>JACEFZ010015572.1:88183-202616 GCA_014155875.1 Cepaea nemoralis
GATTATGCAGCAAGGTTGGCCTCGGGGTCAACTCTAACACGATACTTTTTACTGCCAAGTGGTTCTATTCTTATCCTCTTTGGTGACAGGAAGAACCCAAACTGCAATCACGGAGATGTGAAAGGAGTTCATTTGAGCTTCAAGTGTTGCCATTATCGCTAACGTTTCTCTGTTTTTGAGCATTCTTTAGGATAATGATTTTAACCCTTTAACTGTTCACAACTGTTCACATGTCTCTCAGAACAGACGATAATACGAGGGTTTTCAAAAGAACACCTTACATATTTTTTATGTGTGTGTGTGTGTGCATGCGTGCGTGCGTGCGTGCGTGCGTGCGTGTGTGTGTGTGCGTGTGTGTGTGTGTGTGTGTGTGTGTTGTTTTGTGGGTGAATATTTTCTGAAAAGGTTAAGAACAAATGTATCAATTTTCGATGTAATCACCACTGTGTTCAATGCAAGTCCTCCAAAGCCGATAAAGTAGTTGGATACCTGTAGACAAAAATTCGAGTGTGTTGCCATTCTCTGCTGCAACTCCAGTTATCAGGTACAAAAGCACACCGATCCCCACCCCAACAGTTAAAGAACCTGTAGCTCTGTACACCAAATCAAATTTATTTACCAATTTACATGCAGGTGCGAGGCCATCTACATAGGTAGAACAGAGCGACAGTTACATAACAGGGTGTTGAAACACATTCCGAACTGGATGGACAAGATACTACACACAGAAGATGGTAGCCTAGGCAGGCCGACACACCGGAACAATCCTGCTTCCTCGGTCGCGAGACACGTGCTCGAGAGTGGTCATGTGGTTGAAAGAGACAGTGTTTTCAGTGTGTTGTTCAACACACAGGGTAGTCGGTTGTTAAGGTTTGCTGAAGCCATAGTGATCAACCTGTGTATGCCGCCTTGTGCAAGCAGAAAGACATATTAGTCAGTTTAAAATTACCGTGGTAGACAATCGACATTACTGTGCGATCCGATTGAAGGATTTATCTAGTTATTTCACTTTATGTTGTGTGATTTCTGCAGTATGTACCTGACGAGATGCAGCGAAATATGCCAGGCAATAAATCGTGTAATCTATTGTTTGTGTCTTCGTTATTCAAACTTTCTTATATACCTGCTCATCTTCCCCTCCATGGTGCTCATTGTGGTCGCGCCTATATCAAATATCAGCAGCGGCCACAGGAGTTTAGGAATACGCACGAGTTGGAGGCACCAGTTGTTGAATTTGCCTATCGGCCTGGTTTTATCGATGTTACCCAGACTTTCATCAGCCTGCCTTGCATCTCTACCACCGCGTTCATGTCCGTCAGGATTAAGTCGTATACACGACCGAGACTCTTTACGGGTTCCTCTACCACTGTGGGAATCGCTTATTCGGCAACTGAGAACAACCTCTCAGCAGCCTTGCCTTTCACGATCGACAGACTTCTCGATTTCTTAGGTTTGAAGCTCATCCTGCACCAGCGAATCAGATAGTCCAGTCTGAGGAGGATGGATACTGCGAGCATCACTCCGCTTCGGTGTCAGGATTGTCGTATCGTCCATGAAGGCCTTCAGCGGCGGAATGTTCTTTCCTTCGCTGAGTTTCTGACCGTGTGCGTAGCCTGATGCCGCATCCAGGATGACTTGCATGGCCAAGACAAACAATATTGGCGACATCGTACATCCCATGGCATTACCCACTTGCATATCGATCCATCTGGTCGTGAACGTTTTGGTCGAGAACCGAAGAGAGAACCCCGAGAAGTACTGCACAAGCATTTCCGGATATTCTCGGGCACGTGATAAGCCTTGAGTGCATGCCACAACAGTTGATGGCGCACTGATTTATACGCGTTGGTCAGATCCAATCATATCACGTGGAGTTCCTCCTTCTTCTTCTTCGCTCTCTGGATAGCTTCCCAGATCATGGTGCCGTGTTCGAGACAACGGGGGACCCCAGGTAACCCCCCTTTTTGAACAGCTGTCTCTGTGTACTTGTTCCCCATCAAGTACTTCGTGAATCGACTGACCATGATCGAGAAGAATATTTTCCCCTCAACGTTCGGGAGAGAGGTCGGCCTGAATTGGGCAATACCGGTTGAGTTTTGCTTTTTGGGAATGTAGATTTCGCTGGCTGTCTTCCAGTCCGTGTTAACATGCTAATGTTTTCACGCGGATCTCAGCATCCGGTGTAGCTTGTTAAGGACTTTCGGGCATCTTTTGTAGATTGTGTAAGGCACACCGTTGGGCCGACTTACCTCTTGCTTTCTTAACTACAGCAACCACCTCGCTCCACATCGGAGGCCTGGCATTGAACTCCATCGTTGGTTCTTCAGGACATTTGAGCCCTTCAATCTCTCCGAGTGGGACGTCCTGTTGGACATCGGAGTACGTCGTCACGAGGTGGTTCTCCAGCTTCTCTTTGCTGACATTGAGGATGCCGGATAGCGCTGCTCGAACAAGTCCCGTGCAAACTTGTTTGGTTCCAGGAAGAATATCTCACGCTCCTTCCGGATTTTTCGCCTGTTCCTGCAGAACCGCTCCGCTCGGTTGTGAATTAAGAACAGACGAGTTAGACAAGGATGAGTTTTATCACTTCAACCATTGAACATTTACAGTGAGACAATACTCAGAAAAATGGAATACCTTGAAAGAGTTGAAGTCGGAGGACAAAATAAAAATATTCCCACATATGGAGATAACATAGTTGTAATAACATAGTGTAATTAGTCTGCAAACCATTCTAGGCAAGGTGGAGGACAGCTAGAAAACCAGATCATCATTAAATGTTAGCAACACCGAATGTCTAGTTGTTTCCGTGAAACTGTGAAATTAGACATTCTAAAATACGCTAAAAGTGTGTGTGTGTGTGTGTGTGTGTGTGTGTGTGTGTGTGTGTGTGTATATATATATATACATATACAGTTGCATATCCTTTACAGGACGTTGCAGTCAACACCGGCATTTTTTGCTGTTGTGATCTCTTGGCAAGTTCAGTAGTTTGCCATTGCTTTCTGGACGACCGGCACCCATACCATTTAGTAAAAAAACCAACGGAACGCGGTCTGCTGCCAAATCGCGCGCAGTTGTGTTTCGAGACGCGAGTATGTGTGATCATAAACGGTGTACGTAATACCTTCGCAGCGGAGTAGGTATATCTTATATATAAAAGGCGATCTCCGTCTGTCTGTCTGTCTGTCTGTATGTCCATATGTCGTTTATGCGCTCGCGAACGGCCCATCCGATTGAGATGATATTTTCTACACGTCTTCCTTTCATTCCAGCGCAGCCCACTGTCATATTTTTTTAGTGTGAAATCGGCTGCTTACCCAATATTATTTCATTTTTCATTTTTCATTATAATTTCATATATCTCAGGGGACCTAACTCTGTAAAAGTTATTTCAAGGGGCATAACTTTTCTGTATAACTTATAGTCATATTGTGGCATCGTTTTCAAAGATTTATAAACTCTTTGTCCATAGTTATATACCGGCATATGAGTTATAATAAATAATGATACAATCTGTAAGGCATTTTCAAAGTTTTCATAAAAATAATGCATAATGCATAACATTGTAACTCATCTTTTTTTGCTTAAAGAATGAATAAATAATAGTTACCTTATCTCTATCAAGTTTGAAGATTTTATATTTCTTTACAATGTCGCCAACTCTAAGAAGACATGGAACAACTTCAGCCATTATTAAATCTACAGGCATATGCGTTATATTCCTCCTCCTCCTCCTCTCCCCTCCTCCACCTCCTACCCTCTTCCTCTTCTCCTCCCCCTCCTCCCTCTCCCTCCTCCATCCTCCTCTTCTCTCTTTCTCCTCCTCCTCCCTCCTCCTCCCTCTTCCTCCTCCCAGCTCCTACTCCTCCTTTTTCTTCTTCTTCTGCTGCTGCTGCCGCTGCTCCATTTACCCAAGTTAATTGTTGGGGAAGATGTAAAGATCTTTCAAGTGCTCTTTCTAATGCTTTTTGTAAGTTGGTCTTCGTTTATCTAAGGTTGTTCTAACTGCAACCAATAAATGATTAGACAGACAGACAGACAGACAGACAGACAGACAGACAGACAGACAGACAGACAGTCGGGAACGGGAACTTATATGACTACTCATATGAATTAAATGAGATGCTCCCCATCAGGGGCTGGGCGAAGCCGGGCCGGATCAGACAGATAGACAGACAGATAGACAGACAGACAGACAGATAGATAGTCGGGAACGGGAACGTGAGCTTATATGACTACTTATATGAATTAAATGAGATGCTCCACACCAGGAGCTGGGCGATGCCGGGCCGGGTCAGACAGACAGACAGACAGACAGACAGACAGACAGACAGACAGACAGACAGATAGTCGGTAACGGGAACGGGAACTTATATGACTACTTATATGAATTAAATGAGATGCTCCCCACCAAGGACTGGGCGATGCCGGGCCGGGTCAGACAGACAGACAGACAGACAGACAGACAGACAGACAGTCGGTAACGGGAACGGGAACTTATATGACTACTTATATGAATTAAATGAGATGCTCCCCACCAAGGACTGGGCGAAGCCGGGCCGGGTCAGCTAGTCTTATATATAAAAGGCGATCTCCGTCTGTCTGTCTGTATGTCCCTATGTCCTTTATGCGCTCGCGAACGGCCCATCCGATTGAGATGATATTTTCTACACGTCTTCCTTTCATTCCAGCGCAGCCCACTGTCATATTTTTTTAGTGTGAAATCGGCTGCTTACCCAATATTATTTCATTTTTCATTTTCATTATAATTTCATATATCTCAGGGGACTTAACTCTGTAAAAGTTATTTCAAGGGGCATAACTTTTCTGTATAACTTATAGTCATATTGTGGCATCGTTTTCAAAGATTTATAAACTCTTTGTCCATAGTTATGTACCGGCATATGAGTTATAATAAATAATGATACAATCTGTAAGGCATTTTCAAAGTTTTCATAAAAATAATGCATAATGCATAACATTGTAACTCATCTTTTTTTGCTTAAAGAATGAATAAATAATAGTTACCTTATCTCTATCAAGTTTGAAGATTTTATATTTCTTTACACTGTCGCCAACTCTAAGAAGACATGGAACAACTTCAGCCATTATTAAATCTACAGGCATATGCGTTATATTCCTCCTCCTCCTCCTCTCCCCTCCTCCACCTCCTACCCTCTTCCTCTTCTCCTCCCCCTCCTCCCTCTCCCTCCTCCATCCTCCTCTTCTCTCTTTCTCCTCCTCCTCCCTCCTCCTCCCTCTTCCTCCTCCCAGCTCCTACTCCTCCTTTTTCTTCTTCTTCTGCTGCTGCTGCCGCTGCTCCATTTACCCAAGTTAATTGTTGGGGAAGATGTAAAGATCTTTCAAGTGCTCTTTCTAATGCTTTTTGTAAGTTGGTCTTCGTTTATCTAAGGTTGTTCTAACTGCAACCAATAAATGATTAGACAGACAGACAGACAACAGACAGACAGACAGACAGTCGGGAACGGGAACTTATATGACTACTCATATGAATTAAATGAGATGCTCCCCATCAGGGGCTGGGCGAAGCCGGGCCGGATCAGACAGATAGACAGACAGATAGACAGACAGACAGACAGATAGATAGTCGGGAACGGGAACGTGAGCTTATATGACTACTTATATGAATTAAATGAGATGCTCCACACCAGGAGCTGGGCGATGCCGGGCCGGGTCAGACAGACAGACAGACAGACAGACAGATAGTCGGTAACGGGAACGGGAACTTATATGACTACTTATATGAATTAAATGAGATGCTCCCCACCAAGGACTGGGCGAAGCCGGGCCGGGTCAGACAGACAGACAGACAGACAGACAGACAGACAGACAGACAGATAGTCGGTAACGGGAACGGGAACTTATATGACTACTTATATGAATTAAATGAGATGCTCCCCACCAAGGACTGGGCGATGCCGGGCCGGGTCAGACAGACAGACAGACAGACAGACAGACAGACAGACAGACAGACAGTCGGTAACGGGAACGGGAACTTATATGACTACTTATATGAATTAAATGAGATGCTCCCCACCAAGGACTGGGCGAAGCCGGGCCGGGTCAGCTAGTCTTATATATAAAAGGCGATATCCGTCTGTCCGTCTGTCTGTATGTCCATATGTCCTTTATGCGCTCGCGAACGGCCCATCCGATTGAGATGAAATTTTCTACACGTCTTCCTTTCATTCCAGCGCAGCCCACTGTCATATATTTTTAGTGTGAAATCGGCTGCTTACCCAATATTATTTAATTTTCATTTTTCATTATAATTTCATATATCTCAGGGGACCTAACTCTGTAAAAGTTATTTCAAGGGGCATAACTTTTCTGTATAACTTATAGTCATATTGTGGCATCGTTTTCAAAGATTTATAAACTCTTTGTCCATAGTTATATACCGGCATATGAGTTATAATAAATAATGATACAATCTGTAAGGCATTTTCAAAGTTTTCATAAAAATAATGCATAATGCATAACATTGTAACTCATCTTTTTTTGCTTAAAGAATAAATAAATAATAGTTACCTTATCTCTATCAAGTTTGAAGATTTTATATTTCTTTACACTGTCGCCAACTCTAAGAAGACATGGAACAACTTATGCCATTATTAAATCTACAGGCATATGCGTTATATTCCTCCTCCTCCTCCTCTCCCCTCCTCCACCTCCTACCCTCTTCCTCTTCTCCTCCCCCTCCTCCCTCTCCCTCCTCCATCCTCCTCTTCTCTCTTTCTCCTCCTCCTCCCTCCTCCTCCCTCTTCCTCCTCCCAGCTCCTACTCCTCCTTTTTCTTCTTCTTCTGCTGCTGCTGCCGCTGCTCCATTTACCCAAGTTAATTGTTGGGGAAGATGTAAAGATCTTTCAAGTGCTCTTTCTAATGCTTTTTGTAAGTTGGTCTTCGTTTATCTAAGGTTGTTCTAACTGCAACCAATAAATGATTAGACAGACAGACAGCCAGAAAGACAGACAGACAGACAGACAGACGGGAACGGGAACTTATATGAATTAAATGAGATGCTCGCCATCAGGGGCTGGGCGAAGCCGGGCCGGATCAGACAGACTAGACAGACAGACTAGACAGACAGACAGACAGATAGATAGTCGGGAACGGGAACGGGAGCTTATATGACTACTTATATGAATTAAATGAGATGCTCCACACCAGGTGTTGGGCGACGCCGGGCCGGGTCAGACAGACAGACAGACAGAAAGACAGACAGACAGACAGAAAGACAGACAGACAGACAGACAGACAGACTAGACAGACAGACAGTCGGTAACGGGAACGAGGAACTTATATGACTACTTATATGAATTAAATGAGATGCTCCCCACCAGGGACTGGGCGAAGCCGGGCCGGGTCAGCTAGTCTATATTTATAAAACAAAGTGTATGTATGTAATATGTGTGTATGTATATATGTATGTATGTAAATATGTATGTCCTTTATTTGTTCGCGAACGGCCCATCCGATTGAGATGAAATTTTCTACACGCCTTCCTTTCATTCCAGAGCTGTCAACTGTCATAGTTTTTTTTTCTTCTTCCTCCTCCTCCCTCCTCCCCCTCCCAAAATACGTACGTAAATATATGATGATGATGATGAAAGAATCCCCGAACCAAAACGCTAGGGAAAGGGAAGAAAATGACGTGACTACACAGAATCGTCACACGGCAATCATCATCATCAAGTGCCGTGCCGGCTGGCGTAGGCGTTCATGGCTCTCTGTAGATCTCAGTCTTTGTTTTTTTAATCAACTCTGCTGCTGATATTCCTCCATGCCACGGCAATATCAATAACAATTCATCTTTTTATGTGTAAGGAAGTTATCTACAGTCGTGTAGAAGGGAAGAACTAGACGAGTATGAATTCGGAATGGCGAACTCTCTCCCCCTCTCTTCTCCTCCCTCTACCTCCTCCCTCCACCCTTCTCCTCTTCCTCCTCCCTCTCATCCCTCTCCCTCCTACCTCCTCCTTCTCCCTCTTCCTTCTCCCTCTTCCTCTCCCCTTCTCCTCCATCCTCCTCCCTCCTACTCCCTCCGCCTCCTCCCCCCTCCTCCCTCATCTTCCCTCCTCCTCCCTCTCCCTCCTCATCCCTCCTCCTCCTGCCTCCCTCCTCCTCCTCCTGCCTCCTTCTCCCTCATCATCCTCCCTCCTCCTTCTCCCTTCTTCTCCCTCTTCCCTCTTCCTCCTCCTACCTCCTCCTCCTCCCTCCACCCTCCTCCTCCCTTCTCCTCCTCTTCCTCCTCCCTTTCCTTCCTCCTCCTCCTCCCTCTACCTCCTCCTCCCCCTACCTCTTTCCTCCTCCCTCCTCCTCCCCTTCCACCTCTCTTTCCTTCCTCCCCTCCTCATTCTCCCTCCTTCCTCTCCCTCCTTCCTCCTCCTCCTTCCTTCTTCTCCCTCCTCCTCCTCCTCCCTCCTCCTTCCTCCTCCTCCCTCTCCTCCTCCTCACTCCTCCTCCTCCCTCCTCCTCCTCCCTCTACCTCCTCCCTCCTCCTCCCTTCACATTCCTCCCCCTCCCTCCTCCTCATCCTCCTCCTCCCTCCTCCTCATCCTCCTCCTCCCTTCTCCTCCTCCCTCCTCCTCCTCCCTCTACCTCCTCCTCCCTTCACATTCCTCCTCCTCCCTCTTCCTCCTCCTCCCTCCTCCTCCTCATCCCTCCTCCTCCTTCTTCCTCCTCCTCCTCCTCCTCCCTCCTCCTCCTCCTCCTCCATTCCTCCTCCTCCCTCTCCTCCTCCTCCCTCCTCCTCCTCATCCTCCTCCTCCTCCTTCTTCCTCCTCCTCCTCCTCCTCCTCCCTCCTCCTCCTCCTCCTCCTCCTCCTCCTCCTCCTCCTCCTCCTCCTTCCTCCCTCCTCCCCCTCCTCCTTCCTCCTCCTCCCTCTCCGCCTCCTCCCTCCTCCTCCTCCCTCCTCCTCCCTCCTCCTCCCTCTACCTCCTCCTCCTCCCTCCTCCTCCCTCTACCTCCTCCCCCCTCCTCCCTTCACATTCCTCCTCCTCCCTCTTCCTCCTCCTCCCTCCTCCTCTCTCCGCCTCCCTCCTCCTCCTCTTCCCTCTACCTCCTCCCTCCTCCTCCCTTCACATTCCTCCTCCTCCCTCCTCCTCCTCCCCTCCTCCTCTTCCCTCCTCCTCCTCCCCCTCCTTCTCCTCCTTCTCCCTCCTCCTTCTCCCTCTTCCTCCTCCCTCTTCCTTCTCCTCCTTCTCCCTCCTCCTTCTCCCTCCGCCTCCTCCCTCTTCCTTCTCCCTCCGCCTCCTCCCTCCTCCTACTCTCTCCTCCTCCTCCCTCCTCCTCCCTCTCCCTCCTCCTCCCTATCCTCCTCCTGCTCCCTTCTCCTCCTGCGTTCTCCTCCTCCCTCCTTCTCCCTCCTCCTCCCTCTTCCTCCTCCCTCCTCCTCGCCTCCTCCTCCACCCTACTCCTCCCTCCTCCTCCTAATCCCTCCTCCTCCCTCCTCCTCCCTCCTCCTCCCTCTACCTCCTCCCCCCTCCTCCCTTCACATTCCTCCTCCTCCCTCTTCCTCCTCCTCCCTCCTCCTCTCTCCGCCTCCCTCCTCCTCCTCCTCCCTCTACCTCCTCCCTCCTCCTCCCTTCACATTCCTCCTCCTCCCTCCTCCTCCTCCCCTCCTCCTCTTCCCTCCTCCTCCTCCCCCTCCTTCTCCTCCTTCTCCCTCCTCCTTCTCCCTCTTCCTCCTCCCTCTTCCTTCTCCCTCCGCCTCCTCCCTCCTCCTACTCTCTCCTCCTCCTCCCTCCTCCTCCCTCTCTTCCTCCTGCATGGGCGAAATAGAGAACACACTGAACCGTTCAACAGGGATTCATTGTCAAAGAAATGTGGTTATTAAGACAAACGAAAGTGAGGGAAATGAAATACTTTGGGCGTGTAGAGTCTGGAAAAGATGTATATGGAGGGAGGCCTAACGAGTAAGCGGACAAGAGGAAAACCCAACATGGATGGGTATATCTTATATATAAAAGGCGATCTCCGTCCGTCTGTCTGTCTGTCTATATGTCCCTAATGCGCTCGCGAACGGCCCATCCCATTGAGATGAAATTTTTTACACGTCTTCCTTTCATTCCAGCGCAGCCCACTGTCATATTTTTTTAGTATGAAAGTTTGAAGATTTTATATTTCTTTACACTGTCGCCAACTCTAAGAAGACATGGAACAACCTCAGCCATTATTAAATCTACAGGCATATGCGTTATATTCCTCCTCCTCCTCCTCCTCTCCCCTCCTCCACCTCCTACCCTCTTCCTCTTCTCCTCCCCCTCCTCCCTCTCCCTCCTCCATCCTCCTCTTCTCTCTTTCTCCTCCTCCTCCCTCCTCCTCCCTCTTCCTCCTCCCAGCTCCTACTCCTCCTTTTTCTTCTTCTTCTGCTGCTGCTGCCGCTGCTCCATTTACCCAAGTTAATATATTACCAAGTTGGTCTTCGTTTATCTAAGGTTGTTCTAACTGCAACCAATAAATGATTAGACAGACAGACAGACAGACAGACAGACAGACAGACAGACAGACAGACAGACAGACAGTCAGTCGGGAACGGGAACTTATATGACTACTCATATGAATTAAATGAGATGCTCCCCATCAGGGGCTGGGCGAAGCCGGGCCGGATCAGACAGATAGACAGACTGACAGACAGACAGACAGACAGACAGACAGACAGACAGACAGACAGACAGACAGACAGACAGATAGATAGTCGGGAACGGGAACGTGAGCTTATATGACTACTTATATGAATTAAATGAGATGCTCCACACCAGGAGCTGGGCAATGCCGGGCCGGGTCAGACAGACAGACAGACAGACAGACAGACAGACAGACAGACAGACAGACAGACAGACAGACAGACAGACAGTCGGTAACGGGAACGGGAACTTATATGACTACTTATATGAATTAAATGAGATGCTCCCCACCAAGGGACTGGGCGAAGCCGGGCCGGGTCAGCTAGTATCTTATATATAAAAGGCAATGTGTGTGGATATGTATGTCCTTTATGCGTTCGCGAACGGCCCATCCGATTGAGATGAAATTTTCTACACGCCTTCCTCTCATTCCAGCGCTGCCAACTGTCATATTTTTGTTTCTTCTTCCTCCTCCTCCCTCCTCCCCCTCCCTAAATACGTACGTAAATATATGATGATGATGATGATGAAAGAATCCCCGAACCAAAACGCTAGGACAAGCGAAGAAAATGACGTGACTACACAGAATCGTCTCACGGCAATCATCATCATCATCAAGTGCCGTGCCGGCTGGCGTAGGCGTTCATGGTTCTCCATAGATCTCAGTCTTTGGTTTTCTGGATCAACTCTGCTGCTGATATATATGCCTCCATGCCACGGCAATATCAATAACAATTCATCTTTTTATGTGTAAGGAAGTTATCTACAGTCGTGTAGAAGGGAAGAACAATCAATGGAAGGACCGAAATCACAGAACCTAGACGAGTATGAATTCGGAATGGCGAACTCCCTCCTCCTCTCTTCTCCTCCTCCCTCCTCCTCCTCTACCTCCTCCCCTCCTCCTCCTCCCTCCTCCCTCTCCCTCCTCCTTCTCCCTCTTCCTCTCCCTTCCTCCTCCATCCTCCTCCCTCCTACTCCTTCCTCCTTCTCCCTCCGCCTCCTCCCTCCTCCTCCTCCTCCTCCTCCCTCTCCTCCTCCTCCTGCCTCCTTCTCCCTCATCCTCCTCCCTCCTCCTCCTCCTCCTCCTCCTTCTCCCTCTTCCTCCTCCATCCTACTCCCTCCTCCTCCTCCCACTACCTCCTCCTCCTCCCTCCACCCTCCTCCTCCCTTCTCCTCCTCCTCCCTCTACCCTCCTCCTCCTCCTTCCTCCTCCTCCACCTCCCTTTCCTTCCTCCCCTCCTCATTCTCTTTCCTCCTCCCTCCTCCCTCTTCCTCCTCCTCCTTCCTCCTTCTCCCTCCGCCTCCTCCCTCCTCCTCTCTCCTCCTCCCTCCTTCCCCTCCTCCCTCCTCCTCCCTTCTCCTACCCCCTCCTCCTCCTCTCCCCTCCTCCAATTCCTACCGTCTTCCTCTTCCCCTCCCCCTCCTCCCTCTCCCTCCTCTTCCTCTTCCATCCTCTTCCTTCTCCTCCTCCCCCTTCCTCCTCCTTCCTCCTCCTCCTCCCTCCTCCTCCTCTCTCCTCCTCCCTCATCCCTATTCCTCCCTCCTTCTCCTCCCTCTACCTAATCCCTCCTCCTTCCTCCTCCTCCTTCCTCCACATCCCTCCTCCTCCTCCTCTCCCCTCCTCCTCCTACCCTCTTCGTCTTGCCCTCCCTCCTCTCCCTCCTCTTCCTCCTCCATCCTCCTCCTCCCTCTTCCTCCTCCTCCTCCCTCTTCCTCCTCCTCCCTCCTCCTTCCTTTTCCTCCTCCTCCTACCTCCTCCCTCCTCCTCTCTCCTCCCTTTTCCTCCCGCTCCCTCTATCTCCTTCCTCCTCCTCCCTCCACCTCCCTCTTCCTCCTCCTCCCTCCTCATCATTCCTCCTCCTCCCCCTCCTTCTCCTCCCTCCTCCTTCTCCCTCCTCCTTCTACCTCTTCCTCCCTCCTCCTCCTCCATCCTCCTCTCTCCTCCTCCTCCATCCTCCTCCCTCCCTCTCCCTCTCCCTCCTCCCTCCTCCTCCTGCGTTCTCCTCCTCCCTCCACCTCCTCCCTCTTCCTCCACCCCCTCCCTCCTCCATCCTCCTTCTCCCTCCTCCTTCTCCCTCCTCCTCTCTCCTCCTCCTCCCTCCTCCCCCCTCTTCCTCCTCCTCCTCTTTCCCCCCTCCTCCTCCTAATCCCTCCTCCTCCTAATCCCTCCTCCTCCATCCTATTCCTCCCTACTCCTCCTCCTCCCTCCTCCTCTCTCCACCTCTCTTCCTCCTACCTCCTCCTCCTCTCTCCTCCCTTTTCCTCCCTCCTCCTCCTCCCTCTACCTCCTCCCTCCTCCTCCTTCCTCCACATCCCTCCTCCTCCCTCTTCCTCCTCCTCCCTCCTCATCATTCTTCCTCCTCCTCCTTCTCCCCCTCCTACCTCCTCCCTCCTCCTTCTCCCTCCTCCTTCTACCTCTTCCTTCCTCCTCCTTCTCCCTCCACCTCCTCCCTCCTCCTCTCTCCTCCTCCTCCTGCGTTCTCCTCCTCCCTCTTCCTCCTCCTCCCTCTTCCTCCTCCTCTCTCTTCCTCCTCCTTCCTCCTCTTCCTCCTTCTCCCTCCTCCTCCTCTCTACTCCTCCTCCCTCCTCCTCCTTCCTCCTCCTCCCTCTCCTCTTTCCCCCCTCTTCCTCCTAATCCCTCCTCCTCCCTCCTAATCCTCCCTACTCCTCCTCCTCCCTCCTCCTACTCTCTCTGCCTATCTCTTCCTCCCTCCTCCTCCCTACTTCTCCCTCCTCCACCCTGTTCCTCCTCCTTCCTCCTACTCCTCCTTTTTCTTCTTCTTCTGCTGCTGCTGCCGCCGCTCCATTTACCCAAGTTAATTGTTGGGGGAATATGTAAAGATCTTTCAAGTGCTCTTTCTAATGCTTTTTGTCCGTTTATCTAAGGTTGTTCTAACCGCAACCAATAAATGATTAGACAGACAGACAGACAGACAGACAGACAGACAGACAGACAGACAGACAGACAGACAGACAGACAGACAGACAGAGAGGGAGGGACAGACAGATAGACAGACAGATATATAGTCGGGAACGGGAACGGGAGCTTATATGACTGCTTATATGAATTAAATGAGATGCTCCACACCAGGAGCCAGGCGATGTCGGGCAGGGTCAGACAGACAGACAGACAGACAGACAGACAGACAGATAGACATTCAGACAGACAGACAGATAGTCGGTAACGGGAACGGGAGCTTATATGACTACTTATATGAATTAAATGAGATGCTCCACACCAGGAGGCAGGCGATGCCGGGCCGGGTCAGACAGACAGACAAACAGACAGACAGACAGACAGACAGTCAGGAACGGGAACGGGAGCTTATATGACTACTTATATTAATTAAATGAGATGCTTCCCACCAGGGACTGGGCGAAGCCGGGCCGGGTCTGCTAGTATTATATATAGTAAGGATACAAACATCAGGCGGATCAATCGGTTTAAATGTGTATGAGTGTGTTTGGATGGATGGATTTATATGCGTTTATATGCTTATTATATGCATACCCGTGACTGACTTATTATCCACACTGATATATGCTTGTGAAACCTAGACTGTTTACCAGCGACACGCTAGGAAATTAAACCTCTTCCACACAGTCCGCCATAGGAAGCTATTTAAGATTAAATGGCAAGACAAGATTCCAGACACTGAATGCCCAGTATCCACAATCTACTAATAAAGAATCAGATTCGCTGGGCTGGTCACCTGACTGGCATGCCAGATCACAGGCTCCCTAAACGAATTTTTTTACGGCGAGCTGCATTGTGGTAACCGCTCCCAAGGCCGCCATCGGAAACGCTTTAAAGACACCGAGGCTCTCACTAAAAGAATTTGGAATTCATCATGACACTTGGGAGACTGCTGCCAAAGACCGAAATTCGTGGTGTACATCATTACGCAAGGGTGTACTCACTTGTGAAGCAAAGGGGATTTCAAGAGCTGTGAAAAATAAAGGCTGGACAGAAAAAACACTGCCGGAGATCCTCCTTCTGGAACGTCAAGCATTCTTTGCCCACTTTGTCAAAGAACATTTCGAGCCAAAATAGGCCTTATCAGCCATCCTAGAACTCACGACTCCATACTTTCAACCCCATTGGATGAAATGAAATTTCATCATCATCGTTCTTGATGGACAAATAACATGTATACATATGTACTTGTGGGTGTGTGAGTGTGTATATTTTTATTTTATTTCATTTGTTTGGCGTTCGCTTTGAACTCAAGCGTAGTCCATACACACTACTTCTAGTAGTTCTGGACTGAAATTTGCGTGTGGATTAGCTGGACCTATTAACAGTGTCGCTCGCCATCAGACGAACCCACTCTGACTTCAGAGGTACTTGTAACTTGCATACACTAATCAAGGACGACAGATCAACATTATAGTCAAACTGTTCGGTGTAGGAGTTAAACCAATTACCTCGGCACACCGGATGTTTGAGGACACGCGTTCATTTCCATTCGGCCATGCTGACCTACGAGTGTGTGTGTATGTAAGCATGAATGTGTGTGTGTGTGCGTGTGTGTGTGTGTGTGTGTATATATATATATATATATATATATATATATATATATATATATATATATATATATATATATATATATATATATATATATATTAATGTATGCAAATCACACAGACATCAAACAGACATTGGATATAACGCTGTCGAATTTAGCAGTATTTATATGCTTATATCTATGACATTCTATGCAACAAGTACATTTGTGACTTGAGCATATACGTGTGCCTATGTGTGTGTGTGTGTGTGTTTGTTTGTATGTGTACGCTCACGTATTTATGTATACATTTCAATAAGCTAATCATATGAGCATCAAACAGACATTGAAGATAACGCTGTTGCATATGAAAGGATTTGTATGCATATATACATATGGACCATTGCATGTATAAGTATTGATGTAAGCATGTATCCTTGTGATGTGAGCTTTAATGTATGTGTCTGCACGTACTTATGTATATATATGTGTATGCAAATCACATGAACATAAAGCACACAGTAAAGATAACGCTGTCAGGTGGGGAAGGTGCTGAGAACATTAAACCGTGTTACCTGAGAGACATTTGGGCATCTAGTACACCTGGGATGAGGTGTTCCATCTGATGTCTGAGCGCGTCAACGCTATCTATCGGGCAGTGGGAACCACACACTGTGTTCTCGTCAACTGAGCGAGCTGTTAGTTAGGGAGGCATTAGAAGATAAGACTGAAGAGAATAGAGCACATGCTTCGCTTCTCATTGTAAATAATATAGTGTAACATTGAGGTGGAACATACAAGGTGTAATGTCAGAAAAGCTTGAAACTATAGAGATCAAATGATAAAAATTAAATATATATATATATTAGATGTTGGTGAAATGTTATGGCCAGGTGCTGGTTAAAATATTTAGATGGGTACATAATTATTTACTTAGGAGGGAAGGACTACAACAGGGAGAGTTGGCATAATTTTGGATCAACTTAGCGCTAGGACAGTTCAAGAATTATGGACAGTCTCAGATAATGTTATTAGTGGCAAATCTCTGGATATTAACATAATGTAAAAAACATGTCCTCCAACCGCGGATAGCACAGAAGAAGATATAGATGTATTTTGTACTGAATTAAACGTGGCCGTGGACCAGTGTAAACATTTGGAAATGACAGTGTACTTGCCAAAAATTGCCAAAATAGACAAGGAAAATGTGAAGTGGCGTAACTGGTGGTTATCACCTAGACGATAGGAATGAGAGAGGAGAGAGATTAATTAATAGCATGGGCGGAATATCATGAAATGATAATAGGTAACACCTGGTTCAAACAACATCCTCAAAGATTATATATGTGGAAAAGCTCAGGAGGTAATATTCGCAATCAAATTGACTACATACTAATTCCAAAGAGATTCAGAAGCAGTTAAGTAGGAGCAAAAACTAGACCAGGAGCAAATGGACATAGTGACCACGTATCAGTTATAGATAAGATCTAAAACTTAAAACTCTAAAGACGACCCCAAAGAACATCAAGTTAGATCTAGCATTACTTAAAACAGACAAAGACATTACGAGAAAGATGCAATGTTACTGTAAAGAACAGATATAATGGCATTGTTATAATACAGACTATTGATAAACAATGGGACATGTTGCGGGAATCAATCCAACAGGCATAAAAAAAATCATTTCATCTCAACTTAGAATTGCAAGAAACAAAAATGGATGACAGATGCACTTCTGCAGATGATGAATGAAAGATGAAGGGGGAAAACAGCATTATAAAAAAGAATGTAATAGAATACATAAAGAAAAAGTAAACTAATGTAAAGAGAAATCAACAATGCATAACGATTGGGATGAACAATGGAGAAGACTCACATTCCATACGCAACAAATAAATACACAAACATGTAGGAAAACAAGACATACCGCTGGATGTTTAAAATCAAGTGATAACGTAGTATTAATGGGACAATATGATGTAGTCAATAAATGAACGGAATATTTGGAGGAGCTGTATGATGATATGGGACCGGGTGTAAATATTCAAAACAATGGAGAGGTTCCACCAATATTTTCAGCGGAAGTTTAAAATGCACTAAATAGCATGGAGAAAGGAAAGGCACCCTGTCCAGTTAACGTTACCTTGAAGGAAACTGGGGTTCTTGGAGGTTGTGGAATCGAAATGTTGACAAAATTCCTAAATGACATCCACACTTGTGTACATACCTTGTGATATATTAAAATCAAACTATATAGCTCTGCCGAAGAAACCAGGCGCTTTAAAATGCAAAGAACATCGCACAAAAAGTCTTATGAGTCACTTGAGAAAGCTGTTACTGTAAATAATTATGGGAAAAATAAAAACCTATATTAAACCAGAAATGTGTATGAGCAGTGTGGATTTGTAGAGGGAAAGGGCACAAACAACACGTTAAATATATATATATTCTCAGGATACTATTAGAAAGAGTTATAGGAATAAAAGCAGGTCTGTACTTATGTTTCATAAACTACACAAAAGCATTTGATAAGAACATAATCACAAGGAAATAATCAAACTACTAGCGCAACTAAACATTGACAGCAAAGATCTTCAAATAATAAAGAACATATATTGGCAGCAAACATCAGCCATGGGAATTAACAACCTTTAAGGTTCATTTCAATGCATAAAGAAGAACTACAAACAAGATTGTGTAATGTCTCTGGATTTATTTTCATTATAGAGTGAGAAAATAATGAGATCTACAAACAAATATGCCAGCGTCGTGATAGCAACAAGTCAGAGAAACTACAGTGAATGAAAGATACAGCTGTTGTACAAAGTGAAAATAATGGGCCTAATTTCAATAATAGGAAGACAGATGCCATGGCTATATCTTAGAAACAAATTGTGCCTAATGTACAATTAAAGAACTAGTCAATGATGTTATTTTGGGGCAAGTGCAGAAATGTTTAAAATCTGGGCATATGGATAACATCAGATGGAATATGCATAGCAGAGATAAAGAACAGACTATGACAAGCAAAAACTGACTTCTAGTTGACTTCTCATTCAGAAAGCAATTATATAAACAACCAACGTGGGGTTGATAGCAACGCCCTGCATAAAAAAATTCAAATTTAACAACACATTTTAAGCTAATATTAACCCTGGTGACATAAAACAGTACAGGTGGCACGACAACACCCGCGCTCATACAGTGCTTAATTCTTGGTGCTTATTGGTGTATTACTTAGTAGCCATCATATCACAGTGGGAAATCTGCTACATTTTCCCCGACAAGCCACTCTCAAGCAGTAAAGTAAGTTTAGGACTCTCTTCCTACGCTATGGGACATATTGGGTGTAGGCTAAGAATGAAAACAAAAGATTCTTTTTACACACTCTTGGGCACAAGACTTGTAACTTCCATACATGCATATTATATTAGAAAATGAGCTGATCAACTCACTCCATAATCTTTCTCATGATATCCTCACGACAGAGTTTGCCTTAGACTGCGAAACAAATACCCAGGTATTGATAGACAACCACATAAGTAGAATGTGTCATGGTTTTCCCTTCTTTGTTATTGAATGTGTCTCGTTTCTACAAAGATCAACAAATTGTCTACCCCGCCAATCGTTATTGCTTAGAAATATACGCCAGCAAGCGAGTATACACCTTACTATCAACGCCCCCGGGTCTAGCAGAGGAAGAAGAGCGTTGTGAACGCGGCCTAGCGGATTCGTGAGCACCAAAATACCCGCGCCTGGTGTAGGGCCACACGTGCTGTAATACATACATGACCACTTGCTTAACCGACTCCGTGAAAGTGTGCAGACAGATGGAGATAGAACTGGCGCCACCGCGACCAGGGAACACCTGGCGCTTACAGACTCCATAGCTGATAGAACGGCTTCTGGAACTTGATGTTTTCAACAGGTGCAGCGCTCTTATCTTTTCACACCCCCCTATTACTCCCCTCTTTCCCGCTTCCTCTCCTGTGCGCGGCTTTCGTTTCTATTTTTCTCATTTAAGCGACTTTCTGCCGGTGAGGTATTTTAACTCGGTCTGCAGCAGGCTATGCGGCGTATTTTGATTAATAATTAATGTCACCGCGGAACTAACGGTTTATTTTTCTTGACTCATTCGTTAGCAATCATCTCCTTCTGTCCCATTCAGTTGTTCCTTTAATCGACTCTCTTCTGGTTATTATTTTAACTCCTGTCCCAGCTGGTGGTTACATTAATTCACTTTGTTCTAGTCATTACTTTAACTCCTGTCTCAGTTGTTTCATTAATTCACTTTGTTTTAGTTATTATTTCTAACTCCTGTCTCGGTTGTTTCATTAATTCACTTTGTTCTAGATATTATTTTAATTTCTGTCTCATTTGTTCCATAAATTCACTTAGTCCTAGTTATTATTTTAAGTCCTTCTATACAAGTTGGTTGTTCCATAAACTAACATAGTTCTGGTTATAATTTTACTACTGCCGGCTTCGTGGCTTAGAGGTTATGACTTTTCTCCGTAATCTCGTATACTCTCGTCAGGTAACGTGATGACGGTTCAAATCAGCAGTGGTTCGAATCGCATCGGTAACTTACGGGGTATGTGAGCCGGCCGCTCAGAAAGCAATGGCAAACTACTGAGCGTAATCTTGCCAAGAGATCAACATACAGCTGAAAGATGCTGGTGTTGACAGCTAAGTCCTGTAAAAGGATATGCTTGAAAAAAAAAATACCAATTAGTTGTTTCATGAATTGATTCTCTTCCATTATTACTTTAGCTCTGCCCAGTTAATTGTTCCATTAATTCACATTGTTCTTGTTATTACTTTAATTCTTTCTATCCCGGTGAAGTGTTCCGTTTATTCACTTCGTTTGGCCATGCAAGTAGGTTACCAACAAATATTATACCACAACAAGCAATGATGTACAGACCAGAGGGAAGCAGAGGAAGAGGCCGACCACGTAAACGATGGACGCAGGGAATAACAGAGTCCATGGGAATATCGATACCTGAACCCATAAGCGGGCACTCTCCCGCTGTTTATACTTCACCTCGACACTGCAAGGTACAAGAGGAACAATTTGAGATGAGATGAGATTCACTTCGTTCTTTTGATTAATTTAACTGCATCTCTCCTTGTTAACTTTTCCATTAAGCAAAGTAGTTCTGACTATTACATTTACCATATCTGTTTACGTTAGCTGTTCCATTAATTCTAGTTATTAATTCAGCTCCATGTGTCGCAGTCTAATATTTCAATTATTCACTGTGATTTAGCAATTTCCTTAATTACTGTGCCAGATCTTGCAATACTTTATTCCGATTTAGTTATTTCGATAACATAACCTGCCCCATTAATCTGACTTATTCTATCAGTTACTTTAACTCCATCTGTTATTAATCGGTCAAATTAATAAAGAAAACGAAGTGAATCTGGAGTCATGCAAACCGCATGCAAATTAACATTTCTAAAACAAAATCTATGTTACTAGGAACCAGGCAAAGGCTTCGCACGCTAAACTCGCAGAGAACTCTACAGCTGCACATTGGTAGCATGCCTATAGAAAGTGTAACCGAGCACAAGGCACTGGGTCTTATCATAGATAAAAATCTAACCTTTAACTCCCATGTTCATGCTCTCGTTAAACAAATAGACAAAAGAGAATACCAACTTGCCAGAATTAAAAATTTCCTTGACGAAAACATAAGAAAGATATTATGTACTTACCATATACAAACACATATTGATTATTGCACCACAATCTGGGATAGATGTTCCAAATCAATAACAAAACGCCTTTATTCACTCCACAAAAGGGCAGTGCGTTTAATTAATGGTGAAAAGCTTACCGACAATTCTAACCTACATAAACGTCTTCGGTCACTGCCACTCCACAAACGCCTACTTTTTAATAAGGCTAAACTAATTCACAAAATCCTATTCTAAAATGCCCCACGCTACCTTTGGTCATTGTTTAAATATAACGCAAAACATAGCGAACGACTAAATATACTTCATGTCCCTAAACCTAGGATAGACATATAAAACAAGCTTAGCATACTCTGCTGCACAGTTGTGGAACAATCTTCCACAAGAAATCAAAGACACCACCAATCATTATACCTGTTTGAACACTACCTCAGTACAGACTACATGCCCCCGTAAACAAAAACAAAAAAAAAAGCAATAATAATGGTAAATTATCTCAAACGACAACTAGGTAAAAAAAACATTCCCATATGTATGGCAACTTTACACCTTCCTTAGGTATTTATAATGTTCTTTTGTTGTCAAAAATGTGCTTCATAAGTGATGTTGAATGAAAGAATGCATGAGAGAAAATAGAGAAGAAGGGCAGAATATCAGACGGGCCTGCATACCCAATTCTTAACCCTCTGAAAATAAAGATGTTCGTTCGTTCGTTCGTTCGTTCGTTCGTTCTGTCCCAGTTAGGTGGTCCATTAATCAACCTTGTTCTAATCATGATTATAACTCTGACTTTCCCTTTCAGTTGTTACATTTCTCATCTTTGTTCTTTATTTGTTTTATTTACCACTGATGGAATGTGATATATACTGTTCACTGGCAGAAGACTCACACAGGTGAAATGCAAAGAATACACTACCCACACAATTTAGAAATACGTGGTACATGGTACTATTTTCTTGGCCAACAAATTCTCACTGGATGATGTAGTCATTGTCATATATCTTATATCACAGCCTCTTTATATAATAAAGAGGTTGAATCATTCACATATTTAAGTAGCTGTCATTTACTGCCAATGTAGTACTTTGTAGTGTATGGCAGAGGGGTCTTTGAGCCTGAGGAATTAAGGCCGCCTGGCTAGTGTAGTCGCCACGAACTGTGCAGGTTAGGATTGTCTTTTTGCCCCCGACAGAAGAAAATCCCACACCTTACCGAGGATTCGAACCCGGGTCTCCCGGAGGAGAATCCTAAAGTAGCACTATACACAAAGATGGCAGAGCATTTTTGGATTTTAACATAAATATACAACAGACAAGATGAACTTTCACAGCACAAGGAGCTTTGTGGAAGTCAAAAGAAATTAGACCTAGTATCGAACATAGAACATGAAACTAAAACGTAAAATCAGTATTGCTGTAAAATCAGCATTGCTGTGTAGAGCAGGACACGGAGAAGTATTAGAACAACTGCTGGAGGTCTGCGTGGACGAATGGATAACCGCGCTAATTCTTAAACACCTGGTGTGCTCATGCTGAAGTAGAGGGTTCAATCTATACACTGGTTAGCAGCTCTAAAATGTTGACTTCTCATCCTAGACTTCGGGACGTAAATTACAAGTACCTCTGAATGCGGAGTGGATTTGTCTTATGGCATTAGAGAAAGCTACTTAACACGCGAAATTCAGTCCAGTACTACTAGAAATATCGTGTATGGACTACGCTGAGTAAAAAAAGAACAATTGTTGATAAACAACAAACAGTCACTAATAGTGTTTGCGCAGATTAAAATTAGTCGCATATGCTTCTAAGGTTCGTTGCAATCAACCCCCACCATATGGAGGATAGACAGTGAAACGGTTAAGGCCTCTAGAGTGTTTATGCTCGTGGTTACCATTTGCATTCGCATTTTCCTCGTGTTGGACTGGCAGTTTATGAAGCCGTCCCCCTAATAGTTAGTTGAGTGCGTGGCGCGACGTTGTGAGCTGTGAATTTTGTGTGAAATGCTTTTAAATCTGCCCGAGGTTGTGGAGCGTGAACTGCATGTTCAGAGCAATGGCGGCTGGCTATGTCACAGAACTGACCGATTTTTGTGCCTTAAGCATAAATGTGTGGCTGCTGGTCTTCTGGTGACTGCCGCTTCTGTTGACGATGAACTGTGCTTTCGTGGAGGACTGTTGTTTTGGCATTCTGGAGACGGCATTATCTACAGTGACATGTTTTTTATATCTGTCCGAGGTGCTGTGGCGTGAATTGCATGCTCGAAAAATGGCGTAGCTGGCTAGAAAACATCTAGAAACGGAACAAGAACATCTACAAACATCGAGCCTTTGTAGGTGAACATTTGGTTGGGAAAGTGACTGCAACTTCCATCAAGGATGAACTGTATGTTTCATAGAGGACTTTTGTGATGACATTCTGGCGGCGGCATTATGCACAGTATGCCTGAGAGGGCTGTTGTTTGTCGAGACTTCTGTCTTTTCTACTTTTCACATGGGGAAGTGAGGAATATTTTATGTGATATTCACTGGCATATGAACGGAGCATAATGGGGACGACCCGTTGCTGTGATGTTGGATCCGCGACTAACTACCTAACTAAGCAGCCATGTGCAAATTCATTGTGTTAGCCCACTACCAGCGCGCTATGTCTCTGCTCTACATTTATGGAAGCTGCTTTAAATGGTAGGGAATACCCATGATCTGCCCCTGCCTTTCCCTGAGAGCCGACCAGCATGTGTTCAGTTGTTCTATATGGCATGGAGCGATGAAGATGACATCACAACATTAAGAGGGGAACGTCATATGAAACACCCAGGAAGATTAGCCAGGTCAACAAGCGCCCGAAAAAGCCGGACATGAATAACGAAGACACAAACAATAGATTGCACGATTTATTGCCTTGCATATTTCGCTGTATCTCGTCAGGTACATACTGCAGAATTCACACAACATAAAGTAATATAATAGATAAATCATTCAAACTGAAATATACACATGTTCGCCCAGTCATGTCAATTATCTACCACGGTAATTTTAAACTTACTATCATATTTTAACTGGCCTATGCACATTAATTACTATGGCTTCTGTAAACTTTAAAAAAGCGACTACTTTGTGTATTAAACAACATGCGAAAGGCACTGTCTCTATCAAAAGGCCGCTGCAAGGATGCCAACACAAAAGTCCGCCACGAAAAATACAATTCATCGTTGATGGAAACTTGGTGTAGGCAGGTTGAAGGCCTATGATCCAGTGGGGTGGCAGGGGCTGAATAAAGTAGATTAGAGAACAACAACACACATATATGGACCTCTACGTTTTGTCTATCATATATCGCACTCACGTACACACATAAGCACGCACGCGCGCGCGCACTTACACACACACACGTGCACACACAACCAGTACAGAGACATGATTGGTTGGTTCCATTACATAAAAATTTTCTCTCAGTCTGGCCATGGTTGTAGATTCACAGTCATCACTTGGTTCTCGCGAACGACTTACTTCTCGTAGAAACATTCAGTATATCAGACTGGTCCATGGCTTGTCCGCCCTCCACAGTAGCCCGTCAACCTGCTAATTTCCTTGTACACCCGCATGCCATGGCTCGAAATGAAACTAATCTTTGCCAGCCGTGACCACTCCAGAGACAACAATCACTGTCTTCGGACCCACCCCATCTCTATCTTCCTGAGCATACTCATTGAGCCACTACATGCTGCGGGATTTACTGAGGAGGGGATTCGAGCAATTATGGACTGAATTATTCGATTTGAATGAAGTCGATCTGTCAACTGATTGACTGTCTGACAGAAATTACATAGAAATATACATGGTTGGGAACCCTTGAGTCAGCATGATAAATAAATATACATGTACTGATTGGCACTCATAGACGTGGAGGATATAAATATACATGTACTGACTGGCACTCACAGACGTGGAGGATTTAAATATACATGTACTGACTGGCACTCACAGACGTGGAGGAAAGAAGAAGAAATTCGAAGACACGCAAGAAAATATATCGTTCAATCCTGGTATTGTCAATGTATCCTTCAATTTGTAAATTATACAGCGATTTCTATAATATCTACTTCTTCCATCTGCTTCTATGAGTGCCGACTTTTACCTTTGAACTGATTTGTTTTGATATGGGACGGGTGACCACACGCTGTTATCCGGAAACCATTGTCCTGATGATATTCCTCTAAATAGAATACGATCCAGGCATTCATGGAAACCTTTGTCATAGTTTGTCACTGTAGGAATCCAGCTTGGAGAAGAAGGAAAAAAAAACAGAAGAAGACAGAGGGGGAGAAGGGGAGACAAAAAAGGAGTAGTAGTAGTAGTAGTAGTAGTAGTAGTAGTAGTAGTAGTAGTAGTAGTAGTAGTAGTAATAGTAGTAGTAGTAGTAGTAGTAGTAGTTGTTGTTGTTGTGATAGTAGTAGTTGTGATAGTAGTAGTTGTTATAGTAGTAGTAGTAGTAGTAGTAGTAGTAGTAGTAGTAATAGTAGTAGTTGTTGTTGTTGTTGTGATAGTAGTAGTTGTTATAGTAGTAGTTGTTATAGTAGTAGTAGTGGTAGTAAGAGAGTTAGCTATAGTGGTAGTAGAAGCTGTATTATTATTATTATTATTATTATTATTATTATTATTATTGTATTATTATTATTATTATTATTATTATTATTAGTAGTAGTAGTAGTAGTAGTAGTAGTAGTAGTAACAACAGCAATAGCAGCAGCAGCAGCAGGAGTAGTAGTAGTAGTAGTAGTAGTAGTAGTAGTAGTAGTAGTAGTAGTAATAGTAGTAGTTGTTGTTGTTGTTGTTGTTGTTGTTGTACTAGTAGTAGTAGTAGAAGAAGAAGAAGAAGAAGAAGAAGAAGAAGAAGAAGAAGAAGAAGAAGAAGTTAATAACAACAACAAACTGGAAGTAAATGAAGTATGAAATATATGTTGTTCTAATATGAGACACAGCAAAGCTAGAACTAGATGCCAGGAAAAGAGAAGCCGTGACACGACATCCTCCGGTGTGGGTAAACCAGGCGGGCACTACTTACTTGTGTGTGCCTCGCTTCCAGTAGCACCCCTTCCCGCCACAACCAACAAGAATAATGCCATTGAAATAACACCTCGCCTGGGCGGTGTTAAGTAACTATTGCAGCCTGTGCTATTATTCCCACCCCGGTCACTGAAAAAACATAACAAACTTGGATGTGCGTACATTGGGGGAATTTATTGTTTTACAGTACAATCGGAGTTCATTCTTTGAGGTCCGGAAATGAATACAATAGTTAATACTGTAAGTACGCTGTGCTTTGGTGTTTACTTATCAGTTGATCAGAGATTTGTTACCAATGTTACCAATGTTGCTGTTATTTATAGTTGTATGACTAGTGCCAGGGGGAAAAAAAACAACTATATTGTTTCTATTGAAACAGCACCATCATCACGTGCCATGCCAAGCAGCGAAGGAGTTCCCACAGATCTCTGTCCTTGGTGCTCTGGATCAACTCTACTGATAATATTCCTTCATGTCTCAGTCCATCCAGCATCATTTCTCTTGGTATGTCTCTGGTCTCTGCCTCCTTATCCACAAATCTTTCCAGTCATGACAATGTTTTTCCACTGTCTCTACTCATCACATGACCAAAGCATGCTGTTTGTTTCTTTCTTATTGTTCTAAATGGTCTACTTTTATTAGCCTCTTCGAGGCAATCGTTGTTAATTATAGATAAGAGAAGGCAGCAGCACGATGTAACAATATGAAATAAAAACAGTTAGTTTATTGTAATTCCTGAGTAAAAGTGAAATACAGTGGTACCTCGATTTACGAACTTAATTCGTTCCAGAACTTGGTTCGTAACCCGAAACGTTCGTAACCCGAAACACTGAAATCATTGAAATAAAGACAATCCGTTTAAAGATGAAAGAATCATTCATTTTTATTAACATCCTGTCGTTTATCTGACAAAACGCAAAGAATACGTGTACTTCACGTATTAAATAAAGAGAAAGAAAACAACCAAATGAATTAAAAGTAAAATTTAAAAAAAAAGATTTAGTCTATCTTTATTACCAACTAAACGATCATGGGAAATTTGTCACTTTCTTTATTATTCTGAATAATTAGTTTCAGGAGTATCCTGTCACTGTTTCTTGGCAGCCGACTGGGAATCTTCTGTACCAAGAAACTATCAAGGGAAACTTGTCGCTTCCTTTGCTGGACAATCGTTCCTAAGTGGGCCATCGTGTTATAATTCATCAGGTTTACGCCCTGTTAGCAACAAGTTTGTTTGGATGATGGTTCACAAAGAAGTCTTCGATATTTGCCCACTTGCTGCAAATTTCTTTCATCCTGATAGTTGAAACGGTCACTGGCTCCTTATCATCGGACGACTGCGCCTCCTTTAATGTCTCTCGCTGTTCATTATGAAGATCCACAAGCTCATCTATAGTACTGTTTGTACTGTATGCGATCGTTTGTCTCCAACGTTACACCTCGCTCTCCCTCTCTCTCCCTCCCTCCTCTCTCTCTCTCTCTCTCTCTCTCTCTCTCTCTCTCTCTCTCTCTCTCTCTCTCTCTCTCCTTCGTTCGTAACCCGAGGCACTGTTCGTTACCCGAGACATAAAAATTTCGAAGTTGTTGTTCGTAACCTGAATTGTTCGTGACTTGAGGCGTTCGTAACCCGAGGTACCCCTGTATACTAAACACGGACAGTGTACATACATTTAATATTATTAAATTGTCTAATTTCATGTTTTTCTGTAGATCCGTTCGTGTTGTTCCGTTCCTGAT
Organism: Cepaea nemoralis; assembly: GCA_014155875.1. NCBI lineage: Eukaryota > Metazoa > Mollusca > Gastropoda > Stylommatophora > Helicidae > Cepaea > Cepaea nemoralis. Next base: position 115,850 of record JACEFZ010015572.1, read on the forward strand.
AAAGATTAGTATAATCGAAAGTCGTTCGTTATGTTCAAGTATACTTAATTTTATATTTTATTTTATTATTATTTTGGATTTCCCCGGCCCCTCTCCCCTGTTATTTATGTGTCCGTGTTTAGAATCTCTCACATTTTCGCAGGAGCTACGCATACCTCACTAGTTTTATTGCTCGTTGTTAATTATTCTTGCAGTCCAAGGTATTGGCAACATTTGTCTGAGAAATTGCATCTGCGTTGCTTTAAAGTTCTCTCTCATTTTACTGAAACATAACACCCGTAAAGTTATCTACTTGTCCGTTACAGAACATTGCAATCAACACCAGCATGCATTAGCTGTTTATGATTTACTAGGCAATGTTAACTCAGCCTTCCTGTTTGAACGGCCGACACCTCATATCATCGAAAACAACGCAAAGCGGTCTGCTGCTAAATCATCCGCCACTGGTTTCGAACTATCGATTCAGTCAGACGGGGAACTATGAAACTGCTTCTCGCTATCACCCAAGCCACAGAGCCGTTGGCACGCACAAATCGTAACACAACCCCAACATGCCACTGACAGCCGGATACTTCGTGTAGGCACAGAAATGATTACAGACAAACTACACGACCACACATACCCCAGCCGCCCAGTTAGCAAGGCTAGCTCTCTTGTCTGACGGCCTGCTGGTCCCGGTTCGAATTCGAATTCCGACGGATGTTTAAAATCGACCCAGCCTAAGATGAGTACCAGGGAATACCTTGAGAATTACAAGCTGAACACATCAGCCCTCAAGTGCTGTTTGGTCGATGTCATAACCATTAGCCCTACATACCTCAGTACGTGTAAACAGGGTCGTGAACTTTTGTATTTATATCTCATCATCATCAAGTGCCATGCCGACTGGCGTAAGCGTTCATTAGTTCCCACAGATCTCGTCTTTGGTTTTCTGGACCGTTGATATTCGTTTATGCCACCGTCGCAATCCATCCAGCATCATTTCTCCTGGTCTGCCTCTGGCTATCTTCACCCCGATCTTTCCAGTTGTCACGATGTTCTCCAATGCCTCACTTCTCATCACATGACGAAAAAATTTTGTTTGCCTCTTTCTTATTATTGTATATAATATTCTAGTTTCATTAGCCTCTTTACTTTGGCAATCCAAGGAATTCGCAACATTTGTCTCAGGAACCACATATCTGTTGCTTCCAATCTCTTCATAATTTGTTCATTTGCATTCCAAGATTCACAGCCATACAGCAAAACAGGTTCTATATAGCACCTTAGCACTCTCTTTCATACGTTCAATTATATTGACTTATTGCATAAGATATTCTTCATTTTCTTAAATGCAGCCTTTGCTTGCTCTATTCTGCTCTTAATCTCTGTTGTGCATCTTCCATCTGATGTTATAAATGACCCTAGATATTTAAAACTATCCACATGGTGAAGAATTTTCCCTTCCATCTCTATTCCACATTTGGGTGTTACCTGTTTCTTTGATATCACCATTGTTACAGTTTTCTTGATATTCAAGGAGAGTCCTTTCTTTGCACTGTTTGTTACTACAATGTCCAACAGTTGTTGCAGATCTGTTGCATTATCCGCCATAAATAATGTGTCATCAGCATAGCGTATATTATTTATATTATAACCTCCGAATATTATTTCTGGCTTTTCTTTGATTTCTCTCATTATTACTTCGCTATAGAGGGCGAAGAGATCCGGTGATAAAACACATCTCTGTCTTACTCCCAGCTTTATGTGTTCATAATTTCCTCTTTTTATTTTTAAATTTCCCATTTTAACTGATGCTATTTGGTTCCAGTAAATATTTTTTAATTATTATTCTGAGATCCTTCCCATTAATGTTAATATCTTCCAACATTTTATTCATTTCATCATGTTTTACTTTATCAAATGCCTTAGTATAATCTATGAAGCACAAATATATGTCTTTCTTTGTCTCTATTGATCTTTCTAACAGTGTCCGTAATGTATTTATTACATTGTTTGTACCTTATCCTTCCACAAATCCATTCTATTCTTCACCATTTTCCATTTTTATTTTCTTTCTTGTTCTTCTCATTATAATTCTGAGTAGAATCTTAGTGGCATGATTTATGAAATTAATCGTACGAAAATCGCCGCAATCAATAGCTCCTGGTTTTTTTGTATAGCTATAAATACAGATTTCAACATATCGCTTGGTATATATTCAAAAATCTTTCAAAGTCAATATTCAAAATCTTTGTTTATATATCTACTCCAAATTCTCCTATTACTTCTAATTCTTTTATTGTGATTCCATCTGGCCCAGCTGTATTTCCTTTCTTCATATGCTTGATAGTATCAACGACTTTTTCTTTTAGAATAGGTGGATCTTCTAAGTTACTTTCTTCTATTAATTCTGCCCTTTCTCCATCATTTACGTCTCTTATATACTCATTCCACCTCTTTATCTAGCGTCTTCCTCCAATAATATCACTCCTGTTTTTGATTTTAAACACCCTGTTTGTATTCTTATTTTTCTTTCGGTGAGCTCACTGATTTGTTTGTGCATATTTTTTGTACCGTTAATAAAATTTAATTCGATTTTCTTACACTGTTCATTCAATCAACTTTCTTTTGTTTTCACAGAATTATTTCTTATTACTTTATTTCTTCTTCTTCTTCTTCTTCTTCTTCAGCGTTCCGAGCCATTGAGGTTCTTTGCTGCAAATACAATCTGTCTCCATTCGTCTCTCTGGTGGACCTTCTCTTGCCAGTCGTTGATTCCAAGTGCTTGTAGGTCTGTATGTATATTATCTCTCCACCGCCTTCTTGGTCTACCTCGGGGTCTACGGTCATTTATTTCCTGAGTGTAAGCGAGTTTTGTTTCCCTATTATCTTCCATTCTTTCTATATGCCCCAGCCATTGTAGTCTATTAGCCTTCATGATACCAGTGATTAGCGGGGACTTAAACAAATCATAAATGTCTTTGTTACTTCTTCTTTTCCACTCTCCACTTTGTGTATCCCTAATGGGTCCAAAGATGCGTCTTAAAATTTTGTTCTCAAAGGTTTGTAACAAGGCTTCGTCTCCTTTCGTTGTACTCCAGGTTTCAGAGCCATACAGCACAACTGGTCTGATCAGTGTTTTGTATATTGTGATTTTGGTGTTACGAGATAGCGCCTTTGATTTTAGTAGATGTTGTAGTGCATAGTATATCTTATTTCCAGAGTTGATTCTAGCTTGTATTTCTTCCCTTATGATGTTGGTGCAGTTGAAGATTGTACCCAGGTATTTGTATGTTTCCGTTCTTTTAATGGTCATATTATCTATTTGTATGTGGCCAGAGTTTTTAGCCATTCCGTCTCTTGAAATTACCATATATTCTGTCTTATCTTGGTTGATAACCAGCCCCATCTGTTGGGCTTTGTCCTTTAAGTGAGTCAATATTTCTAATGTCTTTTGTTCACTTTGCCCTATAATATCTATATCATCTGCATAACCAAGCAGCTTGGATGTTCCTCCAATATCACATTCCTCCTTTACCTTCCTTACAACTTTCTCAAGAGCCAGATTGAAGAGTAGCGGCGATAGTGCATCACCCTGTTTCAAGCCAGATGTTATTTGGAAGGGGTCTGATTTCCTGCCTTTATATGTAACTATATTATAAGTATCTTCCATGCATAGTTTGGTCATGTTAATTAACTTCCTTGGTATTCCAAATTCCTGCATAACATTCCATAGACTATTCCTATGGACACTATCATAAGCCTTTTTAAAATCCACAAAAATGTTATGGAGATCTCTTTTATATTCCCAATGTTTCTCGGCTATTTGTCGTAAGATAAATATCTGATCTATTGTTGATCTGTTTTGTCTAAAACCCGCCTGGTAGTCACCTAATATGTCTTCTGAATATGGTTTTAGTCTATTTAGTAATACTGCGGATAGTATCTTATAGCTTGTGGACAGTAGTGATATTCCTCTATAATTTCCACATTGGAACTTGTCTCCTTTCTTAAAGATAGGTATCAATAATGACTCTTTCCAGTCATGGGGTAATTCTTCTGTCCTCCAGATTTTTATTATTAGTTCGTATAGCTTTAGATGTAATGCATGGCCACCTGCCTTTATACATTCAGCAGCAATTCCATCAGTCCCAGTTGCCTTATTGTTTTTAAGTCGTGTGATTACATATAGGATTTCTTCAAATGTAGGTTCTTCAATTTGTGGTTCGCATGTTAGAACCTCTTCCTGTGGGAAAATGTTACTTGGAGCTTCACAATTTAGTAATTCAATAAAATATTCTTTCCATGTGTTGCACATTTCCTCATTGGTATTTATCATATTCCCATTTTTTGTCTTTTAAACCATATGTGTTTTGTTGGTGCCCTCGTTTCATTGACTTCAGTACTTTAAAAAATTTTCTGGATTCATTTTTCTGGTGATTAGTTTCCATATCTTTGATTATATTACTCATATATTCTCGCTTCTGCTGTCTGACTATTTTTGTAGCCTCTTTACATTCATTTCTATAATGCTCTTCCTTTTGGATGTTATTGATGTCATTTAACCATACATGTCTGGCATTCTTCTTCCTAGTGACAGCTTCTTCACATTTTTGATTGAACCATCTGTTCTTTCTATGCGTGGTTAACACACCGAGACATTCTTCTGCGGTAGATTGAATTGTATTCTTGATGTTCAACCAAGTTTGGTCAATGCTTTCCTCCAAAGGGTTTTGCAAAGTTTCAAGTTTACATTTTATTTCATCTGTAAATTTCTCTTTGACTGTGATGTCTTGTAGTTTTTCTCTGTTATATGTTGGGTGTAATCTTTGTAATTTAGTATAGAAAGCTCTCTTAAGTTTTATTTTAAATTTTGCTCCAACGAGGAAATGGTCACCGTGGCACTCAGCTCCTCTATAACTTCTGACTTGCTGTATGTTTGATGCATTTCTGTTGTTAATTAAAATGTGATCTATTTGATTATAGGTTCTCTTGTCATATGATTTCCAAGTTTGTTTGTGTATATCCTTTCTTTGTAGTCTGGTACTGCTAATCTGCAGTCCTTTGGCTTCTGCCAGGTTGATGACTCTCCATCCATTATCATTTGAAGTTGTATGTAGGCTTTCCATACCGGCCACTTTTTTATTAGTTTGCTCTCTACCTATTTTTGCATTGAAGTCTCCCAGCACAATCAGGATGTCCTGTTTGGGGGTTTCTTCTATGACATCTTCCAGATCATTATAAAAGTCTTCTTTAATATCATCTTCTTTCTCTTCAGTAGGTGCATGTACATTAATCATCGTTATATTTTTCCATTTACCTTTTATTCGTAATTTACTAATCCTGTCATTAAAAGCTTTAAAGTTTAAAACGTTCCCCCATAACTCTTTTTTGATGACAAATCCTGTTCCTAATTCATGTTTATTTTGGGTGTTTCCTCCATATATTATAATCATTCCATTTTGCTCTAAAGTACCCTCTCCTGGCCACCTTATTTCTTGAATTGCTGTGATATCCATTTGATATTCAACCAGCTCCCTGGTTAGTTCTTCGGCCGCTCCAGCTCGATATAGTGTCCGTACATTCCATGTTCCAAATCTCAAAATTCCTTTAACGTTCCAAGGTCGTTGTCCAGATAAGTCAGTCCGATATCGAGGCTCATGTATTTGTTTCGTAACAAAGAAAGGTTTTTACAAAACCCCACGCTTCAACCCCCAACCTGGAGGACCAGGGTGTTTCTCTTTGTCTGTTCTCTACCCTTTGACCTGGCTTGGGAGGCCCTGCTGGTAGCTACGCTACCGCCGGCATAGCTCTCAGGGTCATTGAGAAACTCAAGCTCCCCCACCACGACAAGGTGGAAACACCATCGGGGGAGTTATTACTTTATTTATCTAATTATATTCATATTTACCATTTTTACTCTGTTTTCTTTTGACCATCAACTTTAATACTTCTTCAGTTATCCATTTTTTCTTAGCCTTTTGGCTTCTCTCCGGTAAAATCACCAGCATATTTTGGGGGTGCTGTTTGTGATCTATTGGCAAGTTTACGTTCAGTAGTCTGCCATTGCTTTCTGAAAGACCGACATTCACACCATTTCGTAAAAAACTAACTCAAGGCGGTCTGATGCCCGCAGCTGTGCTTCGAACGCGGTATGCGGGATTACGAACTGCATCCTTAACCCTTCGCCAAAGATGTAATGAGATAATAGTAATTGATAGCTCGTACACAAATTCATAAGTATTGATTCCAGTTCATAGAAGTAGAAGATAGAAGAAGAGATTAGAGGACACACTACACAAAATAAGAATTCAAGTCTATGGTTACCATACTGGGATTCAACCCTGTCCCTTCAAATGGTTCCCCAAAAGAAATTATTACCGTGTTTCCCCGACGTTAAGACCTACCCCTGAAATAAGCCATAGCACGATATTTCAGTATGCTTTTAATGTAAGACATACCCCTACAATAAGCCCTAGTTAAGATGGTCAGCTGGAATGGCAAAATTTCGAGTTAAAAATCTACCAAAAGTATTTCAGGATCCTCGCCTCGTTTCTAAGAGCTATCATAACAGCATATCATAACAGAGTCTGGGTATAGAGCTTTCAGTGATTAGGGAAAGTGATCGTTTGTACAGTCCGACGACGCGCGGTACACAAACTTGTATTATTATCTTCGCTCCGACACAACAATACTTTGCCTGAAAATATTAACATCAATGATACACAATAAAGGAAATACATACAAAACTACTGAGTTGGAATGGCGCCGCAGAAATACTTAGATCCAATGCGCAAGTAATCCTAGAAATGACCGAACTACTACGAAAAATAAAAGGAAAATCCAATTACTCGTATCCACAACACAAACGCTAAACAAGTAGCGGTTGTTTTGTCTTTCAAATGTCACCCACATTACACGCTATCGAATTCCAGGGATGACGCATCTTAATCACTTTTACAGTTCACGAGAGGGATTCTGTATGCAGAGGAGCATCCAGGAAATTTACGACAGTCTTCAGTTCATTAAATCCCTTGTGGGCCGTTGTTTTTAACAAAGTATTATCTGTTCCTGTTTGGGGGATCACAAACAGCCGCCAAGAATAAACATTACCAGGTCCTCAACAGCTCTCAAATGGGACTGAAAGTTTAACGTGGTTGCATAAAACTCATTCTGGATCCTCTAAAACTAGAGATAAAGAATGCATGTGGCAAAAGAACGTTGACAGAATTATCTGCGTCTGCAACAAAGAATAACATATTATATAGCGTGTGGATTCGCGAAGTTAATAGGGAACTGCGCTGATACTGTCATGAGCGCGGTCGGACGAGGTTTCGATGCCCGGGCTCATCGCCAGCTAAGTGAGGGAAAGACTGGCCACTTATTACTCCGTGCATTCGGGACTACACATTGTGATTGCCCTATTCCATCACAGACACTTGACGGAAACTGCCTTGGGAAGAATACAAGGGAGGTTAACAGTATTTGAAAGCCATCATTGCAATGACGGCGGGATACTCGTAATCTCTTACTTGTTTTAATGCTTTACCTTATATATTTACATTATATTGCACTGGCGATTGTGGAGTTCTCATACATTATATACCTCGATGTTAATATTCATATCAAATTTATGACAGCATTTTTATTAATGCTGTCATAAATTTGATAGGTTTAGAAGATTTATATGGTTCCGGAGATTCACACTGTTCTTATATTGTCGTCAGCGAAAAACAAAAAAAAAACCTGCTCGTTTAAACTCTCTGGATTTACTTCTTTGATCTACATAGGTGATAAACAAATGTAGCGATAAGAAAAATCCAACTTATATGCAGCATGCACACGAAATGTTATAATATACATGGATCACCCACATCAGTTGTAAATTATTCACATGGATCACACATATAATATGTGCAATATGTATGTGGATTACTCATACAGCATCTGTAATAGACAACTAGATCCCCCGTGTTAGTAGTTTCTCATATTAAACGTACCTTATTCAGATGGGTAACTCATATTACAATTTAGCTTGTTAGATGAATCCCTCATACCAAACGTTTAATTTTCGGATGGACCAATCATGTTAAATGTACAATATTAACAGATTCAGTACCAAATAGAAAGTAGGTTTCAACCAAAGAATAATCGATGGCGGAAAATGGGACAAATATTAAATGTCATTTATTTAGAAGTGTCACTCATATTAACATGCGATCTTCATATAGGTCATTCGTATTATTTCTTGGAGGTCCCGGGTTCAGGCCCCAGCGAGGACCAGGATTTATTTAAAAAATCCACCTGGACTTCCAGTAATAAAATTTCCCCTGGTCCCTGGGTAGTGAGATCGGATGCTCGTGTGTATTGTTGCTCTCGTAACAAATCCCTTGGCAGTTGGAAATCGAAAAAGAGTAGGCCTAACGGCGCTGCTCGGGCAAAATTTCGAGTTAAAAAGCTACCCAAAGTATTTCAGGATCCTCGCTGATGCAACGGAGTTCGTGCATTGAGCTGCGTTTCTCCAGACTCAGGTTTGAGTTAGGAGGAAACGGAGCACTTATAGGTTAAACCGTGTGCCGTGATGTTGATCCATCGACTAAACTAAACTAAACTAAACTTCTTGATATTTATAAAGTAGTTTATATTAAATCTAACCAGATATGTGTTTCCAATTAAATGCTTGATATTCAGATAGCTTATTAATATTAAAGTTCAGTATTCAGATAGGTCTCTCATAATAAATTGTCGATATTCAGATAAGAAATTCATATTGTGTGTTCGATATTCAGATAAGTCATTCATTTTAAATGTTCAGATAGATCGTTCATATTCAATATTCGATATTAAAGTAGGTAATTCATATCAAATATTCAGATAGGCGGCTCACATTCAATGTTCGATATGTAGATGGAAAGCTAATATTAAATGTTCGATATTCAGGTTGGTCTTTCATATTACTTTGTACCACTCTTATAAAATATAATATGCTTTAAGGCTTATTGGGTATATGGTACTAAACCAGTGGTTCTTAACCTTTTTTGGCCCATGCACCCTTTTACCATATATTCAGAATATCATCTCTGTGGTCTTGAAGCCAGTTTGAGTCTGAAAATTTTTGGTCTTAATTCCCGCTCCCCCCCCCCCCCCCCCCCCCCGTGGAAGCCCTAAAATTTCCCCCTGGGGGGGGGCGATTCCCCACCAGTTGAGAACCACTGTACTAGACTCATATTCATTCATGGACACTCCAGGGGGTGCTGTGGTCAATATCAGACCGGCAACCTTTACTTCCCAAGACATTTCAGGACACTCACGTTATGCTGGGTCCACATGACTGACCAGGTCAAATTTTTAAATCCGCCTTGATCCGAATTCAAATCCAGGACCAGTGGGCCATCAGGCAAGCGTTTAGCCACTATGCTACATAAATGTTCACGCATCTACTTGAATATTCTTTCCTCAGATTGTGACGTGAGCACGTTGGAGGAATGTCTGTGACTTACAAGTGTCTCTGACAGTCACAGCCTGGATCGTCGCCATCTGGATGTTGTCAGGGCAATCTGCGTGCTGTTTTGTGTGTACAGTGAGATGGTGGTGCCAGAAACACATCAACATAGTCATGGGAGTTCTACCGATGTGGCTCTCATCAAACGCGGACTGTGTGTAGAAAACAAACAAAACAACACGCAGAACCTCTGAGTAATTATTACTATTCAAATCAGTATTGAGTGATCATCTTACCAAAATTCTACTTATTGTTCATCAGACAAAACTCTTTTTTTTTTTTTTTTGCATATCCCTTACAGGACATCGCTGTCAACAGCAGCATCTTTCAGCTGTCTGTTGATTTCTTGGCAAGATTACGCTCAGCAGTTTGCCATTGCTTTCTGAGCGGCCGGCTCAGTATCCCGCAAGTCACCAGCGGGGGTCGAACCGCTCCCAGTTCTCTCCCTCTACGAGACTCTGCGTGATAAACGGGATTACGGAGAAAGTGTTGTAACCCCTCAGCCAGAGAGACCGGCTAGACAAAACTCTACTGAGTGGTAATCACACCAAAACTCTACTGAGTGTTAATCACACCAAAACTCTACTGAGTGGTCATCACAACAAAACTCTACTGAGTGGTCATCACAACAAAACTCTGCTGAGTGGTCATCACAACAAAACTCTACTGAGTGGTCATCACAACAAAACTCTGCTGAGTGGTCATCACAACAAAACTCTGCTGAGTGGTCATCACAACAAAACTCTACTGAGTGGTCATCACAACAAAACTCTACTGAGTGGTCATCACAACAAAACTCTGCTGAGTGGTCATCACACATATAAACTTTTAAATGGTCATAACAACAAAACTCTACTGAGTGGTCATCACAACAAAACTCTACTGGGTGGTCATCACAACAAAACTCTACTGGGTGGTCATCACAACAAAACTCTACTGGGTGGTCATCACACAAAAAACGATTAAATGGTCATAACAACAAAACTCTACTGAGTTGTCATCACACCAAATCACTACTGAATGGTCTCACACTCCACTCGTTGGAGTGGTCATCATACCAAAACTCGTTGGAGTGGTCATCGCACCAAAACTCGTTGGAGTGGTCATCACACCAAAACTCGTTGGTATAGTCATCACACCAAAACTTTACTGGGTGGTCATCACACCAAAACTCGTCAGCGTGGTCATCACACCAAAACTCGTCAGAGTGGTCATCACACCAAAACTCTACTGAGTAGTTATCACACCAAAACTCGTAAGAGTGGTCATCACACCAAAATTCGTCAGAGTGGTCATCACACCAAAATTCGTCAGAGTGGTCATCACACCAAAACTCTACTGAGTAGTTATCACACCAAAATTCGTCAGAGTGGTCATCACACCAAAACTCGTCAGAGTGGTCATCACACCAAAACTCTACTGAGTGGTCATCACACCTGCACCCAATGGTTATCACAGCAAAACTCTAGCGAGTGATTTTCACATCAAATTCCACTGATTGTGTAACAACTCAAACAGTTACCACTCAGTGGATAATACCAAAACTCAACCATTTCATCAAGAATTGTCACCACGTTGAAGGTTAGCATCATGCTACCGAGAGAAAACCGCAGCAGACTACTGAGGGTATAACACAAACAGATGCTTACCGTATATGATGAAAACGACACGGAGTACTATAATAGTGTGACATTACAGGTTAGGCACGTGATCGTACAGGACACAAGTCTTCGCGTTGTTAGAAACATACTTTATTAGCCGAATCGTTCTATTTCAGCCCACATGATGGAGACTCCCTTCTTGGTGTTGACATCTCTTCTCGCTGGCCCCCAAGTGACGTGTGTGTTTTCCTAGATACCCTTCTTCATTCGTGCACACACGTTCACTATGGTTTTCCCCCTAGTCAAGGAATGCGCAGCATTCCTTAACTCTTTACTCCTAACCTAATTCCCTCACTGTTACAATGCCTCCCCTTCTTCAAAGAGAATTTTTCCTTGAAAAAATCTCAACCCCAACTTTTAAATAGTTAACTTTACATCTCTATTCTACAATAACAACAATTCCATATATTTCCTAACTCAATTCTCCTATCTCCTCATAGCCAATTGCTAACCAGAGACAATAATATCGAAACTCTCTACAAAACTCGTTATAAAGTTCTCTAGAAAACTTTCTACAAAACTCTCCATAAAATTCCCCACAATACAAAAGTCTCCATAAGCGAACCGCTTTTAACTTTAAAATGTCCATCTAAATTATGATTGACAAAACTTAAGATATTCCCCTTATCCTTTATTTCCCCCTTATTCACATTCTCACACTCTCAGTATTCTAGGATAGACAGAAAAAAATAGCTAGATTAGATTTGGGTAGGTGCGCACCTGAAAATAATAAAAGTAAGGAAAAAGTAAGAAAGTAAGAAGTAATCACCTTTCTCTTCCCATACATTCTCAAAACTTTATCAAAAAATAAAGTTTCAAAATTTATCTTCAGTTTCCGTCAATAATAATTGTTATTATCAAAAAAATATGTTAATCCAAAACTGCTAGCCTTTGTATTATTCAGCTCATCAATTTCCCGTTTACCATTCCTTCAACAACAAAAAACTTCCTAACTATTATTATACTGTTAAGTACAGTCTTCTTCTTCCAATATGCAGTTATTTAAATGCCAAAACTCAACCTGGCATTCCCCCCCATATTCTCCCATTAAACGCTGTTCAACCCAGCTCCTATTATAAACCTTGTATATACATTGCATACTCCACATGTAATAACAACATACCCCTCCATTACTACATATAGAGTCACTTCAGTAACCACTACTTTAATTCAACTTCTAACTGAACTTCAAAGTAATAATCATTTTAAACACACTTAGGGTAACTCAATCAAACCCAAAACATCGTAAAAATAACCATCTAAGTTAACTTATTTTTCACATTTCATAAAACACAATTGAAGTCCCAATAATTGAGCAAACCATTTCAATCTCCACACATTAATCAATGTACACATACATTATAAATTTCAAGACCATATTCTGAGTACCCAATAATAATTTTCCGACGTGTCCAACTTCTTCTTCTATCCGCCATCTGCAGAACCTTGTATCACTCTATTCATCTATCTCTTCTCCATTTCTTTAATAACCTCAAATTTTTTTCTATAATTGCAATATCTACATCAATGTCGCTATCCTCTCGAGGAGAGCTATCTTCTTTCATATCAGCTTCTTCATCAGTTTCTGACTTTTCATCCATCTCTTGTTCCCCATCTGTATATCCATTACTAGCAACCGCTAATCTCTTCCTTTCTAAATCCAATCTAATTTTCCTGTCTTGCCGTCTCAACAAATTTTCAAATAGTGGCATCTCTTCCTCACTCGAAGAATTCGCTCTAAGTTTCCTTTGCCTCTTAATTTCTTTTTCTTTCTGTCTATCTAACTTTCTTTTTACTGCCTGTCTTGTATTCATAAATGGAGGTTCAATATTTTCCCTGACTGACTCTTCACTAATATAATCGTCATACACGTTATTTTCCTCTGTCATGACTGTTTTTGGTACCGTTTCTTCTTGTTCAGCTGTAGTAGATGCTGTTGTTACTTGTTTTCCATTCTCTATAGGTATTGGATATACCGATTGTCTGACAATCTGTCCACCTGACAATATTTCTTCGGAACAATAATTATTATTATTATTCTCTGCATTCCTTTCCTCATTATCCCGCCTTAAGTGTTCTACATGTGAACGTGCAACATGCCCTGAAATTTGATTCTTAATAGTATACGACACTGGACCTTTTTTTTCTAAAATATAGTATCCCGGGACCCAATGAGCATCAAACTTAGAGTTTTTTCTATGTTTTTTATAATATACCCTATCACCTACGTTAAACTCTTGTAAGTGTGCATTTTTATTTGCGTATTTCTTCTGTCTTTCTCTAGCCTTAATTATATTATTTCTTAAACGTACATGTGCTTTATGCATCTCTTGCAACCTTGTTTCTTGAAAATCTTCCCCCAGATATTTTCTCCTAGGCTTTAATAAATTATCAATTGGCAATATTGGTTCTCTTCCATGTACTAAGTAAAATGGTGAGAAACCTGTTCCTTCATTTTCGTGTGTACGTATCGCCGCTAATGCTATCCCCAAATAAAGATCCCAATCCATATCGTGTTCTTCTACATTTTTCGCTAGAATATTGTATAGTGTTCTGTGTTGTCTCTCATTTTTAGCATTAGAAGTTGGTCTGTAATATGAAGTCCTAATGTGTTTTATATTCCAATCTTTTACCAATTTCTCAAACTTTTTATTTACAAACTCTTTCCCATTGTCTGTAAGTATTATTTGTGGACACCCAAACCTTGGTATAAATTCTTGTAAAAGCATATTTATAACTGAATCAGCACTCTTGTCTGGAATTGGATACACTTCTGGCCAAAGACTATATGAATCAACTATATGTAGTAGGTATACATTTCCCGATAATGTTTTTGGATGAGGACCTGAAATATCCAAACTTACTTTCTGCATTGGAAATTGAGGAATATCGGTATCTTGTAAAGGACATTTAATTATCTTCATGTTTCTTAACCTACACTTTTCACATGCTTCAACATATTCATATACGCTTTTGAATAAATTCGGCCAATAATATTTACTGCTAATAGCCTTCACTAACTTATCTCGTCCAAAATGACCATTATTATCGTGGTATGCCTTTAAGACTTCTTGTTCTAAATGTTTCGGAATATATTTTCTTACTCCTTCACCTTTTTCACTGATATAATATAATTGATTGTCTTCTTGTAACTCTACAAACTTTCTTTTAAAACTATTTTCCCCTGTTTCTTTCAATTTCTTTTTTATCTGTACTACTTTTGGATCTAATTCTTGTTCTGTTTTCATATCAAACTGTTCTAAATGTGGGTCTTCTGTTCTAGATTCCGACTCTTGCTCCGATGGTAAACTCTCAAATTCTTCCCTATTTATTATGGCAGAATCTAATATATTTACTTGCCAGTTTCGATCGTCTACCTCTGGTTCAACTTCATCTTCCGTGTTTCCTGATGACTGTGGGTACGGGATTCTAGACAAAAGATCGGCGCACGTATTATGTTTCCCTGACACATATTCAACCTTAGCATTGTACCCTTGTAAATTCAATGCCCACGTTTGTATTTTCCTATTTTGTATTGGTGCTTCTAATATCGACTTTAATGGCATGTGGTCAGTTCTAATAATGAAATTGGCGTTATGTAAGTAGTAATTTAATTTTTGCAGCGCGTAGTGTATAGCATATGCTTCCTTCTCAATAATCGGCCATTTGCGTTGAGTTCTGCTGAGTTTATGCGACAAGAAATAGATTGGTCTTTCATTTTTAACCCCTGGTATTCCAGATTCTTCTCCTTCATATGGTTGAACCAAACATGCTCCTATTGCGTTGTCTGAAGCATCTGTGTATAGTATTAGCTGTTTATTCAGGTCTGGATGTGTCAATAATGGTACCACCGTTAAGCTATCTTTTAAAAGTTCAAACGCTTTTTGACACTCATCATCCCACTTAAATCTAGCGTATTTTCCCGTTAAATTCGTAATAGGTATTGCTATCCTTGAAAAGGCTGGTACAAACCGCCTATAATACGCACACGTTCCTATAAAAGCCCGCACTTCCTTAACGTTAGTGGGAGGAGGTAACTCTTTAATAACCTTTATCTTTTCCTGGTCTGGTTTAATACCTTCCCTATTTATTATATAGCCTAAATATTTTGTTTCTGTCTTTAAAAACTGGCACTTACTAAGCTTTAATTTAACGTCATGCCTTCTTAATCTGTCAAATACTAGTCTAACATGTTTTAAATGATTCTCTACATCTCCTTTCGTAAAAATCAATACGTCATCAATATATGCTAGGGCAAAACTTTGCATACCGTCTAGTACTTCATTTATTAAGAACATATAGTGAGACGGTGCATTTTTCAGACCGAATGGCATACGTAAAAATTCGTACGAACCCATATGAGTACAAAAGGCACTTTTCTTTTGCGCGTCTACCGACATCGGAATACACCAAAATCCTGCCCTTGCGTCCAGCGTTGTGAAATATGTAGAGCCATTAAGCAGCCCCAAAATATCATCAATTACTGGCAGTGGGTACGCTACATTCTTAGTAATTTTATTTAACGCCCTGTAGTCACAACAGAACCTGTTCGAACCATCAGACTTGGCCACAATTACCACCGGAGATGACCATTCTGATTTTGATCTTGTTATTATGCCTGCTTTCAACATATCTTCTATTGCCTTTTCTACGACTTCTCTATTTCTTAATGGAGTTCTGTATGGTTTTAAACTAATTGGTGGATGATCTCCCGTGTCTATTTCCATCGTAACTGTTTGTGTCTTACCCAATTCTAAATCATTTATCGCAAACACATCTTGATTTTGCTTTATAAGTTGTTCTAACACTTCCTTATTTTCTGGCGAAGTTTTTAATTGTGCTAACAATTCTTTTTCTCTTGTTACTTTGTCTAGTGAATGTATTTGTGCTGTATTTCTTCTAGATGGATGGATCAATTCATCCATTCTTACGTTCCCTTTTCTTCTGTATCCGCGTCTATTATTACTTCTTTCATTAGAGGTTTCTGAATAACTTATGCCTGCCATATTTACTCTATCTGTTGCCAATATGTCACTAACGTTATGTTCTAGCTTAGCTATTACACATCCTCTGTATAATTTAATTTCTCTACCTGTGTTATTAATAACCATTACTGGAAATGTTAAACTTTTATCTAATTCTATTATTCCATCCGGAACTTCTAAACCTGGCTCATCAATTATTTCATTTTGCAATTCCGTGATTCTGACTATGTTTCCTGCTACATAATACGGGTTTCTCTTCAGTCTTGCTTGTATCAAATTAACTGACTGTGGTTTTAAATTCATGGTCGTTTTGACTCTAACTAGTGTCGACACATGCATATCTTCTTCTAGATCTACGTAAACATCTTGGAATTTTAATTTATGCAAATCAAATAAAAGTCTCACCCCATTTTTCAATAAAAAATCTCGTCCCAATATCATATTTCTATTTAAATCTTTAACCACATGGAACATATGCCTGACATTTATCCCTCCTAATTTCAAATTTATCATCGTTTGTCCTAACACTTCTAATTTTTGTCCCGTTACCGAATGAAGATTCTCCTGAATTCTAAATATTTTACAATTTTTTAACATTCGATATAAAAATGCTTCTTTAATCACGCTAACTTGTGCTCCCGAATCAACTAATGTTCTAACTTTATATTTTCCTATCTGTACTATACATGAGCTAGGATCTACCATATTTAATGACAATTGTTTTACCTCGGCTTGTTTTTTATTTCTAAATGTTCTATTATACTCATCCTTTGGGTTTTTAATATATTGATGCCCTTTTTGGATCTTACTATCTTCCCTCCTACTGCCGATCCTATTCAGTAAGCGGGATGCCAATTTCCCTGATTTCCTGACCTTCTAAAATTTCTCTGTATTTCTCCAGAATTCCAATTTGCTGGTCTGCCATTTGCAATTCTATTCTGTATACTCGTCTGAACACCTCTACTATTTTGCGTATTCGATGGGCCACTTCTGTTACCACAAAAGCGAAAAATGTGCCCACGTTGGTGACATCCCCAACAAACCACATTCGAGTTATTTGTGTTACCTTCCATGTTTCTTACAGTATTTCTCACTTGTCCTCTTCTATCTTGATTATATACATTCTCGTTTCTTTGCACCATCTGTATTTCTCCTCGTCTTCCTCTCCATCCATGTCTATACTGTCCTATTTCCATAGGTTCTTCAATTCTATCTTCCGAACTACTACCTAACTCTCGTCCTACCCTTAACCTAAACCTCCTCCTCAAGCTTTCCTCTTGTATAGCGATATCTACCGCTTGTGACAATCTTGCAGGATTCTCTCTTAATAATTTAAATTTCAATCCATCTGACCTAATCCCATCAACAAAAATCCCTACTAACATCCGTTCCACTTCTTCTGCTCGTACATTCTGTCCTAAAAATGACTCTTCAGCTAAATTGATTAACCTGTCACTGTATAACTGAACACTTTCTGTGCTGTTTTGTCTAGTCTGTCGCAATACTGAGAATGCGTGTTGTGGATCAGTAATTTCAGCATATTTTCTTGCGAGATCATCTTTAAATTCTTCCCAGGTTTCACCTCCTGCTGCTTCTAACTTTCTTCTAATGTGGTCAGAAACTGGACTTGTACTTGTTCTGTATGCCAAATTCTTTTTCTCTCCATCTGTAGCGTTTACTAAATATGCATGTTTCTCAATAGAAATAATCCATTTCTTAAACTGATTTGCTTGACCACTAAATCTTTCAACATCAGTGCTTATATTTTGTTGTCTTAACACTGCATCCAACCTTGATATTGCCCCGCCAACTCCAGTCATTACCTGTGAAAAATCTTGGGATTCCATCCTAAAATTTATAATTATCAAGCAATATACAAATATTTCAAACAATATTAATTTCAAACCCTGCAACAATACATAATCTGTTAATTACTCTAATATTATCTAATTATCTTAACTAAAGCCTCCAATCGAAGATCCTGACGAAGAAATATTCCTGTTTCAATCCTGAATTCTGACAAAAGAATTTAAATGACCTCCTGATTCAGAATTACCTACACCACATAAAAAAGGACTCTAATCAAGCTCATTGAAATGAGCAGAACAAAGAAGAGCCTCTGGATTTCTTTCCTTAATAATTCAATCGAAGTCGAAGTCAGTTCTTTCCAATTATTTCCTGACGTTGATTATGCTCGATATCAGGCTCGCAACAAGACTGTTTGATTACTTGCTCGATTACTGTAGATTCCCTTCAAGTAAGGTCACCTTCACGCAAGCGACAACTGCTCACGACTTCAGCAAAAAAAAACTCACTTTCCAACAGCAATCTGTGATTTTCATATATATATTTCAGCGCAAACGTAATCCAGTCAACAACAATTGGACTTAAAGCTGACGCTATCCAGTCTCTTATTTTCATGTGGGACTCTCGCCATGGTCAGTTTAAATTACTTTATCCAAACCCCGAGTTGAGACAAGTTTCATTTATGCCTTCCTTTAATTGAAGTGACTGTAGAGAGTATTGCAGATCTTGATTTCATAATTATGGAATTTGCACCATAACCTTGACTTCACCTTCAACAGTCCCACGGGTTAAAACTCATAATTTGTACTGATTTTTGATGCAGAA
The DNA here is from genome assembly GCA_014155875.1 of Cepaea nemoralis. NCBI lineage: Eukaryota > Metazoa > Mollusca > Gastropoda > Stylommatophora > Helicidae > Cepaea > Cepaea nemoralis. The sequence continues at coordinate 134,611 of JACEFZ010015572.1, forward strand.
CGGCATTACTTGATCTCAATATACCATTTTGCGTTGGTCAGTTCTCCAGTTAATTTCATAATTATGTAATAACATCAGTCTTTCAAAAAAAATAAGTTTATCAATCAAACCTTTTTTTAGCGCTGTCCTTGAAAATGGATCTCCTTCTTAACCAGGAATCCAGTGAGAACCCAGAACAGCTACCAACAGTCGGCTTTCATCTGTTGCGTTTCTCAATATTTACTTCTCCAGACACCCCAGACATAACCATCTTCTATGGCGGTACTCTCTCTCTCCGCGACCTCCCATGTTTCATAAATTCACGGCACCAAATCAACCTGTTATAATAGTGTGACATTACAGGTTAGGCACGTGATCGTACAGGACACAAGTCTTCGCGTTGTTAGAAACATACTTTATTAGCCGAATCGTTCTATTTCAGCCCACATGATGGAGACTCCCTTCTTGGTGTTGACATCTCTTCTCGCTGGCCCCCAAGTGACGTGTGTGTTTTCCTAGATACCCTTCTTCATTCGTGCACACACGTTCACTATGGTTTTCCCCCTAGTCAAGGAATGCGCAGCATTCCTTAACTCTTTACTCCTAACCTAATTCCCTCACTGTTACAGTACACATCACTTCAAAGTACTGGAAGAATCACATTATCAACACATGCTGAAACAACCCATGTTGTTCTATAATAGTGTGACATTACAGGTTAGGCACGTGATCGTACAGGACACAAGTCTTCGCGTTGTTAGAAACATACTTTATTAGCCGAATCGTTCTATTTCAGCCCACATGATGGAGACTCCCTTCTTGGTGTTGACATCTCTTCTCGCTGGCCCCCAAGTGACGTGTGTGTTTTCCTAGATACCCTTCTTCCTTCGTGCACACACGTTCACTATGGTTTTCCCCCTAGTCAAGGAATGCGCAGCATTCCTTAACTCTTTACTCCTAACCTAATTCCCTCACTGTTACAATGCCTCCCCTTCTTCAAAGAGAATTTTTCCTTGAAAAAATCTCAACCCCAACTTTTAAATAGTTAACTTTACATCTCTATTCTACAATAACAACAATTTCATATATTTCCTAACTCAATTCTCCTATCTCCTCATAGCCAATTGCTAACCAGAGACAATAATATCGAAACTCTCTACAAAACTCGTTATAAAGTTCTCTAGAAAACTTTCTACAAAACTCTCCATAAAATTCCCCACAATACAAAAGTCTCCATAAGCGAACCGCTTTTAACTTTAAAATGTCCATCTAAATTATGATTGACAAAACTGAAGATATTCCCCTTATCCTTTATTTCCCCCTTATTCACATTCTCACACTCTCAGTATTCTAGGACAGACAGAAAAAAAATAGCTAGATTAGATTTGGGTAGGTGCGCACCTGAAAATAATAAAAGTAAGGAAAAAGTAAGAAAGTAAGAAGTAATCACCTTTCTCTTCCCATACATTCTTAAAACTTTATCAAAAAATAAAGTTTCAAAATTTATCTTCAGTTTCCGTCAATAATAATTGTTATTATCAAAAAAATATGTTAATCCAAAACTGCTAGCCTTTGTATTATTCAGCTCATCAATTTCCCGTTTACCATTCCTTCAACAACAAAAAACTTCCTAACTATTATTATACTGTTAAGTACAGTCTTCTTCTTCCAAACCCCGAGTTGAGACAAGTTTCATTTATGCCTTCCTTTAATTGAAGTGACTGTAGAGAGTATTGCAGATCTTGATTTCATAATTATGGAATTTGCACCATAACCTTGACTTCACCTTCAACAGTCCCACGGGTTAAAACTCATAATTTGTACTGATTTTTGATGCAGAACGGCATTACTTGATCTCAATATACCATTTTGCGTTGGTCAGTTCTCCAGTTAATTTCATAATTATGTAATAACATCAGTCTTTCAAAAAAAATAAGTTTATCAATCAAACCTTTTTTTAGCGCTGTCCTTGAAAATGGATCTCCTTCTTAACCAGGAATCCAGTGAGAACCCAGAACAGCTACCAACAGTCGGCTTTCATCTGTTGCGTTTCTCAATATTTACTTCTCCAGACACCCCAGACATAACCATCTTCTATGGCGGTACTCTCTCTCTCCGCGACCTCCCATGTTTCATAAATTCACGGCACCAAATCAACCTGTTATAATAGTGTGACATTACAGGTTAGGCACGTGATCGTACAGGACACAAGTCTTCGCGTTGTTAGAAACATACTTTATTAGCCGAATCGTTCTATTTCAGCCCACATGATGGAGACTCCCTTCTTGGTGTTGACATCTCTTCTCGCTGGCCCCCAAGTGACGTGTGTGTTTTCCTAGATACCCTTCTTCCTTCGTGCACACACGTTCACTATGGTTTTCCCCCTAGTCAAGGAATGCGCAGCATTCCTTAACTCTTTACTCCTAACCTAATTCCCTCACTGTTACAGTTCCTTGTTCAGATCTGCCTCAGAAATATACAATGTTCACGTTAGACGGTTAGAGTGTTAACAACAGTCACATTATGATATTTGGATTCTTATAATATTCAAGACAATTACATAAATAAACACACATAATATTATTTGGCGCTCACTGAAGGACAAGAGAGAGTGACAGTGGGCTATGCTGAATGCGTCTGTAGACAACAGTGCACTCACTGTTCATTGTTCATACAACTGTGCCGATCATTGTGATTGAACCATTGTCATCAGTGTCATTCAGAACTTCACAGTTTAGAGCGCTATTGCCATTTTATGAACTCGGGAACGGAAGAAATGAATAGTAAGTATATATTTTTAAAATTATAAATAATCTTTTAATATGCTGTTAGTCTCATTGTGTATATAGCCTTGGCCTCATATTTGTATAGACCAATAGGCACACGATGAGTGATATGGTCAGTATCACACTGGCCACCTTTATTTCCCATGTGTAATCATGGCACTCATGTTAGGCTGAACCCACGTCAGTTTGAAAAAAAAAAATCTGCTTCGATGGCGAGTCGAACCGGGGTAGTAAGGAAAGCATACTATCCACTGAGCTGCCGCGCTCATATGATAAGCACAACAATACAGCCGAAACCCCACACCTTTAAAAGTAATAGCGGAAATGTGAGCGGAATTTTTGAAGCTGTATAGTATCAATAACGATCGCTAGGGAACCATTAAGGTAATCGATACATCATCATCATCATCATCATCATCATCATCATCATCATCATCATCATCATCATCAGCATGATCATGATGATCATCATCATCATCATCATCATCATCATCATCATCATCAGCATGATCATGATCATCATCATCATCATCATCATCATCATCATCATCATCATCATCATCATCATCATCATCATCATCATCATCGTCATCATCATCATCATTATCATCATCATCATTATCATCATCATCATCATCATCATCATTATCATCATCCATCATCATCATCATCATCATCATCATCATCATCATCATCATCGTCATGTAGTCGCGGTAGGGCAACGGTTAAACATGATCTGCTAGACACCATTCAACACGGAAGTATCATTAGTAATTGACACACTAGAATTTAGTGTACCTCCACCTTTCAAAAATCATTTGACAATGTGAAACACGAGGAAACAATACAATTACTAAAGCAACTGAAGAACAGTTTTTATGACTACAGCAACTGAAGAACATTGACGGCAAAGACCTTCAAATAATAAAGATTTGTACAGTGAATTGTTCAGTGAACCCATGCTCTGTGGCGAAGGTTTTACGAACGCAGTTGGTAATACCGCAGAATGCGTTCGATACACAGCTGCGTTGGTTTTTTTATGAAAGGTGAACGTAACCTTGCACAGGAATCATGAACAGCCAAAAAAATGCCGGGGTTGACTGCTATCCGTAAAGGATATGCAACTAATTTTAACAGTGAATATGTAATGATATATCCAGAAAATATGTCAGAGATCCTGGTTGGTGGACATAATATAAATAGCTTACGTTATGCTGATGACACAGTCTTGATAGCAATAAGTCAGAAGGAACTACAGGAAATGATATATACAGTGGTTGTAAAAAGTTTTTAAAAAATGGGCCTTATGTTGAATAATAGAAAGACAGAAGTTATGGTGATGTCAAAGAAATTGATTGTGCCTAAATATGCTTTAAAAGGTCGCTTAAAAGTCGACTGGGTCGACTTCATTACACCGGATTTTGATCCCATATTGCTCGGTCTCTTTCCGCAGCGCAGAAAGCTTCGCAAAAAGCACGAACTCCGTAACTACAGCGACGACCCACATGAGTCTCTGTAAAAATTCACTCGTGAACCGAAGGACGCGGCCTGAAGTTGAACCCATAACCTTCGGAGCCCCAGTCAAACGGCTTGACCACTTCGCCACGGTGACTCCCCTATGTATGCAATTAAAGTAAATGACGTTATTTTAGGGCAAGTGCAGACATTCAGATATCTGGGCACATGGATAACATCAGATGGAAGATGCATCACACAGATAAAAAAAAAAAAAAAAAAAAAGAATAGGACAAGCAAAAACAGCATGCTATGAAATGAAGAACATTTTGTGCAATAAGTCTTTGTCCTTGAAGTTAGTAAGAAAGAATTCTTGCAGTTACAGTGAACCAGTTTTAACATACGGCTTGGAATCCTGGACAGTTTGTAAAATAGGCGAAAAATTCCCGGAAGCCTTGGAAATTTGGTTTTACAGAAGAATGCTGAAAATTAATTGGACAGCCAAAATGAGCGATCTGGACATTTTAAGGGAAGCTGAGTCGCAAAGACAACTTTTCACAAACAACAAAACGAAGCCGTCATAATTTTTTGGCCACATTATTAGAAGACAAAAACTGGAACATGTTGTGACAGTCAGACAGATTTATAGAAAGAGATATAGAGGAAGACGGCGTGAGAACATTCTTGGCAGTCTTGTGTCATGGCAAGGGAGTCACTAAACAAACTGATCCATGCCGTCGGAGATTGCAATTTGTGGAGAAGGATGATTGTCCACGCCAGCCGGCAAGGCACTGCATGCAGATGATGCCATCTTGTCATATTTCTGTTGTCTAGTGTATTCTATGCCGGTCTCTCTGGCCGAGGGGTTACAATACTTTCTCCGTAATCCCGTTTATCCACGCAGAGTCTCGTAGCGGGCGAGAACTGGGAGCGGTTCTACCCCGCTGGTGACTTGCGGGATAACTGAGCCGGCTGCTTAGAAAGCAATGGCAAACTACTGAGCGTAATCTTGCCAAGAAATCAACAGACAGCTGAAAGATGCTGCTGTTGACAGCGATGTCCTGTAAAAAGGATATGCGAATTTAAAAAAAAAAGATTCTATAACTGTATTCTATAACTGGCGCGTAGGTTAAAGGATTAGTGACACTCAGTTTCTCAATCATCGACATGGCGATTCGAGTATTCGAAATCATCCGCCGATGATTTGAAAGCAGACCGCTTTGCGTTGATTCTGATAGTAAGAGGCGTCGGCCGTTCAGAAAGCAATGTCAACCTTATAAATTGCATAGTAAATCAGAAATAGCCATTAAATGTTGTGGTTAATTGCAACGTCCTATAAATGACAGGAAAGTAATTTTTTTGGGTGTATTCTCTGATATTTACGACTTATCCCCGAGTGTGTATGTGATAATCACTCTTGAAATATTTTTTTTTCCGCATATCCTTTACAGGACATCGATGTCAACAAAAGCATTTTACCGCTGTCGTTGATTTCTTGGCAAGATCACGCTCAGTAGTTTGCCATTGCTTTCTGGGCGGCCGGCTCACTTATCCCGAAGTTACCAACGCGGCCAGAACCGCTTCCAATTCTCGCGCGCTGCGTTAGCCTACGTGGATAAACGGGATTACGGAGAAAGTCGTTCAACACCTCGGCCAGTGAGACCGGCTCTTGAAATATAATACACAAAAATATCCATCTTGAGAGACTTTTACCACTGGTGACATATCATGAATATAATAAATGCACTGGTATTCATCGGCTTTTGTTACAGCGAAAGGGGAGAAATAGAACGATATAAAACGCTAGAAAAGTTGAAAACTATGGGCATTCTAGCATTCGAACCTGCCACCTTCAAATAACAACAGCCTTTCGCTTGAGGGATAAGCGGACTTCCACGTCAGACCAGACTGCATATTTTCGAAAAATACCGTATTGCTTGTATAATCATTTAGTTCTGTGAGTGCGAATAAGTTCTCTGAATTTATCTCATGTCATTACATTTACACAGGCAGAAATATGGGTATAGGAAACGAACGGCAGTTCACGAAACATACAATTTTGTACAGGCATATAAACAACACCAAACGGCTTGAACTGTATTAAAAATGTCTTGCTATGTTGAATATGAAATGCAAACATTTTGGCATATGTACTCTTGCGGTAAGATGAGACATACTAAACACAAACACGGTACATATACCTTACAATGGACTCCATAAAGGTGAAACATTGTGAAAATACCCTAAAACAAGATACAATCAACAAATATATATATTAAAAAAGTAATACAATAAAAAATAAGTATTATAGGATACAACAGACGACGACGTTTCGATTCTATGAATGTTCTTCAGGGACAAGACAATACAAACAGATCTAAAGAAAAGACAAAATTGTAAAATTATATGTAAACATGTTTACATATTATTTTATACATTTATTAGTTTATAATTTTATAATTTTGTTTTCTTTAGATCTGTTTGTATTGTCCTGTCCCTGAAGAAGTTTCATTTATTTCATATTGTTATATCCTGCTGCAGCCGTTGCCTCTCTTTTTAAATATATTATGTTCAATAGCACAGTGTCTCCATGTTGTTAAGAGATAAGGACATCACGTAGTGAGTTTAAACATAGAAGGCGCAAGCAATATGTTGGATATGAGTAAAATTGTACAACAACATACACATCGTGATTGTAACTGACTCAGAAAGCATGCTGAGGAAGGCGAGGACAGGCAAGTTTCGTGCAGAATGGCTTGCTTCGCTTCGGAAGTCACGGGTGGCAAGCATCGTCTGGATCTTTTCTCCCGGGCATGCTGGTGTGCTGGAGAATAAACAGGCAGACAGATTGGCTGGCTCTGCAAAACTTGGTGGAGTATTGATGCATGATAAGGCAGACGTGGTTGCGGCCTTGTGGGAGCACGTGTACACCTCGGAGGAGCAAATGGATCACCATGGTCTGGCAAGAATGAGACAGCGAGGGATGACGATGGGATCTGGCCTACGATCGACGCTCAGAGGAAAGGCGAGATAGACATATAATCAGATCGCTACTGGTACTATTGGTGTTGGAACTCTTCGCTGGCTGCTGAGGATGGGGACGGAGCGCTTATGGGAATGCCCCGAATGCTGTGATGTCGGTTCCTAAATCAATCAATCAATCAAAGGACACTATAGCTTTCAATTTTTATATTGTCTAGTGTTTCCTATAATGTGTACTCATTTCCTTTATTTCTGTGAGTGCCAATCAATACCTTGAATTTATTTCTGATGCTATTTTAATGGCCTCATATCTCCGAACTGATATTTGTGTGTGATGTGCGTAGAACAAGCGTCTGTTCAGCGTTCAGAGTGGATGTGTTTGCGCAGGATGTTGATTTGCAGTAATTCACACTGTCGCACCATTTGGTCCCCACACAGCCACACATATTGTATTTTCGCTGAGTCTACTCCTATTGTGTGAACCAGGTGACTTCCTGGACTCAATATGACGCGACAGCTGTGGGCGCTGACAGGGGGACTCGTATGCACGTGGATAGAAATTAACAAGGCTTATATTACAGCGGGTCAGCAAGTCTGGCTTAGGGTTTATTTGTTTTCTAATCTTGAAATTTACAAACGTGAGTCAGCGGCAGATGTCTACAAACATTTGTAGATGTAGTCTTAAGATTGCACCGCATCAAGCTATGTATCTACCATATTGTATCCCGATATATGGGATTGCTTAGGTCGATAGCTTCAGACTTTGGTGAGTGGAGTTGAGTGGGGTTGAGTTAAGTTGAGTTTAGTTGAATCAAGAAGCGACATCACAATACTCAGGACATTCCCATACGTCCTCTATCCTCCTCTTCAATCGCCTGTGAAAGAGTCCAAATATTAAAGGTAGCAGCTGCAATCTAATTATGTGTCCTTTTGGCCTTTCCTCTGGGTAATAACGTTAGTACAACATTTAAGTTTAAAACAGGTGTCCTTGAGTTTTTATGAGGTTCCCATAAATACATCATCATCATCATCATACAATAGTTCCTTTGCAGGATGTCGCTCACATCACGGCCCATCGAAAGATTCTCTGTTTTGCCAGTTCCCTTGCCTTAAAGACTTCATGCACCAGACGTCGTCAGTGTCCTGTGTCCACCCTAGTGCTGGTTGACCTTTGTCTCTTCTTCAACAAGACCGGCCTTCTAGAACTGTACTTATAAATCCTCTCGTGCCTTTAGCAGATTCGGTGCCACACAAAAAGTAGGTCTGGATCAAACAAAGATGAATGGCTCAGTATGGGAAGTAGGGGTGTGTCACAGTTATTGTTCAAAAGTTAATATGGCAAAAGACATGCTCTATTATAATGCAATGGCAACATTTCCGTGATATAACCCCATGGCAGATACGAGGAGTCGCTTAAAGCGATTAATCATCCCATGTCACTGAATCAGTTCATGCAGCCAAAGTGTTTCAACTTGCGAGGTCTGACGCTGTCTATGAGCCAGATGTCTTCCATGTCCACATCTCGTAGCCTGTTTGTAAGTTTCCTCTTCTTGGTCCACAGCATCCTAAGTATGCTTCTGTAATAATTCAGTTCAAAAGCCCCTGGTGTGTTTCTTTAGTAATTGCCAACCGGTTGCATGGAGATATATCATCAGCAGAGTTGACTCAAAACGCCAAGGACATAGATCTGTGGAGAGACATGAATGCCTGCGCCAGCAAGCAGGGCACGTGATGATGATGGATAATTGCGAAATGGTCCATAACCCACAAGCCTATGTTGTCAAGGAAAGGATGCATGTTCTAAATTAAATCAAAACAATGTGTTCCCGTAGTGAGTGTAAACATAGAAGGCGCAGGCAATATGTTGGATAGTATGTGAAACATTGGTTCTGGCTTCTGTGTTTGAATGATATATACACATGTTTTAATTCGTTTGCTGGTGTTGTGCCATATCCTCTTAATTCTGTTTAAACACAAATCTATTCTGAATTATGTTTAAACATAAAGATATTTTTAATTATGTTTTTAATAAAAAAGTCGCTTAAAAGTCGACAGGGTCGGCTTCATTGCACCCGGTTTTTATCCCAAATGGCTCAGTCTCTTTCCGCTGCGCGGAAAGCGTCGCACAATGCACTCGGTAGCTCCAGCGACGACCCTCAGAAATCTCGGAAAAAATTCACTCGTGAACCGAAGGATGCGGCCCGGAATCTAACCCACAACCTTCGGAGCCCGAGACAGACGGCTTGACCACTACACCACGGAGCGTCCATAAAGATATTCTTAATAATGTTTAAAGATATTCATAACTCTGTTTAAACATGAAGATATTCTTAATGCTGTTCAAACATAAAGATATTCTTAACACTGTTTAAACATAAAGATATTCTTAATACTGTTCAAACAAAGATATTCTTAATACTATTTAAACATAAAGATATTAGTAATACTGTTTAAAAATGAGGATATTCTTAGTACTGTTCAAATGTAAAGATATTCTTAACTCTGTTTAAACATAAGGATATTCTTAATACTGTTTAAACATATGATTAAGTCTGTTTAAACATAAAGATATTCTTAGCTTTCTTCCTCGCTCCTCTCTCGAGGGGATTGCATCCCATTTAGTATCGTGTATCCGATTTAGCATGCATTTGTTTAAATCTTGCTTCCTCTAGACCAGTGGTTCTCAACCTTTTTTGGCCCGTGCCCCCCCCCCCCCTTCACAATAATTTGAGAACGTCCCCCCCCCCCCCTTTCGTATTTCCTACCTAAAAATGTGGCTTGTGCCCTCCTTCACCATATTTTCAGAACGTCATTCCCCCCTTTCGTATTTCCTACCTAAAAATCCCGCCCCCGCCCCTACACAGTATACGTAATAATGGAAGCTAAATTTAATAGCACACACTAAAACAAGTCTAGACGTCCACATAAAACATGATTTGTGGGTCTACTTACTTTATAAATTGAATTTTAGAAGGGTGAGACGTACAGAACCGTACAGTATGAAGGGAAATACAATATCAAGTAATCGGTACTTGTATTAACGCGATCTTGAAATAATCTTAATTCCCCCCCCCCCCCCGGAAAAGCTAAAATTCCCCACCCCTGGGGGGGTGGATGTCCCACCGGTTGAGAACCACTGCTCTAGACAGATCTCACCCATAGTAACGGACCCTATCCACCCGTGTGTATGATTTATTTGCTAACAAGTTTGCCAGCGCAGCGGCTTTGCAGCCTGCTCTTTGCGATTTTCAACCACCGTAGGATTTTGGATTGCATTATTTTTAAAAGGGCCTCCTCTTTTTCGCCTTTATGTGAGAAGTCTAGGTTCCGATCTTATTACTCGAGAGACCGGGTAGGACGGGTTGGGAGAGTCGATGTGATAAGACTAGAAATCAATGGTTCTTGTACAAATGTCCAACTCTAGGCTGAGACTCGAACCTGGTCACTTCTTTGCCCCGTCTATCCGATGTTCTATAATATTAAATGGTCAAAAATGCATACTCCAGTATTTTTGTAACAATTCCAATCATATTTTTTTTTTTGAATTTTGATTATGACACAACAGACTGGGGAAAAAACATCATCGATATCGCAACATTAAGAAGCGTTCATTGGATCTTGGGTGGTGTGTGTGTGTGTGTGTGTGTGTGTGTGTGTGTGTGCGCGCGCGTTCGTGCGTTCGTGTGTGTGTTTGTGTGTGTGTGTGTGTAGCAATGGTCTCATGACACCATGTGACCTTGTACAGTCCACACTCTTTCTTCTTTCTCTTTTCTTTCTCCATGTACCTCAGTGAAAGTTTTTTTTTTTTCTTTGAAAAAGGGGGGGGGGGGGGGGGGGGGGGGGGGAAAGAATGCAACGATCTTGTACGCCCTCTTTGTAATGTTGTTTGTAAGTTAGCATTCATTTCTCTAGGGTTGTTCTTGATACCATCACTCCATCTTTGACATGGTCTTCCCCTTGCTCTGCATCCATTGTATTTCTTCAATTTGGCTACTTTCGGCAAGTGATACCACTGCATTCTTGTGAGGTGGCCAAAACATTTCATCTGTTGTTCTTTAATGAGGTGCATTGACAGAGCTTCGAGATTACAACAATGAAGGTAAACATGCATGGAACAAACCAATGTCCTTCCGCCTAAAGCTGTGACGTAGAGGTCTGAGTGCGAGCCAGTTCTGAAGAAGAAGGTCTTGTATTGCCTGTTAGCATTAATTTATGCAGTAGAATATTAATGATTGTCGAAAGGATAAGTGCGCAGGCTCTTAAACTTCCGGTGTGCTGATGGCGAGGTAGTCGATTCAACGCCTAAATCGGCATTAATTTGCACTTAAGCGTTGAATTCTCTTTCATAAAGTAATGGCAAACTACTGGACATAAAATAGCCTTGACATTCAACCTGAGGTTGATGGCAAGGCCATGCAAAGGTCATGTAGCATTTTATTTACATCTGGACTATGAGTTTTTATGGCGTTTTCCGATCAATAAAAATGATATTGAATAGGTACACATTTGTTTGTGAGTTTGATGCCTTTTTTTAGATAACTATATTTACTATAGTATTGAAAACAAAATTGTCCAGAAGCAATTTCATGCAATGGATCTGTGATGCGATAGGGCCATCACACTTTGTAGGCCTGAATGCCAGAAGGAATCGGTGGCCCATCTTTTCTTCACTTAACAGGCGACAAGCCCAGGCGGAAAACTCTCGTCCGACAGTGCTCATAACATTATTACTGCCAACATCGCCAATGCACCCGCCACTATACTGTAGAACAGTGGTTCTCAACCTTTTTTTGCCCGTGCCCCCCTTCACCATATTTTCAGAATGTCATTCCCCCCTTCCTATCAAAAATTTGGCCCGTGCCCCCTCCCCCCTTTACCGTATTTTCAGGAACGTCATTCCCCCCCCCCCCCCCCCCTTTCATATTTCCAATATAAAAATCCGCCCACCCCTATACAGTATACGTAAACATGTAAGGTAAATTTAATAGCACATACTAAAACAAGTCTAGACATCCATATAAAACATGATTTGTGGGTCTACTGACTTTATAAAATGAATTTTAGAAGGATGAGACGTACTTACTGTAAAGTATGAAGGGAAAAACAATATCAAGTAATCGGTTCTTGTATTAACGCGATCTTGAAATGGTCTTCATTCCCCCCCCCCCCCCCCGCCCCCCTGGAAACCCTAAAATTCCCCCCTGGGAGGGAATTCCCCACCGGTTGAGAACCACTGCTGTAGAATAAAAGAATATACATTTATCGTTGATTTTAAAAAATAAATCATTAACATGGGGTTTTTGCCAGTGCACTGTTTATAGAACAAACCTAGAGAAAACATTAGAAGTCATGTCCAGCAACAGTTCATAATCCCGCATACCGCGTATGAAATACGGCTGCGGCCAATTTGGAAGCAAACCCCCTTGCGATTATTTTAATATAATGGTATGAGTGCTGGTCGTTCAGAAAGCAATAACACATTACTGAAAGCAACCTTACCAAGAAATCACAAACAGTACCGAAAAAAAATCCTATAGTTGACTGCGACGTCCTGTAAAGGATATGCAACTAACTAACCAGCAACAAATTGGTAGTGGTACGAGTTGGAAAGAGAGCAGGGTTAGTGCCACGGCGCGGTTGACAGCTCTGCTGTATAAGCGACACTTGGTGGTAGCTCTGGTGTGTAGGTGCTACTGACCGGTTGCTCTGGTGTATAAGGGCGACTATTTGTTTAGTGTGCAGATCTGATGCCTAGAGGTATTAGTTGTACTTTCATCATCATCAAGTCGCCACCGTGGTTTCTTCTCCGCACTTTACTTTACTTGACTGATAGTCGAACTCTTCCATTCTGCCCGGCCATCACGGCCCACTGTAATAACTCAAACTTCATACATCATGGCCCACTGTAATAACTCAACGCGCGTGCGGGATTTTTGATGATCTATTCCTCAAAACACTGTATAATAGTTACTCACAATTGTGCACACTATTATGCAACATGATCACAAAACTTTTCAGTACATAAACTTCACTAAAAGAGTGGCTCAGTGTTGGCCTACGATGAGTGACGTTGTAGTATTCTGTTGTGATAATTTGGCCGTGTCCAGCTTGTGCCGCGTGGTCTAGTGTTTTCACATCCGCTTCACACGCCAGTGATCCGGGGTTTCTTTCCGGGTCCGGTCAAGGATATGCACTACTGACGAGCTCAAACGAGAGTGAAACTCGAGTCTAGTGCTTCCACATTGACATGGATAGGCCTTATGTTCATGCCAGAATACGATCAGCGTTGCCAGTAGTGGGCTGTGCTCAATATTTAATTCTCAAATCCAGAAACAACCAAATAAATCAATTTGATTATTGCTCGCTGGACTTTAGGCGGCCTGGTGTGCCTTGCCAGTGAGAAGACCTGATCGTTCGGGTCCACATCGATTGACGGATGTCAGTCGCAGCGATCGGGCAAATCTTGAGCTACAGCCTACGATGGGTTACGTTTTAGTATTTTGTTGTGATAATGTGGCTGTGTCCAGCGTGTGCCGCGTGGTCTAGTGTTTTCACACCCGCTTCACACGCCAGTGATCCGGGGTTTCTTTCCGGGTCCTGTCAAGGATATGCACTACTGACGAGCTCAAACGAGAGCGAAACTCGAGTCTAGTGCTTCCACATTCCTGTTTGCTCCTCGATCACTTTTTATATTTTTCCTTTTTGTCTTTTCAACTTTCTTTAATTTTGTGTTCCACCAACTTGTTATTTTCTTTATCCATGTTTTGCCTTTTTCTCGTGGTTCTACATGTTAATTTTGCAGTATTTAAAATGCTTGATTTGAACATCTCCCATTCTTCTTCCACTGTCTTTCTTTCTATATGTAATTCTACAAAGTTTTCAGTTAGTTCTTTCTCATAATTTTCCCTCACTTTCTCGTCTTTGAGGTTGTTTAAGTTTACTGATTCGCATGGCATGTATTTTCCTGGTCTTTGCTTTCTTCTACTGATGGTTCTTATTGTGGCAACGACTGCTTTGTGGTCTGTGTTTATACTTAAGTTGGGCTCTGCCTTTGCATCTAATATATTTCTCTTTCTGTTATTTCTTGTTAATATAAAATCAATTTGGTTTTTAATATCCAGATCGTTCCTTTTATACAAGGTCTATATTTGTGAGTCTCTGTGTTTATAGAATGTGTTTGTTATGCAGGTCATGTTGGCTGCATATCTCTATTAGTCGACTTCCGTTATCATTTCTTTCATTATGTTGGTCTACAAATGTTCCAAGATGTTTTCCTATGCCCGCTTTGTTGTGTCCTAGTCTTGCATTAAAGTCTCCCATAACTATGATGTTGTCCTGCGTATCTATTTTATTTAGCACGTTATGGATGTTTTCGTAGAATTCCTCGCATTATTGTTTGTATTACATGGTGCGTATATTTTTCATATATTCTAGTTGTTTGTTCTTTTATTCTTACTGTTATGATTCTTTCTGAGATATATTTTATTTCTAGTTTTCCTCTTGTTTCAAATACACAATCCACAAACAATATATTGCACGATTTATTGCCTAGCATATTCCGCTGCATGTCGTCAGGTGCATACTGCAGAGTTATATATCATATGAAGTGAAAAAATATGATTATTACTGAAGCTGAAACAATTAAAACACATAGTCACAGATATTGTTAGAATGTAAAACATCTGTTATTGGTAATTTCAAATTTAGAACGAACTTTTTCTGTTTACATAAAACCGTCAGGACCGCCTGACGGCTAACACCTCACTATATTTTGCGTAATTGTATATTTATCCCAGTGACTTGACACCCACACTGATCTAGTCTAAACCTGGTCTCATAATATAGGATGTGTTTTTAATGACTGAAGGGTTTTTGAAAATATTGCCGTTCCAAGTTTTGTATTCACTCTCTGTGGAGTTCGTGCAACATAAAAGGTAAATACAAAACTTGGAACGGCAATATTTTCAAACTCCCCACAGTCATTAAAAATACACCCTGTATTCCTTGGGAAGTTAAGGTAACCGGCATGATACTGGCACATCACACGGCAATTGCCGATTCGTCCAAAAATATGGGGCTACCAACATGAGGCCTGTATATTCCCCATGGCGTGACAAGGGTTTTTTTCCCTTTACCGTCCATCAATAGATGAAGATGAATTAAAAAATTAGCCTTATTCGGAAAATACTAGACCTGATCGTCCACGCGTTACACTAACGCGTAGGACAGTGATTCTCAACCGGTGGGGAAATACCCCCCCCCCCCCTTTCCCGGGACGGGGGGGGGGGGGAATTTTAGGGTTTCCAGGGGCGCATTAAGATTATTTAAAGATTGCGTTAATACAAGACTCGATTGCTTGATATTGTTTTTACCTCCATACTTTACAGTTCCGTACTTCTCGCTCTCTTGAAATTCGTTTTATAACGCAAGTAGACCTTCAAATATAGACGTCTAGACTTGTTCTAGTATGTGTTATTAAATTTAGCTTCCATTGTTACGTATACTGTGTATGGGCGGGGATTATATGGAGGAAATATGACAAAGGGGGGGGGGGGGGGTGACACTCTGAACATAAGGTGAAGGGGGCATGGGCCAAAAAAGGTTGAGAACAACTGGCGTAGGATATTGTAAAGAAGCTGATGATACTTTATTCGCCGGAACGCTGATGTACCATGTGAGATGAGGTGCGTAAGAAACGCAGCTGGAAAAACAAGAAGAGACAGAGAGACAAATGATAGACTAAGAACAAGTGTCGGGAAAACACTGATTACTGACTTTATAGAACATCAAAGAATTAAATGGATCGAACATTTAGCTAGCATGAAACAGATCAACCAGTGGCTAGACATTCTACATGAGAACATTCGGATACAAGAAATTACGACACAGGAAGAGTTGGCTAGATAGAGTAAAAGACACATTAAAGAAATCAAGTATTACATCAGCACACCCATGAAGACAAAACGAAATTCAGAAAATTGCATCTAATTTCACTCTGCGACTCTTCACGGCAACAACACTAGGAAGAATTTTAAAATAATAATAAAAAAAAAAAAAAACAATTAAGGAAGATACGATGATGTTTAAACTTTGTTTCCCGCCAAGATTGTTCTGTTCATAAATACATTCACTTCTGCTACGTCCGCTCATCTCTGTCCCCGGCCATTTACGCCTGTCCCCAGGTTCATCATATTCAGTTAAAAGGGGTCAGCATGGCCGAATGGATAAGATTATTAGCTCTTAAACATCCGGTGTGCTGACGCCGAGGTAGCGGGTTCAACCCCTACACAGGCCAGCTAGACTAAAATGTTGATTTCTTGTCCTTGTCGTAAATTACAAGTACCTCAGAAGTCGGAGTGGCGAGGGGCACTGATAATAGGGAAAGATAATCCACAAGCAAAAATCAGTCCAGTGCACTAGAAGTGGTAGCACGTGTATGGACTACGCTTGAGTTCAAAGCCAGCGAACTCAAAAACAAAAACAAACAATATTCAGTAAACAAAACAAAACAAGCTCTCCATCTTCCCTGTAAGCTTCAAATTGCTGGACAGACTCTGGCACTTGTCCGACCTCAAGAACAACAACAGCAGCAGCACCAACAACAACAACAACAACAACAACAACAACAACAACAACAACAACAACAAAACTTTACTTTCGAAGGGTTAAGAATTGGGTACGCAGGCCCGTCTTACATTCTGCCCTTCTATCACTCTCTTTCATACATTATATCATTCACCCATCATTCAAGGCTAAATGAAAACAGCAACAATATAAAAGATATGCATTATAAAGGCATGGGAAAAATGAAAAATCAATACTACACGTCTCAGTAATAGTAATGACAGGTGTGGAGAACTGTGAAGAAAGCCTGGTCAAGCACGCCAATGTTGTCTTCTAGGTTAAGAGAAGAGCTATCATATCCAGATCCTCATGGGAACATTGAGTATAAATATGGCTGCTGCATCGAAAGAATCAGCACGCGTGAGGATGCGTAATGTGCAGTGACGTCGTCCGACATAACATAAACTAGCATAACAAAACATAACATAACTTTCACGTTTGGCCTTACTGCAGCTTGTTTCATTACATGACTCTTGTTTCCGGCAGTATCCATTCATACAAAATACTCCGTCATCTTATCTTAACTTTCTGTCAACTGTATTTTTCGTGAAGGTCTTTTGTATTTGCATTCTGGCGGCGGCATTAAACACAGTGAAATAGCTTTTACATACAAGTATGTCCGCGGTTGTTTGTAGCGTGAACTGCATGTTCGGAATAATGGCGCCTGGCTTTGTCGCAGACTTGACTGGTTTGCCTTATGCAGTAGTGTGTGGCTGCTGGTTGTCTAGTGACTGCAGCTTCCACCGACGATGAGCAGTATTTCTTGTAGAGGACTTTTGTGTTGGCATTCTGGTGGCTGCATTATGCACAGTGTACCTGTGCGGGCTGTAGGTTTGTCGAGACTCCTATCTGTTCCACTATTCACATGGGGCAGTGAGGAGCATTTTTATGTGATATTCACTGGCACAGGAACAATGAATTATGGGGACGACCCGTTGCCGTGAAGTTGGAACCGCGACTAACTAACTAACTATTCTTGACTTTCATCATGTTCGTTGCTAGAAGTTAGCTAAACGATTGTCTTTGTTGTCTGTTCGTTTCCTCCACTCATATGTGTCGCAGCCTAATGCTGAAGCAACGTTTTTCTTAACTTACCGCCAGATTAAGAACACATTCTGTGGCATGTTAAATTTATGTACAACCTGTGACCAGAGATGCTCCTATACTTTCAGCTGTAGTTTGTCAAACTGTCAACCTATTTTTCCTTGTTATGTTTGAAAAAATATGCAGGACTTAAGACTGATTTTAAATCATTTTTCTAACTTCTTTAGCCGGACGTTGTCAGTGCCATCTAGTAGTTAATGATACTTAATTTGTTTTGACAAAAGTGTGGTTGCTCTTTGCAAATGTTTTCATAAATGTGTTTGTTTGTAAAGGATTACTTTCATTGCACAGGGATATCTCCAAAAGTGATCCAGTCTCCTCCCATAGACCATACAACTATAATCACGGTACAGTGCACGAACTCCGTAGTACTACGAGGATCTAAATGCCCGCATACCAGAATCATACACACTATGAATAGTGTGTGAGAAACTTTCCTAATTTAAATATTTTGACTGGGCAGTTGCTGCAAGGCCTGTTGTTTTCAATATCCAACTGCCGATGAATCATTAACGTGCACATGGGACTCCCGAATGTTTCGCCCTTGTCCGAGAAGATCAGATGCCCGATTCCTCACCTATTATTTTTTTTTTTAAATTATGTAACAAAAAATGCAAACATTCAACATTGTGTGAAGAACCTGGCCTGCGCGAGCCAGGGGTGGACTCTGTATCATCCCATCTACCCTGCCCTCTATGCCAAACTACAAAGATACACAATTATTCGCTAATGGATGTCACAGCATCAAAAATGAAATACATGTTGATATTAAAGTTTTGATTGCAGACAATGAAGAAGATCTTCAACATACTCTGTATGCTACTATATGTTAGAAACTAGGGTTACAGTTTTAAGAAAACAGAAATTAAGACCATCTCCAAGAAGTAAGAAATACCACAATGCAACATCAAAGCCGGTGGAACCAGTCTTAATATCGTTTAACTACCTGGTAATACACATAATATCGGATGGACGATCACCATCATCATCATAATTACAATTCGCCTTGCCATATGCAGTATGTGTCAATGTTTCTCAACAGATCTGGTCCTCCGATGTTATGGGTCAGTCCTATCGATCATATGCCTCCATACCACCATCTTAGACCACCAAGCATAATTACATTGCATCCTCTACTGCTTAATTTTCCAGTCGTCACAATGTTTCGATATAGATATAGACCAAATATTTACCTGGTGCCCCAAGTCGATCCAGCCTAAAATGGGTACCAGGAAAGATTTTGAGAAGTAAAGGCGATCCATTTGATATCCACGTCAGCGCCGGAGGTCCGATTGGGCTATCGAAATATGGAGCTAGCACCACATGTCCATTGCGCCTCAATGCGTGTGATAGGGTCCTTTTAATTTTCAGCTATCGATACTGAGTCATCTTATAATGCAGAATTGTTATTATTATAACATCTGTGGACGATGGCTTGTAGAAATTATAGCAAGATATGTCACTGCAAAATAGCCCTTTTCAGAATGGAAAACATACAAGTACAAAACTGTCAACTGCAGAGATAAAGGGAAAGAAAAGAAAAGAAGAAGAAGAAGAAGAAGAAGAAGAAGAAGAAGAAGAAGAAGAAGAAGAAGAAGAAGAAGAAGAAGAAGAAGAAGAAGAAGAAGAAGAAGAAGTATCTGAAAATTAAGTCAGTGTGTATTTGACCTAATTACTAACAGTTTATCAATTTTAGGTTGTCAAGTAACACATTAAACCACTGCATGGACATGATGCCTGGCCACCACCATGGAGACACCGAGTGACAAGAACGCAACAAACCTTCTACAGCTGGTCTACTCCAACCCCCATCGCTACAGTGGGATCTTTGCCCTAGACACACCCCAGTTTTACGACCATCGTTTTCTGGCTGCCAAGTGTGAGTATCTATATGTATATCTCCTTCCTCTCGTCTCTGTTACATACTAAGCAATAGTTAAGAGGTTGCATTTCCTTTGCAGGGCTTTGCATTCACCCCTAGTCATACTAGGAGCGGTTTGTGATTTACTTGGTAATTTTGCGTTCTGTATTTTTCCATTGCTTTCTGAACGAGAAGTCAGCATTGAAGTCCAACTGACTGGTGCGTGGAATCGGCCCCACTGCCGCGGTCACCAGAGAAAGTTTAAGTTCGAGCGCATAAAAATATAGTTAATATTATTTAATATCGGTATGTTTACCAGCTCCCTATTCATATTGATACAAAATTGATTCGGTAATATAGCAAAGTCAATGTCATTAAATTCAAGCTGAAAGAACACATGATAATTGGAAGCAACACACATCTACTATATATTTGTCATGAGTTCAAAGGGACTCCAATTCAATGCCCAGATCCAAACTCAATGCCTGATTTAAGACATATCATTGTCAACAGACCCCAACCCAATATCCAGGTTTTAAATATTTCATTATCAAGATCCATCCATCATGTGCCATGCCGGTAAGCGTGGGCGGTCATAGTTCTGCCATCTCACTCGATCAACAGAGTCGTGGATCAGTTCCGTGTTTCTGTCTCGACCATGCCACAAGGCCAAGCCATCCAGATACTTGTTTCTAGGTCTTCCCCTTGGTCTGTTCCCCTCGATCTTACCAGTTGTCACCAAGTTCTCCAAATCATTTCTTCTCATAACATGCCCAAAAAATTGTGACTGTCTACGTCTAATGTCTCTGATCAGTTTACGATCTTCATTTGTTTCTTGAAGGACTTGTTCATTGGTCTTTCTGGCTGTCCATGGTATTCTTTGCATTTTCCTCAGAAACCACATTTCTACAGCCATCAGATGTTTTTCAGCCTGGCTGCTCATTGTCCAAGCTTCACATCCATATAAAAGTACAGGTTCTATGTAGCATCTCAACACTCTTTTTCTCGTTTCAATTGACATCTTTTTATTGGTCAGTATGTTTTTCATCTTGCTAAAGGCTACTTTTGCCATGGCGATCCTTGTTCTAATCTCTTCAAGGCATCTCCCATCAGATGTTATTACTGTTCCGAGATAATTGTACCTATTCACTTGTTGAAGAATATTCCCATTTACTTGTATATTACACTGTGGTATTTCGTTCTTCCTAGTGACGACCATAATCTGTGTCTTTTTACAATTTAATTCTAACCCTTGTTGTTCACTGTGTGTAACAACCGCATCTACTAAATTTTGCAGATCCTGTTCATTGTCTGCAATCAAGACTGTATCATCTGCATATCTAATGTTATTGATGCATCGTCCCCCAATGTTGATTCCTTCCATATTTTCAATATTTCTGAAAATATTTTCACTGTACAGGGAAAACAGACCTGGAGACATTACACATCCCTGTCTCACACCTCTCTTAATAGGCTGATATTGGCTTACTTCATTATCAACTCTTATGGCAGCTTGTTGTTTCCAATATATGTTTTTTACAAGTCTAAGGTCTTTCCCATCAATTTGTAGATCTTCAAGCATCCTTATCATGTTGACATGTCTCACTTTATCAAAAGCCTTTGTGTAGTCAATAAAGCAAAGGTGTAGATCTTTGTTTACTTCTATAGAACGTTCGATTACGGTTCTCAGTATATACACAGCATTTACTGTACCCTTGCCTACTACAAACCCACATTGTTCTTCTCCTATTTCAGGTTGTATTTTCCTCCTAACTCTTTGCATGATAATTCTTAGCAAAATCTTCGTGATGTGACTCATTATACTAATTGTTCGATGTTGATCACATTCCAAGGTTCCTGATTTCTTTGGGATTGCAATAAATACAGAATTACATAACTCATGAGGTATATTTCCAGTATCATATATTGTATTAAGCAGACTGGTAACTTTATCTATTCCATATTCGCCTAAAGCATTAATCATTTCTGTTGTGACGCTGTCTGGACCGGGGGTCTTGCCAGATTTCATATGATTAAGAGCATTCTGAACCTCCGTCTTCAAAATTGCTGGCCCTTCATTGTTATTTTGAACAATATATTGTTCGTCTCTGTTATCGTCATAAAGGTTTTTCACGTAATCTGACCATACATGTAAAATCTGATCTTTTTCTATTACGACTCTTCCATCTTTTGTCTTTAGGCAGCCTGCTGATGTGCGTGTTCTTTGATTAGTAATCTCCTGAATTCTTTTGTGCATTAGTTTCGCATTTTTACTGTTGTGTTGTTTTTCAATTTCTCTGCAATTTTTCGCAAGCCATGTTTCTTTAGCCTCCTTACATAAGGTTCTGACTTTTCTGTGAATTTCTTCATATTTGGCAGGATTATTTTTGTTCTGTCTTCTTGTTTCCATTAGTTGTAAAATTTCTTCAGTCATCCATGTCTTACGGCCCACTTTCTTTACTTTTGGAATAGTTTTTTCTGCTGCACAACTGATTGAATTCTTCAGCATTTCCCATTGATCATCTACATCTTGAAATAGGATCTCTAGATCAGACAATAAATCAAATTTGTTCTTTACTTCTATGTTAAAATTATCTTGTATTTCTTTGTCAGTTTTCAATTTGCACAAGTCATATTTAGGGTTTCCTGCTGTATACTTGACTTTCTTTAACTTTACCCTCAATGTGCCAGTAATTAATCTGTGATCACTGTAACAGTCTGCATTTGGAACTGTTTTTACAACTGTTAATGCATTTCGAAACCTTTTGCTTATCAGGATGTAATCTATCTGGTTTTTAATCCTGCTGTCTGGACTCCTCCATGTCCATAATCTTCTAGGATGTTGTTTAAACCAGGTGTTTCCTACAACCATTTCTTGTTCTTTTGCCCATTCTACAAGTCTGTAACCTCTTTCATTTCTCTCTCCCAAACCATGGTTGCCTACACTGCATCCATCGCTTTGCTTTCCTATTTTTGCGTTGAAATCACCCATTATGATATTTATTTCTGATTTTTTACAGTTCTTCAAAGCAGACTCCATGTCATTATAAAATTTCTCTATACTTTCTTCACTGCTTTCACTTGTTGGGGCATATACTTGAATTACATTTATTTTAAAAGGTCTTCCGTTTAATTTTACTAATAGAACTCTGTCTGACACAGCCCAATATCCTTTGACAGAATTTGATGTTTGCTTATCTAATATAATGGCTACACCTCTTTGCTGTTCTTCTCCCCCCGAGTAAATAATCTTACAATCCTCTCCTGTCCTTATCCCTGCTCCTCTCCATCTCGTTTCCGATATTCCTAATATGTTAATCTTCTCTCTCTCCATTTCTTTTTTGATGTCCTCCAACTTTCCATCTGCATTCATTGTTCTAACATTCCAAGTTCCTACTTTCAATGATATTAATCTTTTGCACCTAGTAGCCTGCTGACGGTCTGGAGTCTCCTGGTGCGCATGACTATCCTACCGGGCGAGGCTGCTCCTATGGAGCACCCATTTACGCCGTTTCTCTGATTATCGATAAGTGAACACAACATGATTTTCTTGGCATGTGTAAAGAAGGTAGTTTGCCATTGCTTTCCTTCCCAGCAGTGACCATACTGGTCAGTGACCGTAGCCATTGTCTCCTCAAAAAAGGAGATCCTCTGCCTACCGTCGTGAAGGTGGAGACCATAACCTACAACTATCTGTCGGCTGCTCTCCATCTTCATCCACCACCTGCACCCATGGCTTCACGTAACCCTGATCGGGGGGCTAAACGGGTACTCCACCTTGCCCAAGGGTGTCCCGTAGGCTAGCGGAGGGAAGGAGGCGCCTTACTTCTCCTTTGATAGGGGATACCCCTACCCCGCTACCCCGGGGTAGCGGAGTAGTATATTATCAAGATACTCCAACCCAATGTCCAGGTGTTAGATATTTCATTAACAGACCCCAACCAAATGTCCAAGTTCTAGATATTTCATCAACAAACTCCAACCCAATGCCCAGGTGTTAGATATTTCATCAACAGACACCAACCCAATGCCCAGGTGGATTATTCTGGGTAATATGGACAATACGTTATAACATTTGTAGTAGATTTATTTAGAACTGTCCATACACTGTTTTGGAAGCAAAGGCGACGAGAAAGGAAACTTATCACCATACTTCCTTATGCAGTAACCTAATATATGTGAAAGGTATGTCTTACATGACACGCAAGAACAATGTACCAGTTGGTTTAAAAACTTCGGCGTGTTTCGACGTTACTCCAACGTTTAGTTGCGTAGCGTAGCGACTAGATACTTGCCTGCCAATCCAATGGACATAGGTTCGATGAGCAGCTGGACATATTCGGTTGTTATAAAACTGACCTGTGTTCTCCGGTCAACTCAGCCTAAAATGTGTACCAAAATGATTTAGGAAGCAAAGGCGGCCGGGCTGATACTGATCACATTATCCCCTCCCCCGACTGCTGGGTTAATCTATACAAGTACGGGCCTAGTGCTACGGCGCGACTTTAATGGAAGTAGTCGACGTTCGTTTCAATTTATTTATTGTTGCTAGGGGTTGATATTTATAAATAATAATATATATAAGTCGATCACAGTGGTTATTTCTCTCGGCTTCTTCATCCTTGCCGAGAGAAGTACTCTCTTGGTTAGCTATCCGTCCTCACATCTTTGACTACCTCGGACTTTACTTAAGAGACTCTCAGATTACCTATTACCACTCAATGTTCACTCTCTCCTCTATCATCCAAAGAATCACACCATGAAATGTACAAACTTAACATGACTCATAATCAGTTTTGTTCCTTCAATTGTTCTAACACAAGCTACAAATTAACAAATGTTAAATACTCTAACAGCACATATAAACATATCTATAATTCGCAATCTAAAATACTACGCGGCTCTCTATTAGGCCTCTGCGATCGTTCATAACGTGGTGACCGCACTCAGCGACAACCACGGTTTGACTCCTTGTCACCTTCGCGAGTCTTGCTTATTCGCTCCGGTGATGACTCGGCGTGCCTTTCGTGGCTCACAATCCACGATTGTCACGCACTTCAATGTAACTATGCTATACCATGCCATGAGCTGTAAACTGCATAAACCTAGCACCGAATGCCCTATGCGCCGTAATGCGTGTACAAGGGTCTCTTACTGACTTTACTTGTTTTACTGACTTTACTTAATTTACTTGCTTTACTTGTTTTACTGATTTTACTTGTTTTACTGACTTTACTTAATTTACTTGCTTTACTTGTTTTACTGATTTTACTTGTTTTACTGACTTTACTTAATTTACTTGCTTTACTTGTTTTACTGATTTTACTTGTTTTACTGACTTTACTTAATTTACTTACTTTACTTGTTTTACTGACTTTACTTGTTTTAATGGCTTTACTTGTTTTGCTTACTTTACTTGTTTTATTAACTTTACTTATTTACTTACTGTACTTTTTTTGCATAATTTACTTGTTTTACTTTACTTTTTTTATTTACTTTACTTCTGTCACTTACTTTACTTGTGTTACTTACTTTACTTCTGTTACTTACTTTACGTGTTTTACTTACTTTACTTCTGTTACTTACTTTACTTGTTTTACTTACTTTACTTCTGTTACTTACTTTACTTGTTTTACTTACTTTACTTCTGTTACTTACTTTACTTGTGTTACTTACTTTACTTCTGTTACTTACTTTACGTGTTTTACTTACTTTACTTCTGTTACTTACTTTACTTGTTTTACTTACTTTACTTCTGTTACTTACTTTACTTGTTTTACTTACTTTACGTGTTTTACTTACTTTACGTGTTTTACTTACTTTACTTCTGTCACTTACTTTACTTGTTTTACTTACTTTACGTTTTTTACTTACTTTACTTCTGTTACTTACTTTACTTGTTTTACTTACTTTACGTGTTTTACTTACTTTACTTCTGTTACTTACTTTACGTGTTTTACTTACTTTACGTGTTTTACTTACTTTACTTCTGTCACTTACTTTACTTGTTTTACATACTTTACTTCTGTTACTTACTTTACTTGTGTTACTTACTTTACTTCTGTTACTTACTTTACTTGTGTTACTTACTCTACTTCTGTTACTTACTTTACTTCTGTTACTTACTTTACTTCTGTTACTTACTTTACTTCTGTTACTTACTTTACTTCTGTTACTTACTTTACTTGTGTTACTTACTTTACTTCTGTTACTTACTTTACTTGTTTTACATACTTTACTTCTGTTACTTACTTTACTTGTTTTACATACTTTACTTCTGTCACTTACTTTACTTGTTTTACATACTTTACTTCTGTTACTTACTTTACTTGTTTTACTTACTTTACTTCTGTCACTTACTTTACTTGTTTTACATACTTTACTTCTGTTACTTACTTTACTTGTTTTACATACTTTACTTCTGTCACTTACTTTACTTGTTTTACATACTTTACTTCTGTTACTTACTTTACTTGTTTTACTTACTTTACTTCTGTCACTTACTTTACTTGTTTTACATACTTTACTTCTGTTACTTACTTTACTTGTGTTACTTACTTTACTTCTGTCACTTACTTTACTTGTTTTACATACTTTACTTCTGTCACTTACTTTACTTGTGTTACTTACTTTACTTGTGTTACTTACTTTACTTGTGTTACTTACTTTACTTCTGTCACTTACTTTACTTGTGTTACTTACTTTACTTGTGTTACTTACTTTACTTGTTTTACTTTCTTTACTTGTGTTACTTACTTTACTTCTGTCACTTACTTTACTTGTTTTACTTACTTTACTTCTGTTACTTACTTTACTTGTGTTACTTACTTTACTTCTGTTACTTACTTTACTTGTGTTACTTACTTTACTTCTGTCACTTACTTTACTTGTGTTACTTACTTTACTTCTGTTACTTACTTTACTTGTTTTACTTACTTTACTTCTGTTACTTACTTTACTTGTTTTACTTACTTTACTTCTGTTACTTACTTTACTTGTTTTACTTACTTTACGTGTTTTACTTACTTTACGTGTTTTACTTACTTTACTTCTGTCACTTACTTTACTTGTTTTACTTACTTTACGTGTTTTACTTACTTTACTTCTGTTACTTACTTTACTTGTTTTACTTACTTTACGTGTTTTACTTACTTTACTTCTGTTACTTACTTTACGTGTTTTACTTACTTTACGTGTTTTACTTACTTTACTTCTGTCACTTACTTTACTTGTTTTACATACTTTACTTCTGTTACTTACTTTACTTGTGTTACTTACTTTACTTCTGTTACTTACTTTACTTCTGTCACTTACTTTACTTGTTTTACATACTTTACTTCTGTTACTTACTTTACTTGTGTTACTTACTTTACTTCTGTTACTTACTTTACTTCTGTTACTTACTTTACTTGTGTTACTTACTTTACTTGTGTTACTTACTTTACTTCTGTTACTTACTTTACGTGTTTTACTTACTTTACTTCTGTTACTTACTTTACTTGTTTTACTTACTTTACTTCTGTTACTTACTTTACTTATTTTACTTACTTTACTTTTGTTACTTACTCTGCTTGTTGTATTTACTCTACTTGTTTACTTATTTTACTTGTTTTACTTATTTTACTTGTTTTACTTACTTCACTTTTTTACTTTACTTCTTTTACTTAGTTTAGTTACTTTACTTGTTTTACTTTACTTGTTTTATTTATTGTTCTACTTTACTTTACTTAGTTTACTTACCTAACTGATTTTACTTAATTGACTTAGTTTACTGATCTTGCTTATTTTACTTACTGGCTGTCGGTTAAAGAACGACTGCGTCGGGGCAGAAACAAGATTCCCACGTGATAGCATGCTGAATTCACACGTGTGAGTACTCAGCCTGGGGGTCCTGCTCGGATGCATCTGTCTGTTGTATGACAGGAGACAGCTGAGAAGGTACAGGATGTTCTGCTGTCTTCCGTGGCATAACAAATAAATAGGGAGTGGGGGGAGGGGGCGAGGTCTTATTAATGACAAGCAGTGTCTCAAACCAGAATACTGGTGTCTGTTACTGGGGGAGAAAGGTGAGATGATGGCGGAAAGGGAAGGATGAAGGCTATTAGCAGACGCTTTAGGGTATTATAGGGAATAAATAAGCTATTGATGAGTTGGTTTATCTAGAGCACTTAGAGTAAGGTCTGGTTTAGGGGATGAAATAATTAACGGAGGTTGCTGTCAACTGTTCGGAGTCCTGGTGGTGTATTGAATGAGACACTGGCTACCAGGTCAGCGACGCGGGATCAATAACGTGTTGGTGGATGGGTGTGTAATAACTGAACATTCGTTGAATGTGTTAGGAGGAGAACGGAGCACTTATGGGTTACACTCGTGAGCCGTGATGATAATCCATCGACTAAACTAAAACTATCTCATATCCCACCTCTGTTGCTGTCATGTGTAAATTATCTGTCTCATGTCCTGCCTCTGTTACTGTCATGTGTAAATTATCTGTCTCATGTCCTGCCTCTGTTGCTGCCATGTGTAAATTATCTGTCTCATGTCCTGCCTCTGTTGCTGCCATGTGTAAATTATCTGTCTCATGTCCTGCCTCTGTTGCTGCCATGTGTAAATTATCTGTCTCATGCCCTGCCTCTGTTGCTGTCATGTGTAAATTATCTATCTCATGTCCTGCCTCTGTTACTGTCATGTGTAAATTATCAATGTCTTCTTGAATTCATCTAATTTGGGGCTTCCCCTTCTCTGCTTCCACAGCACATGCAGACGTTCGTTAGCTATCATCGTCTTTATCTTCACTTGCTCAAGTGGCGTGGGCGAACATGCTTTCCTACAGCTACCGCACTCCATCAGAATATGTCACTTTATGTTCTGCCTCATCTGTTGTCATAAGATATCATCATATATGTCTTTACACACCCCTCAAACTATTACCTCACCTCATTTTTATTTATCATAATAAGCAGTCTTCTCCAATATTTAGGTATGGCTGTATAGATCTCTTTGTTCCCTCTTTCGAGCAGTGAATGTCTAACACTCTTCTGTAACACTTGCATTCAAAGGCGCAGGTGTGCTTCTCAGCTGTTGTGTTAAATATTCAGGTTGCACAGCCGGTTGTTGCCACCGGGAATATCACCATCGTCATTACAGGCTTTCATGTTTCTCCAGAGATCTCCCCACCTGGTGCTATGGATCACCTCTGCTGGCAATATTCCTCCATGACAACGAATCAGTCCATCCAATATAATTTCTCTCGGTATGCCTGTACCTCTTCTGTCACTGATGTCACGATGTTTTCCAATGCCTCTCCTTTCATTAGATGACTAAAGAATGATGTTCGTCTCTATTCTTCTTTAGCTGTATATAACCTTCTACATTCATTGGCCTCTTTCATGCAATCGTTGTTAATTACTCTAGCTGTCCAAGTTATTCGCAACATTTATCTCAGAAACCCTCATCTCTGCTGCTTCTAAGCTCTTCCTAATTATTTCATTCGCGTTCCACGGCTCACTGCCATAAGCAAAACAAGTTCTATATAACATATCAGCACTCTCTTTCTGACATTCAGTGAAAGTTAACTTTTTTTTCTTCTTTTTTTATGTTGCATATCCCTTACAGGTCGTTGCAGTGAACACCAGCATTTTTCAGCTGCTGTTGATGTACTAGGCAAGATTACGCTCAGTAGTTTGGATAGTGAGTTACTGTATAAGATATTTTTCATTTTCTGAATTGCAGCTTGTGCCCGACCCATCCTGCTCTTAGTCTCTGTTGAACGCACTGATTTAAATACACCTATTTGTTTTGCTCTACTTCTTCTAAATCTATACATGTTTAAAGGGTGTATAGGCGACTTCATTGCACTGAGTTTATCCCATTTGGTTCGGTCTCTTCCAGCAGTGCGGTCTGCCGAAAGCTTCACACAAATCATGAACTCCGTAGATCCAGTGACGACCCCCATGAGTCTCCGAGAAACTGCACTTGCGAACTAAATGACGGAATCCGGAATCGAACCCACAACCTTCAGAGCGAGAAGGCGGTTTAATCCCTTTGTCACGTTCTCTCGCCCCCTCCCTCCCCTACCATACAAGGTTTACTTGCTGGGCCGATTGAAACTCAATGGGTGCTGTGGTCAGTGGCACACTGGCCCCCTTTGACCTCCCACTACATGTTCCGCTTCCCATGTTGGGAGACTGGGGGGGGGGGGGGGGGGATTCCAGAGTCATGTGATCTGGCAAGAATCTGACCTGGAAGGAAAGTTCATTAAAGCTCACCCCAGAGCCATCAGCCGGCAGAGTGTTAGCTAATGGCCTGCTGTGCTGCCCAAATGTCACCATCGCCACTACCACCACCACCATCATCGCTGTCATCGTCATTACCATCAAGTGCTCATGTGGCGTGGGCGAACATGCTTTTCCACAGCTACCTTTCTCCGCCAGCATATATATCATATTGCGTTTTGCTAATCTTTCATGTGATGACTGAAGGCTATCAATAATATGTCTCTCGCTGACTTCGTATCTCTCCTCTTTAGTTAATCTTACCAGAGACCATCATATTTGTTTCTCAAATGTGGCCATAATGTCGACTCTCTCCTTCTCTTGGTTGTTATAGTTGTGAATTAGCCTCTTTTCAAATTTTGGATTGCTTATATTGGCTGTTAATGGCATTTGGAACATTCGTCTGTAAAACCACATCTCTCCCTCTCATTCTCTCTCTCTCTCCCACACACACACACACACACACACACACACAGAGAGAGAGAGAGAGAGAGAGAGAGAGAGAGAGAGGGGGGGGGATACACATGCCGGCCTTTTTGTTATTTAAACAACAGCTAAGAAAAGCACGAATAATACTTAAATAAAGGTTCATATTTTGAAATGAACCATTGGAGGTCCTATATTGGACTATATTGGTCCAGACGAAGATATCATGAGAACATTAGAAGTTATTCATACGTCTCTAGAGCTTTCAAGTATTTCACTTTTCTCCCGACCATGATTCTTTTTTTTTTCCCAACCACGAATCACTTTTCTCCCAACCTGGCACCAATGAACATCTTCACAGTACCTCCTCATTTGTTCGTTCTATTCTATGATTCTCTACCATACAGCACAACAGGTTCTATATACATTTTCAATACTCTTTTTCTGACATTCAATGACTCTTATCACATAAGATAATTATCATTTTCTTAAATGCAGATTTTGCTTGACGTATTCTGCTCTTAGGCTGTCACACATCTTCCATCTGATGTTATGATGGCTAAGCTACATTGAAGCCATTACCCTCTTTGGACAACAATCACCCTCAAATTAATATCCTATGTGTGACTGACTCGGTCATAAGATTACTAATCTGAGCCATGGATGGACCCTAATATAACTTCTCTTCAGAGGTTGAACGGGGTAAGGGTAACGGTATAATCTAATCTAATCGAATGATTGCTTGTCAGCAGTTACATTTAATAGCTTGACTTTAAAGCTTCTCTTCTATTGTTATTTCACACTTTAATGTTATCTTTTATTTTGACATAACAATTGTGTCTGTTTTCTTGATATTCAAGGACATTTCTTATGTACACTCTGTGTGTGTGTGTGTGTGTGTGTGTGTGTGTGTGTGTGTGTGTGTGTGTGTGTGTGTGTGTATTTGTGTGTGTGTCATCTCATCTAATTCTGTGCCTCTTGTACCTTGCGGTGTTGAAGTGAAGTATAAACAACTGGAGAGTGTCTGTTAATTGGCTTCATATATCCAGATTCCCAAGGACAGTTATTTCTTCTGTCCGTCGTTTACATGCTCGGCCACTGTCTGATTCCATTTGGTTTGTTCATCATTGATTATTGTTGTATACTGTTATTTTGTAGCCTAGTTATATGGCCAAACCATTTAAATGTGCTGTTTTTCTAATTAAAATCTAGCGCTACTATAATATCAACTTTAGTTCTGACATATATATATATATATATATATATATATATATATATATATATATATATAAAGAAACTATAACAGTTGATTACTGCACAAGGACTATTCAGACACCCAAGGTATCAGTTTGTTGTGAAAGTGTCGGCTCGCTCGCCAGATCACCGCATCTGTTCACCGCCCAGCCGAAAATTTGCTTTCCTATGTTTCCCAGACTCCGGCAAGAAGTTCTCCCCCTGTCATGATTATGCACGGCAACTCACGTTGCGGATCCCGCCTGGCGCCAGCGAGTCTACAACTTGTCTGGCTTCTACATCCACATCTCCTTTCTCCACAGCCCACAGCTGCAGAAACCACGCGATTTTCTTCACAACAACCACAGCTTGGGTACAAGGGTTAATAATCCGATCCAGAACACCCCACATGGCTGTTACTTTGCAGAGATCTGTCTTATCGGCATGCTTGCCTTTCTTTTCGCCTCCCCCTGACCTCCCCCTGTCTTCATTTGTCTTGCTGTTTTTTTTTTTTTCCTTTCATCTATCATTCACGCCTCCATCTTCCACTTTCTTGTATCAACTCCCAATAGCTGATTCACTATTTCTTGTTTAATTCTTTTCCTTTATTGCTGGAACAAATTGTTTTGCTTCTAGTTTCATTTTCTTCAAGAATAGTTTATTTTCTGTCTGCCCGCCTGTGTATAGTTGCTTTAAGTTGGCTGCGAATAAATTGTTTCAACTAATATAAGGATATATTATGTTGTATACAAGACATGAGAACTCAGTTCTCTTTCTTTCTTCTTTCTTTCTTTCTTTCTTTCTTTCTTCTTTCTTTCTTTCTTTTCTTTCTTTCTTTCTTTCTTTCTTTCGTGATTATTAGTTATGTTTGTTGTATTCTTAGATGGGTAGATTGTGTAGGTTTTTCCCTTCTTTGTTTCTATAGTTATCTGTGAATTTTCTCTTTGCTTATTTCCTGGTTGTTTGTTTTCATCTTCGTTTATCTGTTTCCCCCATTGTTACATTCCTTCTTTGTTTGTTTCATTCCATACATCGATCATTTTACATAAACGTTGATTTCTCGTTCAGAAAGCAATGGCAAACTTCTGCACTATTAAATTACCCTGGGATTGGGGTTGATCGCAACGTCCCGCAAAGTGCGTGCAACATCCCGCAATGTGCATGCAACATCCCGCAAAGTGCGTGCAACATAGGCCAGTTAGGAGACTAACAGAAGTGTGGAAACCCGGGACAAACATGACAGCAGGCGGTTGGTCTATCCCTCTACCGCTAAAACGTCATCGTGAATTCGCAGGAGCGTGCTTACATTCTTGTTTTCAAGAACATCGCATCACAATACCAACAGTAATACATTTAGCAATCACTAGAGGCGAAAATTCAGGCCTTTGAACGTGAATGTCACAGTAACTTCATAATAACACCATAGATGAAGAAGAATACAAACACTTAGTCTACAAGAGCTTTCTACGAGAACTTATCTCATCTCATCTCATCTCATCTCATCTCATCTCATCTCATCATGTTCCTCTTGTACCTTGCGGTGTCGAGGTGAAGTATAAACATCGTGAGAGTGTCCGATTATGGGCTTCACATATCCATATTCCCATGGACACTACTATTCCCTCCGTCCAACGTTTACGTGGTCGGCCTCTTCCTCTGCTTCCCTCAGGTCTGAAAACAGGAGTTCTCTAATGGTTAGATTTGCAGATGGTTCTTCTTGTGTGTTCTCGTCATGTGGTGTTCTTGCGGCCTCTGTGTGGCTGGTTTCTTTACATATGTTGTGTATATATGTTATGAACAAGAGAGGGGACAGGACATAACCTTGTCGTTACTCCAGATCTACGAGAACACCTGCCCATAAATAGCATTAAGTCTCGGAAACCTAAATACATTGGCCTCGTTAAATGAGACCCTGGTTTAGAAAGAACAGAGGGAAAGGTATGGAGTCTTGGAACAGAGGAAGGGGCAAGCTGACACGACGTAGGCCAGGGGACATTAGAGACAAGGTAAGCACGAAGATGCTTGTGGAAGGGGAAATTGCTAAGGATCGAGTGTCTCTCCGGTGCTCCGTGATGAAAGCGGTGTTCTGCGAAGGATGATTGGTAGACAACGGGTTATCTTGAGGGTGGTGCTGGGGGAATACTGCTGAGTGTAGCATGGACTAGAACAATGGTATCTCTTGTGAAAAGTTAGTCGCATATCCTTTTACAGGATATTGCAGTCTACACCAGCATTTTTTTGCTGTTGTGATCTCTCGGCAAGCTTACGTTCAGTAGTTTGCCATTACTTTCTGAACGACCGGCACCCATACCAAATCGTAAAAATACTAACACAACGCCTGTCTGCTTCCAAACCGCGGGCAGCTGTGTTTAGAATTGGGGCATGTGAGATCATAAACCGCGCCCTAAACACCTTCGCCACGGAGGTGGCTAGCTCTTTCTACTATAGTATGTCCATATTTGTTTGCCTTCATTCACGATCAATTATTTTGAAAACTGTCTGTTGCATCGTTATGAAATTTTTCCAGCCGTCTTATATTTACCCCCACCCAAGGAATATGTCTTTGATAGGTCCAAAAACAACTTAAATCATTGAAAGCGGCGACATTCCTTTGATGTTTTGCTTAACAACTAGTGATTTCTCGCTAAAAAAGTTATGTTTACGGTAATGTGGACCTGCAAATTCAGATGACAAACAAAGGCGTATCCGGATTCGTATGGGAGTGGGTGCAATGAAAGAAGTAGCTTACAATCCACAGGGTCGGCTGCATTGCACCGGGTTTTTATCCCATATGGCTCAGTTTCTTTCCGCAGCGCGGAAAGCGTCGCACAAAGCACGAACTCCGTAGCTCCAGCGACGACCCTCGGGAGTCTCCGAAAAAAAATGCACTCTTGAAATGAATGACGCGGCCCGGAATCGAACATACAACCTTCGGAGCCCGAGTCAGACGGCTTGACCACTTCACCACGGAGAATCCCGAGAGGGATGCAATGTGTAATATTAGTAAAGACAGAGAATTTACAGAGGCACGGGGTAAATAATTTGTAAATTAACAGGAAAGTAGAAGGACTATATTTCTTACCTTATTTTTCATTTCCTTCTTGTTTCTTCAGCTGATGCTGATGCTGTAATGTTAAGGGTCTGCAATTTGTCTGAATAGTT
Source organism: Cepaea nemoralis (assembly GCA_014155875.1). Classification (NCBI taxonomy): domain Eukaryota; kingdom Metazoa; phylum Mollusca; class Gastropoda; order Stylommatophora; family Helicidae; genus Cepaea; species Cepaea nemoralis. The sequence continues at coordinate 169,497 of JACEFZ010015572.1, forward strand.
GGAGCAAAATATCCCAGTAAGTGTGTACGTAGATTAAGTTCTGCGATCTGCTCAGACCTTAATCTGTGTCGGACGATTCCAGTAGGTTGATGATTGCTCTCGGTTGCATAAAATTCAATCCATCCTTTCTCCAATAGTCCTCTTCCTCTTTCAACACATGGTCCAGACGTTTTTTCCAGTACCTTTTATCAATATTTAATAGCGCGGACAGACAGACAGACAGACAGACAGACAGGCAGGCAGACAGACAGAATGGTAGGTAGGTAGGTAGGTAGGTAGGTAGGTAGGTAGGTAGGCAGAAAGGTAGGTGGGTGGCTGGGTGGATGACTGGCTGGCTGGCTGGCTGGGTGGGTGGGTCGGTCGGTCGGTGGGTCGGTCGACCGGCAGGCAGGCAGGCAGGCAGATAGATAGATAGATAGATAGATAGATAGATAGATAGATGGATAGATAGATAGATAGATAGATAGATAGATAGATAGATACATTAGATAGATAGATAGATTAGATAGATAGATTAGATAGATAGATAGATAGATAGATAGATAGATAAGATAGATAGATAGATAGATAGATAGATAGATAGATAGATAGATAGATAGATAGATAGATAGATAAATAGATACGTTTACTCAAGCCCAATGCATGCATTGTTCTTTTTTTGGGAATTTGTAATAGTATAAAACAGTATTACAACCACACGGAATGACACTATCAAGTGCCGTCCACCGGGCGCTGGAACGCAAATTATTCCTCCCCACGACGCTTGACGGCAGAAGTGGAAGATGATGATGATGATGATGATGATAATGATAAAACAGTTTCTTGCGATCAGCTTCTTGACAAAAATATGTGTACAACTTCATAGCGATTCTTTGAAGTGTACAATTCTGCATTAAAGCCCATTGAAAAATATTCACACATTTCAATGTTAGCGATAAGTGGTAAGATTTAAAAAAAAACAAAAAAACATATTAATCAGGTTTCATGAAATAACCCACATTTTGAGACACCTCTGAACAGTATTAGTTTGAACAACGCGGGGGGTTGGCAAAAGGCCAATCCCGTGAAAACACGTACAATATTCAAAATTGAGCCCTGATTGTCTGGCTACGCTGTAATACATTTAAAATTATGAATTTCATGTCAGACTCGTAAATTATATATGTCATATAAACAAACTTCGAAATCTGCTGTAAAATCTCCAGAACAAAAATTTTTTGTTGGGTGGACATAATGATAAGGTTATATACTAAATTTCATAACTTCCCCTCAGTTGGTTACTGAGATATTGATGTTTATATTGCGGCAAACAAATGTGGACATACTATAACTACAAATCTCATCCTGATCATCTCCATCATCGGCGTGGTGAATCAGTGACCTTGACTTGGGGTTGCAAATTGCAAGCTGGAGTGGGTTCGCCTGATGGCGAGGGAAACTGGCAATAGGGATAGCTAATCCACACACAAAATTCAGTCAAGTACCACTAGAATTAGCATGTATGGACTACGCTTAAGTTCAAAGGATCAAGTGCACCCTCCACCCCCGCCCGCCCCCTAAAAATATACATCTTTGACTTTAAAAATGTTATAAACTGAACAAACCCTGCGCAAACATTGTGTTAGTTAGTCTTTCCTCTTGAGCTCAAGGTGGCACATAGGTCAATTTCCGGTCTGGGTCAAGATGGCGGGACGTGTTTTCTTCTAGCTTGGCTTAAAACGTTTGATCGACTGCTCGACAAGTCGCCATCGTAAAACTTCCCGTTGTTTCAGAATCAGATTTCGGGCTCTAAACATTGTGTGAATAACAAGAAATACCTGCTGAAACACCGCATACACATTGTGTTAGTAACACTACATACATGTTGAAACACCGCACATTGTGTGAATAACAATAAATATCTCTTGAACACACCACAGGCACATTGTGTGAATAACAATAAATGCTTCCTGAAACACCGCATACACATTGGATGAATAACAGTAAATGACTACTGAAACAACGCACATTGTGTGAATAACAATACATACCTGCTGAAACACCACAGATACTATTGTGTGAATAACAATTAGTGACTGCTGAAACACTGTAGACAGACTGTGTGAATAACAATAAATATCTGTTGAAACAATACAGACACATTGTGAGAATAACATTATACTTCGCTTCGGTTTACGTCGTTTCGCTATAACGTCGTTGTCACAATGGGACATAACTTCAATTTACGTCGCCACGTTCCTCTATAAAGTGGTCACCTGTGTTGCTATGCTGCGTTAACGTCAGCCATTTTACATTTTGTGCAGTGCTTTTTTCCAGGATTTTATCGTGTAATCACCCATAATTATGAGTTCAAAGCGCACAGTAAGTGCTGATAGTGTGTCTGGTTGTAAGAGAACCAGGAAAAGTATTCTTCTTGAGGTGAAGTTAGATGTCTTGCGTCGTTTTGAGGCTGGCGCTCGGGCTGTTGATATCTGTAAAGTCCATGGTTTGCCTCCAACCAAGTTAAGGACAATTCGTCCAGGTGCTGACTAAAATCAAAGAGGGTGCTAAACACGCAAGACCTTTGAGTGCTTCCAAGATCACTCGTACCAGAAGTACTCTTATGGAGAAAATTGGAGCACTATTGGCCGTCTGGATTGAAGACCAGAACCAACGAAATATGCATGTGGGCAAGATGGTTATCCAAGAGAAAGCAAAGTCTGTCAATGAAGATCTAGCTAAGAAAGCGGGCGAGGGCAGTAACATTAGTGATGATGATGGTTTTGGAGCGAGTCGTGGTTTTAGTGCCTCTACGTCCCAATAACTCTACCCCTCGCCCTCCAACCCACCTCTATTTAGCCAATAAATATCAACAACCATCAAAATAAACATCCATAATACACTGTATTTCATTTAATTATATGGGAAATAGTGTTTCGCTATACATGTTTTACTTAAAGTCGCGTTTCCAAGAACGTAACCCTGACGTTAACCGGGTCCTTCCTGTACATAACTGCTGAAATACCGCAGACACATTGTGCGAATAGCATGAAATACCGCCGAAGCACCGCAGTCTCATTGTGTGAATAACAAGAAATATCTGCTGAAACACCACAAACACATTGTGTGAATAACAATAATATCCTGCTGAAATACCGCACATTGTGAGAGTAACAATAAATACCCGCTGAAACACCACAGACACATTGTGTTAACAACAATTAATGTCTGCTGAAACACTTTAGACCAGGGGTGGCCAACACGAGGCCCGCGGGCCGCATGCGGCCCGCCGGGAGTCATGTTGCGGCCCGCGGAGTGGGAAGCGACAATGTGGTCGAGGCTGTAGCACGCTTGCTTGCTTAATTTAATTAACAAAAAAAAATTAGGTAAGTGGCCCGGAAGGAAATATTATTTCTGAAATTTGGCCCGCCTGCTGAAAAGGTTGGCTTTAGACAGATTGTGTGAGTAATAATAAATATCTACTGAAACACCACAGACACATTGTGTGAATAACAATAAGTGTCTGCTAGAGAAGTGTAGATAGAGTGTGTGAGTAACAATTAATCATCCTGCTGAAACACCACAGACACATTGTGTGACTAACAATTAATGTCTGCTGAAACACTTTAGACAGATTGAATGAGTAATAATAAAATTTTGCTGAAACATCGCAGACACATTGTGTTGAGAGTATTTATGTACCATGCGCTTTGCTGATCCACTGGGGTGTCCCCCAACCGCCAGCAACTCCCAGTGGTACCTTTGAGAAAGTACAGAGCGCCTTATGGTGGCTGGTTGTTTCACCATCCATCGAAGACAAACAACGATTCGTCGTCATTGGTTTACGTTGTTGGATTTCCTTGCACATAATAATCCACCTCATCAAGAGCCATCTGCGCATTGACAGTCGGTTGTGATGAGTTGTCTTTACCTTCAGTCCTGTGTTTTAACAGTGAGCTCATTCAGACCAGTTCCATTTCGTCTCTTGATGTTGTCTTCCTCTTGCATGCTTCTCCTTTGCTTTTGCAACCATCGATTATTCACACAATCAGGCGTTATTAATGATGGTGTTTTCTTGAAGGTGTATAAGAACCCTACTTTGCCGGCTCTGTGCCGTAGGAGTTACCAATGCAGTTCGTAATCCCGCATGCCGCGTTCGAAACACAGCTGTGGAAGATTTAGAAGCAGACCGCCTTGCATTGGTGTTCATACGATGGTATGAGTGCTGGTTATTCAGAAACACTGGCAAAGTATTGAACGTAAACTTGCCAAGGAATCAACAACATCAACAACAGATAATGCTGGAGTGATTGCTACTTTTGTAAAGGATATGCAACTAACTGTTTAACGTGCTAAACAACCAGAAGAGATTCAAAACATTGTATTCCCGTTGTGAATATAAACACAGACGTCTTAAACAATATATTGCACCATTTCTTGCCTGGCATATTTAGCTGCATCTCGTCAGGTGCATGCTGCAGAGTTATAAATAATTTGAAGTGAATACATGAATAATACTTTAGCTGAAATACTAATCCACATTTGAACAATACCAGTGACTATGCACTTAGTATTTCAGCCAAAGTATATTCATTTCAATTGATATACAAGGGGCATCTCTTAAGTCTTTAGCCTGACATGAAGGAGTAAGCGGAGAAAATTTAAATTTGGCACATATATAGCTCATTCAGTTTGTAATGGATATACGAATTATAAATTCCCCCCTCAACTGGTTTTCTCGATGTGGTGCATGGCACAACACATCCTATAGACCAGATCTGCACATCCAACGGTTTGTCGGAACAATGGAGAAATCAGACGCCAGGACTGTGATAAAATTCTTGATGTTACAGGGGAAAAACACCTACAGAAATACACAGGGAGATGGAGCCAGTGTTTGAGGAAGACTGTCCTTCGTGATGCTTGTGTAAAACATTGGTGTTTGCAGTTTACGTGTGGCCGTTCCCAAGTTGCTGATCTGCCAAGATCAGGACGACCGTCCTCAGCGTGCAATAAGGCAAATGCTGCAAAAGTGAAGAAAATCATAGACCAGGATAGGAAAATGACAATTGCAAAGATATTGGGTTCAGCAAAACTGAGTAAGAGTACAGTTTTTAGAACTTTACACAACAAACTGAACATGAGAAAAATGTGTGCCCTCAGGGTATGCCTGCTGACATGTGAACAGAAACAAACACGGGTTGATTGCTGCGGCCAGTCGTTCAACATGTGGCGGTCGTAAAACATGTTGACGACCATGATGACGGTAGTTGAGACTTGGATTCACCATTATGACCCAAAATCCAAACTTGCCAGCATGCAGTGGAAAACCCCGGGCTCGCCAACACATGTCAAGCCAAGAGCACAAAAATCTGACTTATTTTTTGGCACGTCAAAGGTGTCATATTGAAAGATTACATGCTTCATAGCAACACGGTTAATGTTCAGTACTATGCAGATCTCCTTATCAAACTAAGAAAGGCTGTGATCAGAAAACGAGGGATAGCGCGTACGCAAATTCTGCCTTTGCTTCAAGACAACGCGCTCTCACATAAAGCACTGCTTGTGCTGTAAACTGCCAACGATTTCAATATTGAAATTCTTCCACACCCACCATATTCTCCAGATTTGGTTCCATCAGACTTTTTTTCTTTTCTCAACTCTTAAAAAATAGCTGAAAGGAAATTGTTTTTGACAGTGACGAAGATGTCTTACTGGCTTATGTTAACTGGTTTAGTTGGAAAAACAGGTTGTTTTATTCTGAAGGTCTTTTCAAGGTCACGCAGAGATGGCAGAAATGCATAAATTCAGGCGGTGGCTACATTGAGAAGGAATAAGCACTGTGTCAAATTTCAATTTTCTCCGCCTACTCTTCATGGTCAGGCTAAAGACTTATGAGAAGCCCCTTGTATAATTAAAGAGTATATACCTAACGAGATGCAGCGAAATTTGCAGGCAAGAAATCGTGCAGTATATAAATTATGGAGTCTTTATTTAAAACCAGAGTAGAATTACGTACAAACAAACTGGACCAATAATTATGTCAACTTCCTCTGAGATTTTCCTGTGTAAAGAATTATAATTTAGTTTTGTTTGAGGTGGGGTAGACCACTCGGTTTGTTTGTCTTCTCAGATTTTTGTCAGACTCCCTTCTTCTCTGTGTAAGAGAAGTCCTTTACAGAATAGGAGGAGCCTCATTAATTCTTCACTGGGACCACTTGTACGGGTACGTGTTTCAAGAGTCATCTAGTCTTTGGAGTTAAGCTTTAGACCAGTGGTTCTCAACCTTTTTTGGCCCATGCACCTCTTCACCATATGTTCAGAATGTCACCCCTCCCTTTTTTTCGTATTTCCTCGCTATAAATTCCCCCCTCCCCTACACAGTATACGTAAAAATGGAAGCTAAATTTAATAACACACACTAGAACAAGTTTAGACGTCTACATAAAACGTGATTTGCGGGTCTACGTACATTATCAACCGAATTTCAGAAGGGCGAGAAGTACAGAGCCGTGAAGAATGGAAGGAAAAACAATATCAAGTAATCTGTTCTTGTATTAACGCGATCTTGAAATAATCTTAATCCTCCCCCCCCCCCCACCCTGGAAACCCTAAAATTCCCCTGGTGGGGGGGGGGGAATCCCCCACAGGTTGAGAACCACTGCTTTAGACTGTTAGTCTACACTCTGTTCTGCTCTTCCACGCCGTCACTTATTCTTCCCTTCATGAGTAATCCAGCACGGGGCGATAGTTATCTCATCTTCACAGGCTCATGACTCCCAGTTGCGTTTCCATGCCTTCAAAACGCCTGCAATAAAACATGCAGCCACTGATAATTTATTTCCTGTTACGCAGCCATCTTGCGTGCCATCACGACAGCCATCTTGCGTGCCATCACGACAGCCACCCAGCGTTCGGGGAGAGAATTTCATGAGCATAGCGCATCGTGCCCCGTTCTCGTCACACGGTTATTTGAATACTGGACCGAGCGGAAGCCACCTCCTTCCATCCAGCCGTAGAGTTTCTGTCACTTTCTCAGCAGCTGTGACCTGCTTTAATATATGCATGCAGTCAAGCGCACTCATAAGTGACATGTAATGCATCATTTACAGTTTCACTGGGCGACTGGAATGTAAACTGCAAGCTGATACAAGTGTGAGATCTACTTTGTGTTGATGCCCAGTTTTCATTAGTGTCGTTTAACTAATACGCCTAATAACCGTAGCGCCTACACAGAACATACAAGTTGGATCTGTGATGACACATATCCACACAATATATCTTCCCATCTCAGATGGACCCAGCATAAAAATCTGTACCAGAACATTTCTTAGGAAGTAAAGACGATTGACGTGATACCGATCACATGGCCCACCGAGTGCTGATTGGTCTGTAACATTTGGTCTATAACATTTGGTCTACTTCTATATGCCCAGTGCGCATATAGAGCTGTATAAGGGTCCCGTACTGACTTTTATCTTCCCGAGACGCAACACTGACAAACCCAGCTAGAGGTTTAACCCATATACAGTGTCTTGTATAATCTCACCACACTTTATATGTAGAACAAATATGAAAAATTCTTTCCTTCCGTTGATAACACCATTCTGTTTGGAATGCAAAGAATTACTCCAGCAGACGACAGTCATTCGCAGCATATTGCTTTTCGATGGACTGTGGAGCACATTTTTGATGACATCACGTACTTCATTTTTCACATTTTTTCTACATACAAAGTGTATTGAGACTTCACAAACACCCTGTACTAGGAGACACTGGCGAGCGACCTCTATTATCCATTAGTCGGCGTCGGTGACTGAGAGCTAGTGAACTCAGTTCCACAGTCCAGATATTAGCCGAGGTTAGCCGCAGTTGATCCGAGAGGAGATCTTTTGCGTTAATTTTCACAAAAGTGAGCGTCTGTCGTTCAAAAGGCAATGGCACACTACTGAACATAAAATCGCCCAGAAAATAATTCATTAACAAATAAAAGAAATGATAGGCTTGGTTGCGACGTTCTGTAAAAGGACTACTTAACGTTTCAAAATTAATTATTTAAATTTAACTTCTGTAAGATATTCCATAAGACATTATATGATACTGGAGATATACCTTCTGAATTATGTAACTCTTTATTTATTGCAATCCCAAAGAAATCAGGAGCCTTGGAATGTGATCAAAATAGAACAATTAGTATAATGAGTCACATCACAAAGATTTTGCTACGAATTATCATGCAAAAAGTGAGGAAGAAAATACAACCTGAAATAGGGGAAGAACAATGTGGGTTTGTAGAAGGAAAGGGTACAGCAAATGCTGTGCATATGCTGCGAACAGTTATTGAACGTGCTATAGAAGTAAACAAGGATATACACCTTTGCTTTATTGACTACACAAAGGGCTTTTGATAGAGTTAGACATGTCAACATGCTAGATATGCTTGCAGATCTACAAATTGATGGGAAAGACATTAGACTTATCAAAAATATATATTGGAAACAGCAAGCTGCCATAAGGATTTTTAATGAAGTGGGCAATATCAAGAGAGTTTAAGAGAGGTGTTAGGCAGGAATGTGTAATGTCTCCAAATCTTTTTTCCCTATACAGTGAAAATATTTTCAGAAATGTAGAAGATATAAATGGAATCAGCATTGGAGGACGAAACATCAGTAACATTAGATATGCAGATGACACAGTATTGATTGCAGACAATGCATAAGATCTACAACAATTAGTAGACGCGGTTGTTGTACACAGTGAGCAGCTGGGGTTGGAATTAAATTGTAAGAAGACACAGGTTATGGTCGCCACTAGGAAGAACGAAGTACCACAATGTAATATACAAGTAAATGGGAATATTCTTCAACAAGTGAAGCGGTACAATTATCTCGGAACAGTTATAACATCTGATGGGAGATGCCTTGAAGAGATTAGAACAAGAATCGTCATGGCGAAAGTAGCCTTTAGCAAGATGAAAAACATTCTGACCAATAAAAAGATGTCAATTGAAACGAGAAAAAGAGTGTTGAGGGGATACATAGAGCCTGTTCTTTTGTATGGATGTGAAACTTGGACAATGTGCAGTCAAGCTGAAAAACATCTGATGGCTGCAGAAATGTGGTTTCTGTGGAAAATGCAAAGAATACCATGGACAGACAGAAAAACCAATGACCAAGTACTACAGGAGACAAATGAAAATCGTAAATTGATTAGAGAAATTAGACGTAGACAGTCAAATTTTTTTGGACATGTTATGAGAATAAATGGATTGGAGAACTTAGTGACAACTGGCAAGATCAAAGAGAACAGACCAAGAGGAAGACCGAGAGGAAAATACCTGGATGGCTTGGCCACATGGCATGGACGAGACAGGAACGACGCTGGTGATCGAATGAAATGGCGAGTCATGACCGCCCACGCTTTCCGGCATGGCACATGATTGATTGATTGAAGATATTGCAACACAGGCACACATGTGTACCCCTTCCAGAACAAACCCGCCGACTTCCTCAGCCACAGTGTCGTTACGGTTGCGATCTGTGTTACAAATCACCAGTCTTCATTTCCTTCACACACAAAAAAAAGCACTACAAAGCAGGCATGGCTGGCGCCGTATTCCTCATTGAAAAGTTCGGTATGTGAGTAAACGCGAATGTTTTTGTCTCACGTTTATTTCCGTGCAAATGGGAAAGCCAGACACGGGGGAAGTTACAGCAAGAGCTGTGGCAAGAGAAACAGTCGTTATGGGGAATTAGTAGCAAAGGTCTCACTGAAACAAACACACCAATCGACGCCGTCTGGTTAAATAGTGGCGGGGTGATGACACAGGTGTAATTCGACTGGTTAAATGGTATGTTCCTCTGTTGCTGTTATTAGGTAATTTCTAAATTGTCAGGTGTTAATTTCTGTTGTTTTGTCTCTAAAAGAGAGGTTCTAGGGTAATGTACAAATCCTGTAGTCGGGGGATGCCGTGGGTATGTGAGGTGTTCGGATCTTCACACTGTTCAGGCCTGAGTGCACAGAGGAATGGTTGGCTAGTCATTTTCTCCCGTAGAGAACGGCGAACCCAGACATCGAACCCTCTTCCTATCGAGTTTATGCCACCGTCAGAGAAACGTCTTAACCATTATACCAACTCGCCCGCTAATTGTGATGTAGGAAGTAAATAATATAACAGTCGGTGGTCAGCATGACCGAATGGATGAGAGCGCTAGCTCTTGAACTTCCAGAGTGCTGATAGAGAGGTAGCGGGTTCAATCCCTACACCTGTCGATTGGACTAAAATCTTGACTTCTCGTATTTGACTTGGGGATGAAATTACAAAAGTGAAATCCACGGCATAATACTCATCCTTTCACCATAAGTTATGTTAGTTGACAGATCATCCTCATTGCACATTGAACCATTCAGTCTATAAGTGCTCGGATCCCCTTCTCAGTAAATCACGCAGCGTGTAGCGGCTAACGACACCAGTTCTGTGTTGGTTTATCAATCTTCTTTGGCTTCCTGCGTAGTGTTCTTGTTTGGCTACACCTCTTTTAACTTGCTGTTCTAGCAGCCTGACCATGGATGTAGATTCACAGTCATCACTTGGTTCTCGCAAACGACTTACGTCTCATAGAACATTCAGAATATCAGCCTGGTCCTTGGCTGGTCCGTCTTCCACAGTAGCCTTACCTGTAATCCTGTCAGCCTGCTCATTTCCTTGTACGCCTGCAATCCTTTGCACGAAAATGAAACTAATCTTTGTCAGCCTAGACCGCTTCAGAGACAGCAACCACTCTCTTCGGACCCACCCCATCTCGATTTTCCTGAGCATACTCATTGAGTCACTAAGGAAACATGCCCGAGTGAATGCCTGTGTCTCGAGCCATTTCATTGCTTTACTTACTGCCATGTCTTCCATAATCAGGCTACTTGTGGTCACAGCAAAAGCGTCAGAGTCTTTCTTCACAATTCTCCCTCCAGCCTGAGCTGTAAAGGCCCATGAACTTCTCACTCGTCGAACGACCGATCCATCTGTGTAAATGACAGCATCACCCTCTAAAGAATTGTCAAAGATCAAAGCTTGTACTTCCGCCTCCACAGCAGCCGGATTTTCTTGTCTTCATTTTCTGTCTAGTTGGATGCAAACTGAAAAGGACTTACATAACTCTGTTGGCACTTGTACGCACTCATCACCAAGTTCTAAGTCATCAACTGAAACACCTGCTGAAGAATGTCTTCGGCTTGACCCATCCACGACTTTCCTCTTTTTAACCTGCTGCCCTTTACCTTCTTAAGTTCACTATGCAAAGGATGTTGTGTGTTTGTGCTGACTCCGAGGTAGGCACGTGCTCGGAAAATGTGTATTCTGTCCCCTATTGTCGGAAAATCAAGTAGGTAGCGCATCGCCCTGCATGTTGTATCTCTTGTATATCCAAGAATAATACGCAGAGTTTCGAACTGTATGCTTTCCATCCTTTCCATTTGCTTATGGCTGAGAGTCAGGATCGCCATTGCCTACTCAAAAACAGAAAGGACTACACCCTCGTATAGAAGAGGCAGATGACGCTGCTCACAGTTTGCCGCCGCCATCACCCGCATCGCAGCCAAACCCCGCTTGGCCTTTGTTATCATCTGGTCTGTGAGCTCAGTATAAGCAAGGCTCATCCTTTCACCTCTCTTGCTAAGTTAGGTTAAGGAATATGTGGACCAAGGAAAAGAAATAAAAGGACCAGGGCAAAGGAGTATTTGGACTTAGGTAAAGGAATATATGGACCAAGGTAAAGGAATATATGGACCAAGGTAAAGGAATATGAGAACCAATGTAAAGAAATATATGAACCAAGGTAAAGGAGTATATGGATGAAGTTAACGGAATTTAGAACCAAGTTAAAGGAATATACGGATCAAGGTAAAAGAATATATGGACCAAGGTAAAGGAATATATGGACCAAGGTAAAAGAATATATGGGCCAAGGTAAAGGAATATATGGGCCAAGGTAAAGGAATATATGGACCAAGGTAAAGGAATATATGGGCCAAGGTAAAGGAATATATGAACCAAGGTAAAGAAGTATATCGACGAAGTTAAAGGAATTTAGGACCAAGCTTAAGGAATATACGGATCAAGGTAAAAGAATATATGGACCAAGGAAAAGGAATGTATGGACCAAGATAAATACAAGTAATTAAACGGACCAAACAGCAAGTTCTCCCTAAACTCAATCGGAATATAAATGACGCTCATTTGTCAACTCAGTTAACACCACTGCGATTACCTCTCTAAGCTTTAGATTGCGTTGACATTCATCATCATAAACAAGTGCCTTGCCAGCTGGCTTTGGCGTTCATGTCTCTCCACGATTATAGTCTAAATCCATCCAGCATCATTTCTTTCTATCTGCCTCTGCGTCTCTTCCCCTCGATCTTTCCAGTTGTCATGATGTTCTCCAATGCCTCTCTTCTCATCACGTGACCCCAAAAATGCTTTTGTCTCTTTCTTATTGTACTATATAATGTTCTAGTTTCACTAGCATATTTCAGGCAGTCATTGTTAGTTACTTAGGCAGTCCAATGAATTCGCAACATTCGCCTCAGGAATCACATCTCTGTTGCTTTTCCAAGTTCTTCCTAATTTGTTTCGTTGACATTTATCATCACCATCTTCCTTTTTTGTCATCAAACGTCGTGGGGAGGGATTACTAGCGCTCGATGAGTAGCACTGGATAATGTCATTCCATGTGATTGTACAATGTCTTTGATCTAACCAATCCATTTTCTTTCGGGCGTCTTCCTCCTCTCGTAGCAGATCTCATTTGATGTAGGGCCAGTGCTGGTAGTTGATGGTGTTGCTTTCTAGGGAGATGGCCAAACCATTTGATCTTCTGTCTGTCAATAAATGTGGCACTAGGTGGGATCCCACATAACCGTGCCTAAAACCTGAGTAGGACACGTGGCTTGTTAAAGCTAATCTAATCTAGTTAGTAAGTGATGTTCCCGATCACGACCTGTTTACATACTAATATGCTTCTCCGATGATGTGAAGTTTCAGTACTGGTATCGCACATCCCGCTGATTCCTGACCTTGGAGAGCTGAAGGAGAGCTGCACAACACAGTCACCGTTAAGATTAGGTACCGGTTCACGAGACAAGTTCACTGAAGGTCAGTGCAGCAGACTTTACAGTTAATACTCAGTCTCCCAGAAAAATGACAATCCACCAACCAAACAACCAATCAACCAACCAACCAGTCCACAAACCAACCACCAACCAACCAACCAGTTCACAAACCAACCAACCAATCTACAAACCAACCAACCAACCCACAAATCAACCCACAAGCTAACCAACTAACAAATCCACTAACCAACCAACCCACATAAACACCTCTCAGAAGATTAAAGAACCAACCATCCATTACGTATACTTGTGATGTTATCAATTCCCAGAAGATACCACTTGCAAGCACACAATGATGGAAAAGCAAAGACACTCTGTTACCATAAAGCAGAAATGGCACGGTAGTTAGTACACGTGGTTGCCAAGACAGTGCATTGAGTTCAGTCCCCATCAGTAGGTATTACGTTTTTTCGCCCCGGGCAGTTGTGGTGTCGACTCAGCCATATAAACCTGCCACAATATTGTTTTCGAAACTGTCTAGGACAGTGGTTCTTAACCATTTTTGGCCCATGCACCACTTCAGCATATGTTCAGAACGTCATTTTCTCTCCCCCCCCCCCCCCCCTTTCGTATTTCCTCCGTATAAACCTCCACCCCCTCCCCCTTTTTTTACACAGTATACGTAAAAATGGAAGCTAAATTTAACAAAACACACTAGAACAAATTTAGACGTCTACATAAAACGTGATTTGCGGGTCTACGTACGTTATAAAACGAATTTCAGAAGGGTGTGAAGTACAGAACCGTGAAGAGTGGAAGGAAAAACAATATCAAGTAATCTGTTCTTGTATTAACGCGATCTTGAAATAATCTTAATCGCACCCCCCCCCCCCCCCCCCTAAAATTCCCCATGGAGAAGGCGGGGGGGGGGAGGAATTACCCACCGGTTGGGAACCACTGGTCTAAGAAGACGTTGCGGTCGAAAGGCTACGTGCGATCGCTCTTAAACTTCAGGTGCGCTGCTGACGAGGTAGGGGCTTCAACCACTTACATTTTAAGTTGGACTTAAGCGTTCAGACAGCAGTGGCAAACTATTGAATGTACACCTGCCTTGAAATCAATCTGGCGCTAATCGCAACATCCTGCGAAGGACAGGCAACATGTAAATTGTATAGTAATGAAGCCGGCGAAGGAGGGAAGTGGTCACCCCACCGATTACCCTCATTATACCACGGCCTAGCATATGTGAAGGCCTAATAATTCACATGTCGTCGACAGCATCGGCCATGGTTCTACCTTAACCTGTGCCTCTTTATTCATAAACACACAGGCTTTGTATGTACGTGTGGTATACTTGCGATTACAGTCTTTATCACGTTTGGTAGGCCCATAGGCCTGTGTTATTGTTATAGTGGAACACTGAAGTTTGGTAGGCCCATAGGCCTGTGTTATTGTTATAGTGGAACACTGAAGTTTGGTAGGCCCATAGGCCTGTGTTATTGTTATAGTGGAACACTGAAGTTTGGTAGGCCGATAGACCTGTGTTATTGTTATAGTGGAACACTGAAGTTTGGTAGGCCGATAGACCTGTGTTATTGTTATAGTGGAACACTGACGACGTGTAGTTGGTCCTCTATTGCTAATTACTACTGCCATGCTTCCACTTTACTCCAAGTTGAGACTGCCGGTGGATGCGCAGATGCAAGTATTGGCAGCCTAGGGAAGTCTATTTAGAGGCGCAAAATGCTCAATTTCATAGCCATAGGCATAGATTCGTGCCGGGTAAATGGGGGTTACACGCATGTATGGTCTTATACGAGTAACTTTCTTCAGTACAGTGTGTATATTATCTCATGGAGGTGCAGTTAAGCGCTTGGTGCATTTGTTAAAATTTTGAAATTATGGCAGTTGCTACAATTGGTTTGTGCTTGACGGAGTTCTTGAAACACTCATATATTGATCTGACAAATCGATGGGGTTGCAATTCCAGTTAGTAGCGGGTTGTTGCTCCTTGGAAAATAGCGAAAGAGACGTAGAAGAAAAAAAGAAGAAAAAAAAGTGTGTGTGTGGATGATGGCATGGCTTACATGTATGTGAACGGTGCCTTGGCTTGCATGTATATGTAGATCATATGTAAATGATCGCACTCCTTCACATCTTGCGATCTCCATAAGAATATTTCAAATCTGCTGCTGATTTTTATATCATGCAATGATGAAATCCTGTCAAGAACATACTTTATCTCTCATCTACAATCTTTTCCCCATTAATCTTCCTGGTTTATACAATACGTGCCAGGTTTTGATCTTCTCATAACGTGACCAAAAATGCCAACTGTCTGTTGTTGATGTTTGTGATAAGTTATCTCTATGTCTTGGCATCCTTCAAGGCATCTTCATTATTCACTTTTGGCTGCTCCAGAAATGTTTGGCCATTCTTCTGTACCACCAAATATATGAATAAATTTTGGTGGAACTGCGGTAAAGCTGTGGAAATGTAAATAAATGTGTTATTTTATATTATGTACCACCAGTATACTTGTTTTCCATAAATATTCTTGCTTGCTTACTAATGTCTAGGATTCATAGCTACATGTTAAACTTGATTCCATACGATTAATGAAGAATATCCTTATCACACTCCGGACATGTCTATTGGTGTTCCAGTCTCTTCCTGACCATCTCCGCCTGGGTATATCGAGTGATCACACCAGTTCTATGTGGGTTAATCAAATTACTTGTGCTTTTGATAAGATGTTCATTGTTCAAACTTAGTCTAATATATCTACGGTCAGTGTTTAAACGTTTCGAATTGTTTTATAGTATTTGTGTTTTTTTTTCTTCATATTTCACTCTGTACACATCTTTTGTTTAATCTGTGCTGCTTGAGTTATATGTCTGTCTGTCTGTCTGTCTGTCTGTCTGTCTGTCTGTCTGTCTGTCTGTCTGTGTCTTTCTTTTTCTCTACTCTCTCTCTCTCTCTCTCTCTCTCCTCTCTCTCTCTCTCTCTATCTGTAAATATATAAATATACTTGTAACTCCTTATAGTCCATGCCGTTTAACTTTAGTGATCATGTCTGCCCACAGCCTTGTCTCGTGTACTGCCCATCATTTCTGATACCGATGTACCCCGATGCCATCGTGTCAAACTGTCCAGCATCTTCCCTCGATCTATCCCTGTCTGTCTTCCCTTCCAACTTTCCGTCCTCACGACGTACTCCAACGTTCCCCTTCTCATGGCAGAACGGTGGATGGCCTTCTTCGGATGTGAGAGGCCGGTTCTTATTGCCAGTTGACGTCTGTCAAGATATCCTCAGTATATGTTTTATATGTCCACGCGGGGTGTGTGTGTGTGTGTGTGTGTGTGTGTGTGTGTGTGTGTGTGTGTGTGTGTGTGTGTGTGTGTGTGTGTGAGACAGATAAAAAGCTAAGAAAAAATAAATGACTGAGGATACCGTAAAAGATTATTGACAAATTAAAACAAGTTAAATTGACAGGCGAAATACAGTTGTTTAAATGAGAAGTGCAACAAACTTGAACTAAATTATATTAAAGAATACATTATGCACAAACAAATAAGTGATTAGGCTGGCAGAAAAAAAAACAAAAAAAAACTAATATCATAGGACTGAAACAAAGCCTCGCACAGAGGGAGAGAGAGAGAGAGAGAGAGAGAGAGAGAGAGAGAGAGGAGGGAGAGAGAGAGAGAGAGAGAGAGAGAGAGAGAGAGAGAGAGAGAGAGAAGCAGACATTCAGAAAAATAAAGACAGATACTGAAGCTGAGACAAAGAGAAAGAGAGAGAGAGAGAGAGAGAGAGAGAGAGAGAGAGAGAGGAGAGAGAGAGAGAGAGAGAGAGAGAGAGAGAGAGAGGAGGTTAAGTTAGTTGCATATCCTTTACAGGACTTCGCAGTCAACACCAGTATCTTTTGCTGCTGTAATCAAGAAAGAGAGAGTCGATTACTTAAGCGAAAGAAAGAAAGAAAGAAAGAAAGAAAGAAAGAAAGAAAGAAAGAAAGGTGGAAATAAAAACTAAAGAACATTAGAAAACCGAGAAATGAACGAACAAATTAACTTTAAACGCTTTTAGATACTTTTATACCTCTCATATGTTCCTGCCTCTGTTGATGTATATAGTGAGAACATGACAGATTTCATCAGATTACCAGTCTTGCTCATTCACAATCTAATACACATTCTCCGTGTTCCCACTGCAACAACAGCGTCGGCGCCGCCTATGAGCGCTAAATCGATGGGAGCGAGCAAAGCTGTCGCACGGGAGCAGGTGGTCAGGACCCCACAAGGGAGAGTGAAGTTATTAGGAGTTATCCGCCCTTACGAGACCACCAGATGGCGAGCGCACGTGGCTCATCTGCATATTAAAGACAAGCAGCGTTATCGATTGGTTGATTGACTCGCGTGCATTGAAACAACACATGCGCAGTTTTTGTTCCGTATTGTTCCGTTAGGAAGGGACAAAACAAAACAACATAAAACATAACAGAAATTGGACGACCTAAAGACATGAGATCTGACCAGGATATGAATAGGTCCTGGAAAATGGAAAATAAAAGTGGAAACAATCTTACACTGAAAAATTATGTAATACTTGGATTGCTATTTCCCCCCCCCCCCCTCCCCCCCCCCCCCCCCCCCCCCCCCCCCCCCCCCCCCCCCCCAAACCCTTGTTTTTACTATTTTTTTCCGTCGATGTCTACGGGGAATAGAAATGGGTGGTTGATTTAAGTACTTGGCTTAATTCGGCGAATTGGGATATTGCATGCTTCCATTTGTTTAAGTCATTTCATATCCAGTTGTTCATCATACATCGAGCAGTGGCATACTGTTATCTGATTCCGTGCCCAGTTTAAAAAAAAAGGGTAGGTTTTGACCAAATATGGTACAAAATCAAATGAACAAATATAATAATGTAGATTTCCGTTCACTAAGCATTGAAATTGCAGAAGATATCACGAAACAAACCAAATAACACGATGATTCTTGTTTTCGCATATCCTTTACAGGACATTGCAGTCAACACCAGCATTTTTTTAGCTGCTGTTGATGTCTTGGCAAGTTTTACGTTCAGTAGTTTGGCATTGCTTTCAGAACGACCGGCTCGCACACTCTCTGTAAGTAACCAGCGCGACGCGATCCGCTGCCGAATCTCGCGCAGCTGTGTTTCGTACGTGGGTATACGGGATTTCGGAAAACGTCCTTAACTCCTTCGCCAGGAGACCGGCACGATGACTCAAGTATGGCGACTATATCGTCCTTCTGTCCAAATGGAAGGTCACATCTGGCGATATATTATCCTTCGGCTCTGAATCAGTTATGTCATTTGCATCCATTTTATACTGTCTTGGCCACGACAGGATACGACAGGGCGGCTAGTGCGTTTAGATAACCAGCGTAGAGGGTGTTGGTCGGTTGTATGATGCCAAGTAAAATAAGGGAGAAAATGGTGAATGGGCCTCTAGACATGGCACATAATGATGATGGTATTAACAGTCCCGGCTACACTAAGCAACTCACTAAACGTTTAAAAAAAAAAACACACACACACACTTCACTTCTTGCATATTTTTCTTATGTCTCTCAGCATGTAAGTGGAAGAAAAAAACAGAAAAGGAAAGGACCCTCTTACACGCGTGACGAAATATCGGGAATTCGGTGCTTAACCCTCTCTTTGTCTAGACCTCTAGGCACTAAGTGTTAGACCCCTCTTTGTCTAGACCTCTAGGCACTAAGTGCTAGACCCCTCTTTGTCTAGACCTCTAGGCACTAAGTGCTAGACCCCTCTTTGTCTAGACCTCTAGGCACTAAGTGCTAGACCCCTCTTTGTCTAGACCTCTAGGCACTAGTTGCTAGACCCCTCTTTGTCTAGACCTCTAGGCACTAAGTGCTAGACCCCTCTTTGTCTAGACCTCTAGGCACTAAGTGCTAGACCCCTCTTTGTCTAGACCTCTAGGCACTAAGTGCTAGACCCCTCTTTGTCTAGACCTCTAGGCACTAGTTGCTAGACCCTTCTTTGTCTAGACCTCTAGGCACTAGGTGCTAGACCCCTCTTTGCCTAGAGCACTAGGCACTCGGTGCTAAACCCATCTTTGTCTAGAACTCTAGGCAATAGGTGCTAGACCCCTCTTTGCCTAGAGCACTAGGCACTCGGTGCTAAACGCATCTTTGCCTAGACCTCTAGGCAATAGGTGCTAGACCCCTCTTTGCCTAGACCTCTAGGCACTAAGTGCTAGACGCCTCTTTGTCTAGACCTCTAGGCACTAAGTGCTAGACCCCTCTTTGTCTAGACCTCTAGGCACTAAGTGCTAAACCCCTCTTTGTCTAGACCTCTAGGCACTCGGTGCTAGACCCCTCTTTGCCTAGACCTCTAGGCACTAAGCGCTAAACCCCTCTTTGTCTATATTTCTAGGCACTAAGTGCTAAACCCCTCTTTGTCTAGACCTCTAGGCACTCGGTGCTAGACCCCTCTTTGTCTTGATCACTAGGCACTCGGTGCTAGACACCCCCCCGTCTTTGTCTAGATCACTAGGCACTCGGTCGGTGCTAGACACCTCCCCCCCCCCCTTTGTCTAGATGGACTAGGCACTCGGTGCTAGACCCCTCTTTGTCTAGAGCACTAGGCACTCGGTGCTAGACACCCCCCCCCCCCCCCCTTTTGTCTAGATCACTAGGCACTCGGTGCTAGACACCCCCCTCCCTTTGTCTAGATCACTAGGCACTCGGTGCTAGACCCCTGTTTGTCTTGATCACTAGGCACTCGGTGCTAGACCCCTCTTTGTCTAGACCACTAGGCACTCGGTGGGTGATATGGTCAGGAACATGTCTGTCGTCTTTACTTCATGAGACATTCTCGGTACCCATTTGAAATTAGTTCGACCTGGGAGCCCGAGTAAATATTTTACAACTCCAGATCTACCCAGCTACGGATTGAACCCATGGCCACCAGGTCAGCAGGCGAGGATCTAGCCAGGCCACCGCGGCTCCCATTCAGCCCGTAGGCCTTACATTTCTTATTTATGTAATTGGGCCTATTTACATAACATCTTTTCAGATACGGTAATGTACTCGCCTAGTTCTTGGTGTACCACACAAGACAAGTAAGACACAGGATAAATCAACAAGCCTTACTTGCTAATATCGCAGAAGAGAAATTGAGAATCAATTCTTGGACAGATAAAAAATAATAAGAAATTAAGATGGATTAGAAAGATGCGAGAATAACTAGGGTCACAAATTTTAAACATAAAGGAAGACGCAGCTTTTTATTTCAGTAGGCATCGCTGTATACACAGACGATACGCTGCTAGTAACAATTGACAAGTACAGACACAATACAATAACAGTAACAATCACCGTTTATTAACGTACATTACAATAACGTTCATAGTCACACTGTACACATACAATACAGTAACATTCACCATGTACGCAAATAGTACAATAACATTCAACTTGTACACAAATAATGCAGTGACATTCACCATGTACACAAACAGTACAGTAACAATCGCCCAGTACACAAACAATACAGTTACCGTAACAATCAACCTGTACGCAATCAGTACAGTAACAATCACCATGTAGACAAACAGTACAGTAACATTCACCTTGTACACAAACAGTACAGTAACAATCACCCAGTAGACAAACAGTACAGTAACAATCACCCTGTACACAAACAGTGCAGTAGCATTCACCTTGTACACAAACAGTACAGTAACAATCAACCTGTACACAAACAGTACAGTGGCATTTACCCTGTACACAATCAGTACAGTACCAATCACCCTGTAAACAAACAGTACAGTAACATTCACCTTGTACACAAACAGTACAGTAACAATCACCCTGTAGACAAACAGTACAGTAACAATCAACCTGTATACAAACAGTACAGTAGCATTCACTCTGTACACAAACAGTACAGTAACAATCAACCTGTACACAAACAGTACAGTAACATTCGCCCTGTACACAAACAGTACAGTAACATTCACCCTGTAGACAAACAGTACAGTACCAATCACCCTGTAGACAAACAGTACAGTAACAATCACCCTGTACACAGACAGTACAGTAACAATCACCCTGTACACAAACAGTACACTAACAATCACCCTGTACACAAACAGTACAGTAACAATCACCCTGTAGACAAACAGTACAGTAACAATCAACCTGTACACAAACAGTACAGTAGCATTCACCCTGTACACAATCAGTACAGTACCAGTCACCCTGTAGACAAACAGTACAGTAACATTCACCTTGTACACAAACAGTACAGTAACATTCACCCTGTACACAAACAGTACAGTAACAATCAACCTGTACACAAACAGTACAGTAACATTCACCCTGTAGACAAACATTAGTGTACCAATCACCCTGTACACAAACAGTACAGTAACAATCACTCTGTACACAAACAGTACAGTAACAATCACCCTGTAGACAAACAGTACAGTCACAATCACCCTGTACACAAACAGTACAGTAACAATCACCCTGTAGACAAACAGTACAGTAGCAATCACCCTGTACACAAACAGTACAGTAACAATCACCCTGTACACAAACAGTACAGTAACAATCACCCTGTAGACAAACAGTACAGTAACAATCACCCTGTACACAAAACAGTACAGTAACAATCACCCCTGTAGACAAACAGTATAGTAACAATCACCCTGACACAAACAGTACAGTAACAATCACCCTGTAGACAAACAGTACAGTAACAATCACCCTGTACACAAACAGTACAGTAACAATCACCCTGTACACAAACAGTACAGTAACAATCACCCTGTACACAAACAGTACAGTAACAATCACCCTGTAGACAAACAGTACAGTAACAATCACCCTGTACACAAACAGTACAGTAACATTCGCCCTGTACACAAACAGTACAGTAACATTCACCCTGAACATAAATAATAGAGTTACAGTAACTGTAAGCATGTACGCAAACAATACAATGACAACAACAACCACCCCGTTCACAAACAAATCAGTAACAATCACTCTGTACACAAACAATACTGTTACAGTGACTATAAGCATGTACACTTAATACTGTTACAGTGACTGTAAGCATGTACACACACAATACTGTTACAGTGACTATAAGCATGTACACACACAATACTGTTACAGTGACTATAAGCATGTACACACACAATACTGTTAGAGTGACTACAAGCATGTACATAAACAATACTGTTACAGTGACTATAAGCATGTACACACACAATACAAGAACAGTCACTTTGTACACAAACAATAATGTTGCAGTGATTATAAGCATGTGCACACACAATACAAGAACAGTTACCTTGTACACAAACAATACTGTTACAGTGACTATAAGCGTGTACACACACAATACAAGAACAGTCACATTGTACACAAACAATACTGTTACAGTGACTATAAGCGTGTACACACACAATAAATTTACAATAACAATCAACGTCTACGCAAACGATCCAGTTATATTAACAATCAATATGTACACAGATTATGCAATATTCGTCGTGTTCGAAAATCAGCAACACTGTTTTGTGTGTACAAAAACAATACATGTACTTGCATGATCGACATATATAGATCACCTATGTGTGTATACAGAAGTTCAAAGACGTTATTTCTGCAAATGTTCATCGGTAATAAATACTCGATGGAGTCTTGTTCTTTGAACACATCATACCTCAGTATACACCCTTTGTCAAATGATGCTGTCAGTGGATAGTTGGAGCTAAACGCTTTCTGTGCCACGCATGAGACAAAAACCAGATAGCTATTGTCACTGTAGACACAGCAACGCGCATTATGTGATCATCTGGTGTCCACGTAGAACAATGAACACACAATGTGTGATCGGCATTTGTGTGCAACTTACAATATGTGATCAGCTGTTGTGTAGACCTATCAGTGTGTGGTCTGGAATTGTTCATGTAGAACAATCAAAGCACAATGTGTGATCAGCTATTGTTCATGTACAGGAATCATCGCACAATGTGTGATCAGCTATTGTTCATGTACAGGAATCATCGCACAATGTGTGATCAGCTATTGTTCATGTACAGGAATCATCGCACAATGTGTGATCAGCTATTGTTCATGTACAGGAATCATCGCACAATGTGTGATCAGCTATTGTTCATGTACAGGAATCATCGCACAATGTGTGTTCAGGTCTTATTCATGTACAGGAATCATCGCACAATGTGTGATCAGCTATTGTTCATGTACAGGAATCATCGCACAATGTGTGATCAGCTATTGTTCATGTACAGGAATCATCGCACAATGTGTGTTCAGGTCTTGTTCATGTACAGGAATCATCGCTCAATGTGTGATCAGCTATTGTTCATGTACAGGAATCATCGCACAATGTGTGATCAGCTATTGTTCATGTACAGGAATCATCGCACAATGTGTGATCAGCTATTGTTCATGTACAGGAATCATCGCACAATGTGTGATCAGCTATTGTTCATGTACAGGAATCATCGCACAATGTGTGATCAGCTATTGTTCATGTACATGAATCATCGCACAATGTGTGATCAGCTATTGTTCATGTACAGGAATCATCGCACAATGTGTGATCAGCTATTGTTCATGTACAGGAATCATCGCACAATGTGTGATCAGCTATTGTTCATGTACAGGAATCATCGCACAATGTGTGATCAGCTATTGTTCATGTACAGGAATCATCGCACAATGTGTGATCAGCTATTGTTCATGTACAGGAATCATCGCACAATGTGTGATCAGCTATTGTTCATGTACAGGAATCATCGCACAATGTGTGATCAAGCTATTGTTCATGTACAGGAATCATCGCACAATGTGTGATCAGCTATTGTTCATGTACAGGAATCATCGCACAATGTGTGATCAGCTATTGTTTCATGTACAGGAATCATCGCACAATGTGTGATCAGCTATTGTTCATGTACAGGAATCATCGCACAATGTGTGATCAGCTATTGTTCATGTACAGGAATCATCGCACAATGTGTGATCAGCTATTGTTCATGTACAGGAATCATCGCACAATGTGTGATCAGCTATTGTTCATGTACAGGAATCATCGCACAATGTGTGTTCAGGTCTTGTTCATGTACAGGAATCATCGCACAATGTGTGTTCAGGTCTTGTGTAGCCCTATCAAAGTATGGTGAGGTATTGTCCATGTACACTAATCAACGTACAATATATGATCAGCTATTGTGAAGACTACTCAACGATAATCAAGTATAGTCCATGTAGACCAAATTGACTGTGCCGAATATCAAAGTGAATGGTCATAGACTAAGTGTTGTGGACAAATTCACCTATCTTGGCAGCACTGTGTCACAAGCTGCCACAATTGATGACGAAGTGAATGCAAGAATCTCCAAGGCCAGTGCGGCCTTTGGCAGACTGTACAAGAATGTATGGGACAGAACTGGAATAAGCCTGCAAACAAAGCTAAAAGTCTACAAAGCAATTGTATTATCCACACTGCTATATGCTTGTGAAACCTGGACTGTTTATCAGCGACACGCTAGGAAATTAAACCACTTCCACACAGTCTGCCTAAGGAAGCTACTGAAGATTAAATGGCAAGACAAGATCCCAGACACTGAAGTCCTAGAAAGAGCGTCCATGCCCAGTATCCACACTCTACTGATGAAGAATCAGATTCGTTGGGCTGGTCACTTGACTCGCATGCCAGATCACAGGCTCCCTAAACGAATTTTTTACAGCGAACTGCGTTGTGGTAAACGCTCCCAATGTGGCCAGAGGAAACGCTTTAAAGACACTCTGAAAATCTTTCTGAATGCTTTTGGAATTCATCATGACACCTGGGAGACTGCAGCCAGAGACCGAAATTCGTGGCGTGCATCATTACACAAGGGTGCAGTCATGTGTGAGGCAACCAGGACTGCAAGAGCTGTAAAGAAAAGGCAGGACAGAAAAACCACTGCAGGAAATCCTCCTCCAGAAACGTCAAACATTCTTTGTCCACATTGTCAAAGAACATTTCGAGCCAAAATAGGCCTTATCAGCCATCTTAGAACCCACGGCTCCATACTTTCAACCCCACTGGATGAAATGAATGGTCATCATCATTCTTGATGGACAAACAACAACAACAACAACAACAACATGTAGACCAATCAAAGCACAACTTATGATCAAGTATTGTCAATGTAGACTAATCAAAGCACAACGTATGATCAAGTATTGTCCATGTAGACCAATCAAAGCACAACGTATGATCAAGTATTGTCCATGTAGACTAATCAAAGCACAACGTATGATCAAGTATTGTCCATGTAGACCAATCAAAGCACAACGTATGATCAAGTATTGTCCATGTATACCAATCAAAGCACAACGAGTGATCAAGTATTGTCTATGTATACCAATCAAAGCACAACGTATGATCAAGTATTGTCTATGTATACCAATCAAAGCACAACCTAAGATCAAGTATTGTCCATGTAGACCAATCAAAGCACAAGCTATGATCAAGTATTGTCCATATATATCCAGTTTAGTTTAGTCGACGGATCAGTATCACGGCACACGGGTGTAACCCATAAGTGCTCCGTTCTACTCCTAACTCAAGCCTGAGTCCGGAGAATCTCATCACAGTGCACGAACTCCGTAGCACCGGCAAGGATACTGAAATACTGTGGATAGATTTTTAACTCGAAATTTTGCCTGTTAGGCTACTCTTTTTCCATTTCCAACTACCAAGGGATTTTTCACGTGTGCAACCATACACACTGGCGTCCGATCTCAATACCCAGAGACCAGGGGACATTTTTTTACTTGAAGTCCACGTGAAAAAAACCCGGCTCTCACCGGGACTTCAACCCAGGACCTCCAGCATTCGAGGCGGACACCATACCTCGAGATCACTCAGCCCCCCCATATATATCTATCAACCCACGATGTGTGATCAGGTTTTCTCCATGTCGACCAATCAATCGCACTTGTGTTTTTGGAACCTTTTAGACAAGCAAAGGATAGTAAGTAACACTTATCTACCATTTTAGTCCTTCTATTTTACGGAAGCAGTAGTTGGTGAATACATACTTGAGGAAGACCCCAAGTACAGGCTATGGGAAGCTGTAATCTGCCGCTAGGTTAGTAACCTCATAGCTTGCCTTTTAGCCCGGTGGTCGAGTCTTTGAGTCCCCATAGAGGCGGACATTTTGGTTTGTTGATCTGGGTTCTCAATTAACCCGGCCTAAAAAAAACAAGGATATACTCTGGTAAATAAAGGACTAGCGAGGTTGATAGCAATCTGCGCCGGTAATGTGGCCAGCATGGTGGGAAGCGGATTCGATGCCTGGACTGTTTGCTTGCCAGAGTGAATGAAAGATTGGCCACCTATTCCTCTATACTCCCAGGCCTACAAAATGTGATGGCGTTATCACATCCAACACTTTTAACAGGACACTGCTTCGGGACAAATTGTTATTATGTTTATCTATTTTTTTTTAATTTAAAGATGGTCGGTGTGATATCGTTCACATCAACATTCAGTGCCCAAATGTCCGTGGAAATAGCACGTCGACATCCCATGCCGTGGCGAATACCTCTACTCACTTAATAAAGTAAAGGTATAATCTGATGGGATGTGTTTTGAAGAGATTAGAACAAGAATCGCCATGGAGAAAGTAGCCTTATGCAAGATGAAAAATATACTGACCAATAAAAAGATATCACGTGCAATGAGATAAAGAGTGTCGAAGTGCAACATAAAACCTGTACTTTTGTATGGATGTGAAGCGTGGACAAATGAGCAGACAAGCTGAAAAACATCTGATGGCTGTGAAGATGTGGTTTCTGAGGAAAATACAAAGAATACCATGGACAGACAGAACAACCAATGACCAAGTCCTACAAGAAACAAATGAACACCGTGAACTCATTAGAGAAATTAGATGTAGACAATCACAATGTTTTTGTTTTTTGCACACGTTATGAGAAGAAATAAATTGCAGAACTTTGTGAAAACTGACAAGATTGAGGGGAAAAGAACAAAGAGGGGGGGGGGGGGGGGGGGCAGAGAAGTAAATCCCTGGATGGCTTGGCCATATGGTATTGTCGAGACAAGAACACAGAGATGATCTACGACTCTGGTGATCGCGTGAGATTGCGAAACATGGCCGCCCACGCCTATCGGCATGGCACATGATGATGACATCTTTTCCGATTTTTGAGACGCATTGGATATATGGTGCTTGCCCATATTTTTAGACCAATCGGCACTCGCTGCGTCACGTGATTAAAATTACGCATGGCGAAGGGATTACGGACGCGATTCGTAATACCGTATACTCGGGTTCGAAACACAGCGGTGCTGGTTTTTTTGGAAAAAGGTATAAGTGCATGTCCCTCAGAAAGCAATGGACAAACATTTTTTTGTTGTTTTTGGTTCGCATATCCTTTATAGGACATCGCTGTCAACATCAGCATCTTTCAGCTGATTGTTGATTTCTTGGCAAGATTACGCTCAGTAGTTTGCCATTGCTTTCTGAGCGACCGGCTCACATACCCCGTAAGTTACCGACGCGAGAGAACTGCTACCTATTCTCGCGCCAGGTCACGTTACTCACGAGAGTATCGGATTACGAGAAACGTTGATCCCAACAGGAACCGGAGACCAGCAATGGCAACTAGAACGTAAAACTGACGGAATCACGACACCGAAATGCTGGGTTTTTTCTTCTTCTTTCTTCTTCTCTTCTTCTTCTTTCTCTTTCTTCTCTTCTTTCTTCGTTTTCTTCTTCTTCTTCTTCTTCTTCTTCTCCGTTTCATCCAGTTTTTTTTCGATGATGCGTGTGCCTGTTTCAGCAGAGCTGCGTTTGCGACGTTAGCGACACATCCGACTTGCGGGCAGTTGACCGTAACCTCCGGAAATGCTGGGTTTGACTAATATGTTATGTGAAGGACATGCAAATAAATTTTAAAAAAAAAATTAAAAGCCACCTTTGCTTTCGAAGACATTTCCGGATGCCTATATTAGGCTGGATCGACTCTGGAACCCAGGTCAGTTTGTAAAATCCGATAGATTGTGGATGCGAATCCTTGGCCACAGCCATCGCGCCGGTAAATAAGTATGCTAGCCACTTCGCCCACAACGGCTCCCCTTGACTGACCTACCCGGACGCAGCATATCCTTAGCTAGTCAGTTTGAAGTGACTTGTGTGGCTTCTGTGATCCACTCCAAGCCAGGTAACAGCGTCGCTCCGACACAACAAGTGCTTATCTATCTTTCTTAGTTGCGAATGGAAGTATCTGACAGGAAGGTTGACAGCACTTCATAATAAATAATTATTTGTCAATCACTTGCGTTTTGTTTCGTCTATGTGAGCATGTTTTGAGATGCTCGTGCCTGTTGACGTCTCTTCGTTAGTTTTATTGCTGCATCTAATGTAATCAGCCAGATGTTATATATATATATATATATATATATAATATATATATATATATATATATATATATATATATATATATATATATATATATGTGTGTGTGTGTGTGTGTGTGTGTGTGTGTGTAGGCATGTTTCTGTGTGTGTATACATGCGCGTGTGTCCTGCCTTTCACCTGCTAGTGTAGAGTAGGCCATCAGCAAATTACCACCAATCTATGACCACTGGTTCAAGAATGGTTGACTGTTGCAGCTAAAGTTTCCTGTGGACTTTAAGATTGACTAAATGTTACAGCTAAAGTTTATTATGGGACTTCAAGATTGGTTGAGTGTTGGAGCTAAAGTTTCCTACGCGACTTCAAGATCGGTTGAATGTTGCAGCTAAAATTTCATGCGGAACTTCAAGATCGGTTGAATGTTGCACGTCTTTTACGATACGTTTGGTATGTTACAGGTTTACAAACCTTTGCAAACTGCAATCATCATCACAACGAATCATGTTAAAGTTAGTTAAATATTATTTACAGGACATCGCAATCAGCCCCAGCATTTTTTGGCTGTTCGTGATTTCTAGGCAAATTTACGTTCCATAGTTTGCCATTGATTTCTGAACGACCGGCACTGATACCTTTGTATGGGAAACCAACGCAAGGCGGCCTGCTTCCATATCACCCGCAGCTGTGTTTCGAACACGGTATGCGGGATTACGAATTGCGCCCAAATACACCCATATAGCCGGCATGGTGTCACCGATCATGAACAACACTCTTATCATTATTTTCATCACCAGCAACCGTCATCATTAACATCGAGACCTTTATCGCCATGATCATCATCATCATCATCATCATCATCATTACCATAATCACCCCTCTTCCACAGCCTGCAAACATAATGTTGTAATACAACACACCCCTCTCTATTTCTTGTTTTCATTTATTTCATTCAAGTTTTTTTTTTTTTAAACCAACTCCATTAATGCGTTATTGTACATTATTCATCTAAATTGTTAATCCATATTCCTTCATTTGTCAAATTCCGCAACCAACTGCATAAACCCGACAGAATTATACTTTATTACTGCCAACCATTTGCAAATGTGACACCGCCATTTTATGTTTCTCTTGCTTGGTAGCATATTGACCTCGCCGTTTGCTTCCGTTATGCCGGTGTCTCATCACATATTGTATCACTTTCTGGTGAATATTTTAATGCTTTCCGTTTTATATCAGTTTCGCCTTTTCACTATGCAATATTAGAATGTTAGAATATGTGCATTTCAAATAGACTTCCTTTGCAAGATAACATCATTATTATGTTCCATGCCGATAAGCTTTGATGGTCATGTTTCGCCATCTCAAACCAGTCTCCAGATTATAACAGATAATGTGTAATATTTTACAATGTACAACAGCCAGTGTCTTCTGTTCTACATCTTACGTACAGCAGCTACTTTGTACTGTTTTACATCTTATGTACAGCAGCTACTGTGTACTATTTTACTTCTTATGTACAACAGCTACTGTGTACTATTTTACATCTTACGTACAACAGCTACTGTGTACTATTTTACATCTTATGTACAACAGCTACTGTGTACTATTTTACATCTTACGTACAACAGCTACTGTGTACTATTTTACATCTTATGTACAACAGCCACTGTGTACTATTTTACATCTTATGTACAACAGCTACTGTGTAATATTTTACATCTTATGTACAGCAGCTACTGTGTACTATTTTACATCTTACGTACAGCAGCTACTTTGTACTATTTTACATTTTATGTACAACAGCTACTGTGTACTATTTTACATCTTATGTGCAATAGCTACTTTGTACTATTTTACATCTTATGTACAGCTGCTACTGTGTACTATTTTACATCTTATGTACAATAGCTACTTTGTACTATTTTACATCTTATGTACAATAGCTACTTTGTACTATTTTACATCTTATGTACAATAGCTACTGTGTACTATTTTACCTCTTATGTACAATAGCTACTGTGTACTATTTTACATCTTATGTACAGCAGCTACTTTGTACTATTTTACATCTTATGTACAATAGCTACTGTGTACTATTTTACATCTTATGTACAATAGCTACTGTGTACTATTTTACATCTTATGTACAGCAGCTACTGTGTACTATTTTACATCTTATGTACAATAGCTACTGTGTACTATTTTACATCTTATGTACAGCAGCTACTGTGTACTATTTTACATCTTATGTACAATAGCTACTGTGTACTATGTTACATTTTATGTACAATAGCTACTATGTACTATTGTACATCTTATGTACAATAGCTACTGTGTACTATTTTACATCTTATGTACAACAGCTACTGTGTACTATTGTACATCTTATGTACAATAGCCTACTGCTGTACTATTTTACATCTTATGTAACAACAGCTACTGTGTACTATTTTACATCTTATGTACAATAGCTACGTGTACTATTTACATCTTATGTACAATAGCTACTTTGTACTATTTTACATCTTATGTACAATAGCTACTTTGTACTATTTTACATCTTATGTACAATAGCTACTTTGTACTATTTTACATCTTATGTACAGCAGCTACTGTGTACTATTTTACATCTTATGTACAATAGCTACTTTGTACTATTTTACATCTTATGTACAATAGCTACTTTGTACTATTTTACATATTATGTACAATAGCTACTTTGTACTATTTTACATCTTATGTACAATAGCTACTGTGTACTATTTTACATCTTATGTACAGCAGCTACTGTGTACTATTTTACATCTTATGTACAATAGCTACTGTGTACTATTTTAAATATTATGTACAATAGCTACTTTGTACTATTTTACATCTTATGTACAATAGCTACTGTGTACTATTTTACATCTTATGTACAGCAGCTACTTTGTACTATTTTACATCTTATGTACAGCAGCTACTTTGTACTATTTTACATCTTATGTACAATAGCTACTTTGTACTATTTTACATATTATGTACAATAGCTACTTTGTACTATTTTACATCTTATGTACTACAGCTACTGTGTACTATTTTACATCTTATGTACAGCAGCTACTGTGTACTATTTTACATCTTATGTACAACAGCTACTGTGTACTATTTTACATCTTATGTACAGCAGCTACTGTGTACTATTTTACATCTTATGTACAATAGCTACTGTGTACTATTTTACATCTTATGTACAATAGCTACTGTGTACTATTTTACATCTTATGTACAATAGCTACTGTGTACTATTTTACATCTTATGTACAATAGCTACTGTGTACTATTTTACATCTTATGTACAATAGCTACTTTGTAATATTTTACATCTTATGTACAATAGCTACTTTGTACTATTTTACATATTATGTACAATAGCTACTTTGTACTATTTTACATCTTATGTACAATAGCTACTGTGTACTATTTTACATCTTATGTACAGCAGCTACTGTGTACTATTTTACATCTTATGTACAATAGCTACTGTGTACTATTTTAAATATTATGTACAATAGCTACTTTGTACTATTTTACATCTTATGTACAATAGCTACTGTGTACTATTTTACATCTTATGTACAGCAGCTACTTTGTACTATTTTACATTTTATGTACAGCAGTTACTTTGTACTATTTTACATCTTATGTACAATAGCTACTTTGTACTATTTTACATATTATGTACAATAGCTACTTTGTACTATTTTACATCTTATGTACTACAGCTACTGTGTACTATTTTACATCTTATGTACAGCAGCTACTGTGTACTATTTTACATCTTATGTACAACAGCTACTGTGTACTATTTTACATCTTATGTACAATAGCTACTGTGTACGATTTTACATCTTATGTACAGCAGCTACTTTGTACTATTTTACATCTTATGTACAGCAGCTACTGTGTACTATTTTACATCTTATGTACAATAGCTACTGTGTACTATTTTACATCTTATGTACAATAGCTACTGTGTACTATTTTACATCTTATGTACAACAGCTACTGTGTACTATTTTACATCTTATGTACAGCAGCTACTTTGTACTATTTTACATCTTATGTACAATAGCTACTTTGTGCTATTTTACATCTTATGTACAGCAGCTACTGTGTACTATTTTACATCTTATGTACAGCAGCTACTTTGTACTGTTTTACATCTTATGTACAATAGCTACTGTGTACTATTTTACATCTTATGTACAGCAGCCACTTTGTACTATTTTACATCTTATGTACAGCAGGTACTTTGTACTATTTTACATCTTATGTACAGCAGCTACTTTGTACTATTTTACATCTTATGTACAATAGCTACTTTGTACTATTTTACATCTTATGTACAATAGCTACTTTGTACTATTTTACATCTTATGTACAGCAGCTACTTTGTACTATTTTACATCTTATGTACAATAGCTACTTTGTACTATTTTACATCTTATGTACAGCAGCTACTTTGTGCTATTTTACATCTTATGTACAATAGCTACTTTGTACTATTTTACATCTTATGTACAATAGC
>JACEFZ010015573.1:0-38345 GCA_014155875.1 Cepaea nemoralis
TTTTATTTTCCCCTTTCCCGCCTTTATAAAAATTTCCCCCCCCGGCGGGCCCCCGAAAAGGCGGGGCCCGATAGCTGGGTCTTTGTCGGCGTAACGTTACGGCATTGGCTGATAATATTCAATAGACAATAATTGGAGGCTAAATCTATCAGTCGCTATTGCCAGGTGTGTTTCTTGTGATGAAAGCATGTCTAGATCGACTTGATGTTTATTCTAATAAAGCGATCTTCAATGTACTTGTCTGATAAGCTTAACAGATGGCAGCTTTCGTTCGCAGCCGTGTCAATATTTTGTGACTTAACTTTGAAATCTTCACACATGGGTCACTAATTAGTGGCCTAAATTTGGTGTATTAACCATATCAGGGTATTGGATAAATGACAATACATATTTGAAAGTTATCAAGACACGGGCGACCACTATCAAAGAAATTAACTGTTACTCAACATGCATGTCTGATTGCGTCATTAATATCCGAGAACATTCTTTAACCAAATATAAAATCTAATGCATCACACGACTTTTGCAAAGTTTATTATACAGCTTTTTGTTATTCCCAAATCCATTGTATTAGTCACAATCGTCATTACCTAATTACATTGTCATCATCACTAACAGTAATAATAATAACATCTCTCTGATCTCGCTATCAACACAATTCATGTAAATGTCTATATATTATATTGTATTACGAAATACATTGTAGCATGTTTACATGCTTTGAGGTCTACTGAGTGTATGGTGCTTGTCCCATATGTTGTAAAACAAATCAATAATCACTGGATGAGGCCGTGAATAGCATACAAGCCGCCTTTATTTCCCATAAAGTTTCTTGGTACCCAATTTAGACTAGGTCGACCAAGGAGCCCAAATAAATATAAAACCATCACTCAGTAGATGGGGATTTGAACACATGACTTCCCAGCCGACAGGCAAACGAACTAATCTCTGCTTTACCGCAATTTCTAACATTTCTCCCCGCCCCTCAATTATATAATCTATTTCTTCTTCTTCTAACTTCGTTTCCTTCTTATTTTTCGACTTATATTTCTCTCCTAATTGTTCTTCTTCCATCTTTGTTCTCCTTTCCTAATCTTTTATTCTTTCCCTGTTTTCTCTTCATTCCTTCTTCTTTCTATTTTTTTCTGTTTTCCTTCTTCTTAATGCTTTCCATTTTGTTTCTTCCTTCTTTCTTCTCTCTTCTTTCTTGGTTCCTCTTCCTTTACTTTTCTGCTTCATCTGTCTGCAGTCTTTCTTCATTATTCGTTTCATCTTCTTTAGTTTTGCCTTCTTCACTCGTAATTCTTTCTTCTCATTTTTCTTAAATGTTCTTATTTCCTTCTTCTGCTACTCCTATGGTCGTTGTTCACCCCTTCTTCCCGATTGTTTCCTTCTTCTTCCTTCCCTCTTATTGCTTCTTTCCTTACTTGTTGCATCTTGCCTCCTTCATCTTTTTTTCTTCCTTTTATTCTTTCTACCTCCCTTTAACTTTCTGTCTCTTTATATTCTTTTCTTATTATTTTGTCTTTCCGCTTCTTTTCTCGCCTCCTTCATATTTCTTTCCTCCTTCCTGCTTTTTTCCTTTTCTTGCTTTCTAAATTATGTCTTCTACAATCTTTCATTCTTCTTCCTTCCTTCTTTCTTCTGTTTTGCTTCCTTATTATTTATTCTTTCCTTCAACTGTCTTCCTTCCTTCTACTGCCACTATTGTGAATATTCAATTAGTGGGCAATCGACACCGTCATGATTACACTTCTTGCCTATTCTTCTATTGTATGCTATCCACCACTCGGGCATGGTCCCTCAACCAAATTACTCCAATCGCACCTATCTTTAACTATTCCATGGAGCTTCATTCATGGTACCTCTACCTCTCTTCTTTGTATGTTTTTATGTCGCCCTCTGCTTCTCTTGACGGGTGGATTCCAAGCACAGACTTTATAGTTATATCACTCACAGGCTTTCTCAGAGTATATCCTACCCAGCGTCGGTGCCTTTTCTACACCTCTTGGCTCACTTGTAGTTGTCTAGGTCTCTCCATGAGCTCCACATTGGCGATTCTGTCATACCATGTTAGACTTAGTATTAGTCTCAGAATCTTAGAATAGTTACAGTGTAACATGCAATGATAATGTTAAATACGAGGGCGAGTCAATAAGAATAAGTTCTGTGGGATGGCAGGTAAATGTAGTTGGTGTTTTCTACAGGTGTCATTATGATCACATACGGCTCGATTAACTCAGGAGAAAGTTAACCAACTAAGGTGGGAAGTTCTGGAACATCCACCTTACAGCCCAGACTTAGCCCTAGCGATTTCCACCTTATTGGTCCACTGAAAACCCACCTTGGCTGGAGACATTACGCGAAAGACGCCGAAGTTTAATGTGAAGAGAAAACGTGGCTTAGAAAACAGAGCACGTAGCTCTGTGCAGTCGGTTTAGGAAGACTGATAAAACGATGGGATAAGTGCGTTAATGTTGGTGGAAATTATGTTGGGATATAAAGGGACAACGTATGCATTAAAATAAACTGGTTTCAATGTTTCATCATATTTAGTTATGTTTGTGCAGCCATATGTGACTTACTTATTGACTTCCCCCATACCTAGGGCATTAATAACATCAGACGGAATGTGTACTACAGAGTTTAAGAACAGAATAGGGTAAGGAAAAGCCGCATTTTGGGAAATGAAAAATTTTTTTTGCAATCAGTCACTATCATGGAATGTAAGAAAGAGCGTGCTGAAATGCAATATAGAACCATTTTTTGCTGTATGGCAGTGGATCTTGGAATGTAAATGAGTAAATTAGGAAGAACTTGGAAGCAAAAGAGATGTCGTTCCTGAGACGAGTGTTGCGAATTCCTTAAGGGGCTAATGAAATTAACTTTATATACAAACATAAGAAAGCGACATACGGCTTCCCTTAGTCATGTGATGAGAAGAAAGACATTGGATAACTTCGAGAGAACTGGGACGATCGTGGGAAAGAGAGGTAGACACTGACCAAGAGAAATGATACTGGATGGACTGAGACGGTGGCATGGAAGAACATCATCAGCAGAGTTGATCCAGAACACCAAAGACCGAGATCTGTTAGACTTAGTATTAGTCTCAGAATCGTAGAACAGAATAGGGTAGATATAATCCCTAACCCCTTGTCAGCTGGCATTTCACTTGCTGATGATGAGCCTACCATGCATGTCGTAAAAGAAGATTATGGAAGCTTGCGCCCGTGTTCTACAGTGACATTTAAGTAAAGCAAAAAATAAAAACACCCAAATGACCTGCAATACATGACGCAAGTGGCGATGAATGAAGGTTGGGCATGAAATTGGCTTCCCACTACACTGGTAAGCTTTAGCTGCACAATCCAGCCAATTTTACCAGTTCTTGTACACAGTTATGGTTCTCTATATTGCACGACCTCCAACACCATATATCTACTTGTCTCCACATTTTAGTGGCAATAGTGTCTGGTATCAAGTAAATCACCCACCGACTTGCTAGACCTGTCAAGTGTTGGTTATCTGCTTAACCCTGTTGTATTTGTTACCACCACCAAGTGACACTCACGGATGCAATAATTGGCGCAGCTGGCTGCATTCTTCAGCGACGTACGAGCAGAGTGATCAACCGCTCTTATTCTTGCCCTTTAAAAGATTCTCGTTAAAACCTTTAAAGTGTACTCATTCCAATTACGGTGCTTCCATAGTGTCCCGAATTATTTGTCGTGACTATCTACCCGTGCCGGGAGTTGGTAATTTGCACGCTTGCTGCCTTTCAAATAATTGTGGGACGCTCACGAAGGATAGACAAATGAGCAATTAAGTAGGGGTAGCAGAGATGTGGTTGTAAACCAGAATTACGATAGCACCGGTGACGGATATAAAGAGTTATGACGATATCTTGAACGTAGTTAACTCACAAAGAGACCCGCTTATTCGCAACAGACGAAGTCAGGCCACTTCTTTACGCCGGTCATGGTGAGAAAGGAAAAGCTGGAGTAAGTCGTCACGACGGGAAGAAAAGCAGGCGGAGTCCAAAAGAGATAGGCTGGACTGGAATACTCGTTATAGAGGCTGGGTTAAGAAATTAGGTAGTATCTTACTCATCCTAACGAAAATTGTAATAATCGTCCGCTGTTGTATTTTCTTGGCGTCTATTTCCAGTGTAGTGCATCACACCTTGTTCTCCACGACAGAGGTCAATGTGTCCGTCTTCGGCATGCATTTGTATAAGAATTACTTCATCTAGGCAGATTAAATCCAAGGTAAGGGGTATATCTACCCGACGGTATGTTTTCTTTTTAACAATTTTGCCAGGGGAGTGTACTTATGGTCTGCTCTTGACGATTTTCAAAAGCGGTAGCATTCTTTAGGCTTGCAAATTGCAAACGGGAACTGATATTTTTCACACTGATCTTTTATCTTTTTCGGATTAAGTTAGACACTCCTGCACCAAATGTTTAGTTGTCATTTTACCAGTTCAACAGATACAGTCAACAGTATTTCATATCTTTAGCTTATTACACATGTGTTAGCTCAGCCGATCGTTTACTGTTCGGAATCTAAAGATAGCTACTGGTTCTTTTCGTTGGCCTTTTGAGGTATACATCAACTTTAGGTGGGCCCGGTGCTCTTCCACCTTACTTTGTAAACCTGCTAGCTTCTTTATTTCAAGGTATGATAAAAGGTGAACGAATCTACTGTATTACGTTCCTTTTGGATGTCTTGCATTGACGACATATTGCTATCATTATGTTTGCTAGTTCTTCATTGTTTCTCCTCTTCACTATTGAAACAACTGCCGTTGCATCTGTAAAGAGAGCTATTTGTTTCTTGTATTTTTAAGGCAAATTGACATTCAGCATTTTGCCATTATTTACTGAACGGCAAGCGCCTTATACAAATGAAATCGACGCAAAGCTATCTGCGTCCACATCTCCCGACATTGACTTCGAACCATCGAATCTTCTGACACTATACTCACTGGCTTTCTAATTTCACCATTTCTGATGCCGGATCTTCTTGTCACTGTCATCTGAGTTGACACAAACTTATTAAAATTGGTCGCGGCTGTTCATCTGAGAATATTTAACTCAATACAAAACGCACATGATTGGCATCAATAAGTTTCTTGCTTTACTCCTAGATACTCATTTCATCGTTATCCTGACAGCCAACATGTGTATTTGGTGGCCAGGCTTATATACATTATTCGAGACTTAGTTACATCTCTTCCCTCTCAGTGTTCACGGGCTTGGGACCGTCACATGTAACAACAAATACTATGTGGCCTGATTAAAAAGATGTCAAACCAATACTGGTTTAGATGGCGTTGCCATTTTATGTTAGGTTAGTAATTAAATGTTAATGATTGGTCAGTAAACATGCAGTATTAGTATTAACGATTAGTCAACGTGTAACAGAAATATTAGTAGCTAAAGTTATAGTGTTAGTACCCAAAGCTTTTCTAACTTTTCAGGCCTGTCTTTAGATGTCATTGCCACGTTCTGTTTGGTTAGTAATTAAATGTTAAATATTGATCAGTAAACATACATTCGTAGTATTAACGACTAATCAACGTTCAACATAAAGCTTAGTGGCTAAAGTGAACGTGTTAATATAAGAAGTTATCTTAACTTTGTAGTTCTGTGTTCATTTATACCTATAATTTATGTAATTATTCAAATCAATTTGTTTTAAAATGTTGATGATTTAAAGAACTATTTATTGCATTTCATTGTTTAATCATCATCATCATCATCAAGTGCCGTGCCGGCTGGCGTAGGCGTTCATGGCTCTCCATAGATCTCGGTCTTTGGTTTTCTGGATCAACTCTGCTGCTGATATTCCTCCATGTCACCGTCTCAATCCATCCAGCATCACTTCTCTTGGTCTACCTCTGCCTCTCTTCCCCTCGATCTTTCCAGTTGTTACAATGTTCTCCAATGCCTCTCTTCTCATCACATGAACGAGGAAAGCTGTTTGTCTCTGTCTTATTGTTGTATATAATGTTCTAGTTTCATTAGCCTGTTTCAGGCAGTCGTCGTTAGTTACTCTGGCAGTCCAAGGAATTCGCAACATTCGTCTCAGGAACCACATCTCTGTTGCTTCTAATTTCTTCTTAATTTGTTCATTTACATTCCAAGATTCACTGCCATACAGCAAAACTGGTTCTACATAGCATTTCAGCACTCTCTTTCTTACATTCAGTGACAGTGACTTATTGCATAAGATACTCTTCATTTTATGAAATGCGGCTTTTGCCTGCCCTATTCTGCTCGTAATCTCTGTTGTACATCTTCCATCTGATGTTATAAATTCCCCTAGGTATCTAAAATTATCAACTTGGTTAAGGATTTTCCCTTCTATTTCTATGTCACATTTTGGTGTCACCATTTTCTTTGATATTACCATTTGTCATCGTCTTACTCTTATCTAAATAATGGTTCGGGTTCATACAGGCAACAATACACTGTTCGCTAGGATATAGAACATTTATTGTATACAGTGTACAGTTGGCGCAGTGGGTAAACAGACCCGCGCTCTCTTATATTACATATCACAGATAGTTAATCATCAAACATATAGTTGTCATACAACAATCTAGCACACTATCTAGCCTAAGTATATCTATGAATATCTATGAGTCCCTCTCAGGCAGGCCTTGTTGTCTCTCTCCAGTCCGTTTGTCCTCTGCCCGGTCTCCGCGTGTCCTAACTCGACACGGGCGGTAACTCTGTCCGAGTTCCTCGTGGACCCCGCATTAGGCGGGCCACATCAGTGTCCACGGAATCATGGACTAGGTGACCAACTCTATCGAGAAGGTTCTCGATTACTCGGGTCCTGCAGCGACTCAGTGGTATCCCTTGGGCTGGAGTTGCAGCCCTCTATTCTATATGCAAGTGAGGCGGTGACAGGATCCCCCCTCCCCCCTGATATGATTGGTTGTTGGGTAATTAGATCTATTCTAATTCTGTCACCGAATCACATAAAGTTGGTGTCTGTAGTTTGGTGGATAGTAACCTGGTAACCTACCTACTAGCACTAAAAACTCATGTATTCTACCATACAACACTTCTCTGATTTGGTGCAGAGATCCCTCTGTCTCTCGTGTGCTTAAATATGCTTATCAGACCGAAGTTACGTGGCGTTTTAGTAGTTGTATTTACAAGCCGCCCTTCTCATAGTACCCGAAATGGTACCCAGACAAATAACCCCTATATAAAAGAGGGTTAACAAGACCGAAGTCTTGGCTAAATAAGTACACCTTCAAATCTTGATCTGTGTGTGTATTTCTATACACTTTTACTCCCGTATGTTATATAATGCTAAATATGTAGTTACCTTGTTCTTTTATCCCCCTCAGACTACATGTGTCCCTGTTGGCTTGTTAGTGTGTTAACTAATAAGTTGATGTTTATAATAAAGTGACTGTATTTTAAATTGATAGTGTTGAGTTTTGAGGTTTGTGTAACGTGCGTGCTGAATGTGTGGTGTAATTCCAAGCGTCACGAGTTGGGATAACCTCAATCACGAAATACTGCACTGTGTGCAATACATGATCAGGCATTCCAAGTAGTGGTGCTTAGATGTATCCTAACTGCTAAACTAAGTCTATTCCACTAACTACTAGATTAAACTCACTAATAAACTAAGTTCTACACATGTACTGACAAATTAGACAAGTCATGCACTTTTACATGGAAGACGCAGACAAATTACAATGAATACGTTTTGCGTACAATTTGTCCGCTAAGTGTATCGTTCTCTCATTTAATCCTTTCACGCAGTCATTCACTCATCTGACATTCCAAATAGTAATTGGCTTAAAATATATACTTAAAGTTGAGGTAAGCGTTATTGCCCTTAGAAAAAATGGGCTAGGCGATATTTGCCCTTTAAGAAAATACGTACTTCTTGTACGATGAATGAAAAATAGGTTATAATTTAACTAGAGACACTTGTATAGGACGGTTATTTAGGATATGAATGGTACCGTCTGTAATATTAAAGTAGAATATGTACAAGTTACATGTTAACACAATTTATATACATCATTAATGGAAATATAATACATATTTAATAGTAAACTAATTAATTAAATAACTCCAACGATGATGTGCGCGTTGACGTCCCTTCGTTCGTGTGTTATGCCATGAATGTTAAAGTTAGTATGGCTGTCTCTTAAGTGTTGTCGTCGATGTTGTTCTGTTTCGGCTGTTTGCAAAGTTTTGTAGCAACAGCAAGTATGGATTGCTCTCACCGTCCCGTATGAAATATTACAGTGTTCAGAGTCAGTTCACTGGTTGATATCATTGGTTAAACTGAACACAGTTACTGTTTCTTGCTGGAATCGTTCTAGAGCTTAGGCATTTGATGGTATAGTTCTTACAATCTGGCTCTTCAAGTATGTTTATGGGTGTTGTAATTAACCTAATCACTGAGAGTACTCTAGCAGGTGTAGAGTCACACTGTTATATGTAACGGAATAAAAGTATCAGTTTATAGTGTGGCTACTGGCCAATGTGATCAGAGTTATTCTACTGGCGCATTTGTCTGCCTTGATAAAAGGTCAGCCACTATGTTATCGGTGCCCTTGATATGGCGAATTTCGAAGTCGAAGTCCTGCAGTAGAAGACACCATCTTTGTAACCTGTTGTTTTTGGGCGACCCATGGTTAAGGACTAATAATGGCGAACTGTCTGTGAGGACCACAAAGTGGCTTCCTAAGAGGTACTTAGATAATCTCAATATACAGAACAATAGGCTCAAACACTCCAATTCCACTGTGGCATAACGAGTCTCAGCCTTCTTTAGTTTGCGGCTAACGTAGAGGATCGGGTGTCGTACGCCATTCACTTCCTGCATTAAACATCCACCTAATCCGATAGCGCTCGCATCTGTGGTCAAAATAAAGGGTAAATTTATGTTGGGTAATCGTAAGACTGGTGGATTAGAAAAAATATGTTTCAACCTACACATTGCATCATCTAAGCTGGTACTTTTACAAATTTTTGATGGATGATCTTTAGTTAACATATCAGAAAAGATTGAGGTGAGTTCTGCCCAATGTGGAATGAATTTAGAATAATAGTTAATCAGACCTA
This sequence comes from Cepaea nemoralis, assembly GCA_014155875.1. Taxonomy (NCBI): domain Eukaryota; kingdom Metazoa; phylum Mollusca; class Gastropoda; order Stylommatophora; family Helicidae; genus Cepaea; species Cepaea nemoralis. The sequence continues at coordinate 9,114 of JACEFZ010015573.1, forward strand.
ATAAACTTCTAATCTGCTTCTTTGTGGTAGGAACTTCTAGATTAAGGATCTTGGAAACAATTTTATCATCAGTCAACAATTTTCCTTCAGAGATTCTATGACCAAGGAAGTCTATTTGTGTATAGCCTATTTCAACCTTGGAAGGTTTGATAGTAAGTCCAAAAAGAGAGATTTGATTGAAGACTTGTTTTAGGGTGAGTAAGTGAGAAGTCATATTAGAAGAATGAACACATATATCATCAATATAAGCAACTACATCATTAATTCCGTGTAATAACAATCTTGTTAGTCTCACAAATGTGGCCGGTGCGTTCTTCAGGCCAAAAGGAAGATATAGCCATTCGTATAAACCAAGAGGTGTTGCGAATGCTGTTATATGTCTACAAGAAGGGTGTAGTGGGACTTGCCAATATCCTTTCGCTAGATCTGTCTTAGAAAATAAAGATGATTGAGCCATATCTAAAATAAGATCTTCACAACTGTTCATAGGCTCTGCATCCGTTGTTGTTCTGGTATTTAATATTCTATAGTCGATGCACAAGCGGATTGTCTGGTCTTTCTTTTTCACCAAGACAATCGGTGAAGAATATTGAGACATAGATTTTTGAATAATGCCATTCTTCTCTAAATCTAAAATTTCTTTATCTAAATTAGATCTGTAATGGAGAGGAATAGAATATGGTCTACATTTGACCGGTCTCAGATCTGTTAGCACAATTGAATGTGTTATTCTATCAGTGCGTCCAGGTTTGTTGGAAAAGATCGTCTTATAGTCGTCCTAGAAGCGTCAAAATGTCCTGTCGCTGTTGTTGTGTCAAAGTGTCAGAGATATGTATGTCCTTTATACTTCCGTCGTCAGTCATAATTGGCACAGGGATTTCAGTATTGTCCATGTCTGTCTGATTTATCACAGATGCTACAGTTTGTAAATTGTCTTCAATGTCATTGTCGTCGTCGTCGAGATGGATCGTCAATATGTCGTCAAATTTGTCGTCATTGTCAATATCACAGATTGTCGGTAATGTCCATATGTCTTCGTCGTTTTCGTCGTCGTAAGCGTGTGTCGTTAACGATGCTTCGTTTGTCGAGGTGTCATTCCGTTGGGAAATTGTCGTTTTGTCTCCGTCAACAGTTTGTTGCGTCTGTTCACTTGTCTCATTGTCCTGTCTAGCATAGTATGGTTTCAACATATTTACATGTAATAATTTCAATTTTCCATTTACAGAGAATGTAGTAGGGTTATTCCCCTTGACCAGTTTATGACATATATCACAAGATGTACAAAATGTTTTAATGTCTTGGTCAAACTTTGGCCAAAAAAAATGGGTCAGGACAATTGCCCTGGTCAATTCGTATCCCATATGACCTCCAAAAGGGGAGTCATGGGCTATTTTTAGCACTTTGTCTCGATGTGCTTGTGGTAAAACAATTTGCTGTGTCGTGGCCTGCTTTGTTGTGTAAAATCTAGTTAAGATGTTATTCTGTAGCCTAAATGTCCACGATGCGTTCTTAGTGACTTTTGGTTTAAGTCCAACTAATTTAAAGTATGGTGCAAGTGTTGTATCTGCTTTCTGTTCGTTACCAAAAGTGATGTTAGTTGAGTTTGGCGCTACTATTTCTAATGATTCCTGCAGTTGGTCGGTGTTGGTTTTGTGGGTTGTCTGTCGTGTTATTGCGTTTGTGTGTTGTGTGTTTTGTGGCACATTTACAGGTTCGGTACTTGGTAGTTTGGTAGCATCCTCAATTCGAGGTTTTAATTCGGTCGTATCGTTCCTAGATTCGACCGCCCCTGCATTGTACACCTTGGTGAATTCTTTTTGAATTACCTCAGTGGTTGTCTCCCTTGGTATTTTGGCAGAATGAGACAAGCAAGAATGGTGTTTCTCTTTTGCGTCGCTATTCGTGTGGTGGATACCGTGTTTTTGCTCCCACCTTTTGATATCTCTTTCAGAGCATGGATGTATGTTGGGTAAATTACCAAGTATAATATCCGCGACGGGATTTTCAAGGATAGCACACAATACTCGCCCAGATATGAATGGTGTTTGAATTTCGACCAAAGCAAGGGGGTATTTCTCTATCGTACCTGAGAATGTGCGACACGTCACATGTTTGTCTGTGTAGTCTTTAGCGTCTATTAATGTTTTTCTAACCCCACAGAGAGTTGCGCCGGAATCACGAATTAATGTGCACTTTTTGTTGTTGAGAAACCCTGTAAAAAAAAACCAGCTTGCCTGTAGATGACAAAGCAGCGTTAGCTGTTTCATTTGCAATAGGTACCGTGTGGCCACATAATAATGTTGTGTCAAGTTGGAACTTTGTACAGGCGTTGCACTTACTGTCTGTTATGGTGTTTATGATGTGTACAACATTTCCAAGCTCGCTTTCATTGTCGTGTAGATTGTCACATTCATTTAGTGACTCAAGATCTTCGTCAGACGACGTTTCTACTAATGCAGCATTGGCCTGTTTCAGTAACTTTCGGCCTTCACAGTCCTTATTATAATGACCCCAGCTCTTGCAGAAATAACATTTAATTGCTCTGTGGTAAGCCATGCGTTTAGCTGTTTGCATATCTACCATCTTCTGGAGGTGTTGAGGGTAGGTGGGTGCTTTGTCGCACATCTCGTAACTGTCGTGATGGTAATTGCAATATTGGCATTTTACTACTTTACCGAACTTGGATCGTGGTTTAAATCTACTCTCTGTTTGTTTGGAGTATTTGGTGTTGACTACTGCAGCTGCTGTATCATTGTGGCTTATGTTATGTTGAAAAATATCCCTATTTGCTGTGAAAAATGCATTCCCCTTTGCCTCGATTTGATGAATGCTCTTACAGTCCATTTGTTTTAAGAACTTGGCAAAAGGTGTGGGGATGGTGCTAACTATTTTATCTATAATAATAAGCTCCTTAAGTTTATCATGGCTATTGTTGGTTTTAGCCGAGTTAATCCATTTTGTGCATATGTCTTGGACTGTACTGACATAATCTATAAAGGTTTGGTTTGGTTGAGGAGATAATTTGGCAAATTGTTGTTGGTAACCTGCAGTGTCTAAAGAAAAATGTTGGAGAATGCGTTGTTTTAGGTACTCATAGTCTTTTCGCATTTCCTGTGGTATTGTCTCTATTACTTTCAGTGGTTCAAGAGCTAGGTTCCTCATTAGAATAAATGCCCAATCTGATTTACTGATTTTATGATGAGACATGAGACACTCAAAATTTTCTAAGTAGGCGGAGATGGAATCTCCAGAACAGAAAGCCTTCACGAGACCTTTATATTTATTATATTTTTGTTCTTCTTCTTTGCTTCTTAACTTATTTATTGATATCTCTGTGTTGGACTCCATTTCCATCTGTTTTAGTTTAATCTGTGTCTCGGCATTTAACTGGGCCTGTTTGGCGGCGGCCTCAATCTCCATCTGTTTCTCCTGAGCCTGCAATTGTATTTTCTTCTCTTCAATTTGCAATTGCATTTTTTCTCTTCTGCTTCCATTAGCATTTCTTTTCATCTGCTTGCATTTGCATTTGCAATTTCTTTTCTTCGGCCTCCATCTGCAGTTTCCTTTCTTCTCGTTCTATCGCTCTTTCTTCACGGGCAATATTTTCTGCGTGCGTTTTCTGTGCCCATTCTGACAGTTTCTCTTCTTTATAACCTAACTTTATTCCTTGCTCAATGCACTTATCTAAGCTAGACATTTTGTGTTTTACTTGTTTGTTAAGTTTATAGAGTTAAATCCCTTAGAAAAATATGTTGTGTGGTCAAAAATTTGGTTAACTCCCCTAATTCTTAATGTGTAAATCAAAATGCAAGGTTATGTTGGTGACAAGGTTATGAATATGCAAAGAAATCAATATGATACAAAATAATACATTGATGAAACATGAGAAGTACAGCTTAGAATTTACAATGGGTATGAGGTGAAACTTAGCTCTTAATTGAAGAACTCCTCGATGTTGTCTTGTACTCTCGTCAATGTTGGAAAGGTTTCATAGGTTGGACGCGGCACTTGTTGCGGAACAATCTGCTCGTGGAGCGAGAAAACATTAGTCACTGTCACACAAAAAAATGTCAAAATAGTAACATGTCAAAAAAAAATGGTTTACAGAATCAAAATAATGAGGCGCTGCAGAGGCAATGGTGAGACATTGCCGAGGGACTCAGATTACTTCTATTTTATCGCTAGATAGCTACTAGTTTTATGTAAATTTGTAATGTTAACAATTTCTTTGATTTAAGCAAATCAATGTGTTACCAAAATCAATGTTTTATCAAAAATCAATGTGATATGATTAAATAATTAATTTTACATGGCATTTAACAGGTTTTTAAGAAAACATTCTATGCCACAACCGGAAAACTAGCCCCCATAAAGCCTGTCATCATCTTACTCTTATCTAAATAATGGTTCGGGTTCATACAGGCAACAATACACTGTTCGCTAGGATATAGAACATTTATTGTATACAGTGTACAGTTGGCGCAGTGGGTAAACAGACCCGCGCTCTCTTATATTACATATCACAGATAGTTAATCATCAAACATATAGTTGTCATACAACAATCTAGCACACTATCTAGCCTAAGTATATCTATGAATATCTATGAGTCCCTCTCAGGCAGGCCTTGTTGTCTCTCTCCAGTCCGTTTGTCCTCTGCCGGTCTCCGCGTGTCCTAACTCGACACGGGCGGTAACTCTGTCCGAGTTCCTCGTGGACCCCACATTAGGCGGGCCACATCAGTGTCCACGGAATCATGGACTAGGTGACCAACTCTATCGAGAAGGTTCTCGATTACTCGGGTCCTGCGCGACTCAGTGGTATCCCTTGGGCTGGAGTTGCAGCCCTCTATTCTATATGCAAGTGAGGCGGTGACACCATTGTTACTGTTTTCTTGATATTCAAGTTGAGTCCTTTCCTTGCACTCTCTGTTACTACAACGTCTAATAATTGTTGTAGGTCTGTTGAATTATCCGCCACCAATACTGTGTCATCTGCATAGCGTATATTATTTATATTATAACCTCCAACTAGTATTCCTGGCATCTCTTTGATCTCTCTCATTATTACTTCGCTATACAGGGAGAAAAGATCTGGTGACAAGACACACCCTTGTCGTACTCCTAGCTTTATCTGTTCGTAACTACCCTCTTTATTTCCCATTTTAATTGCTGCTACTTGGTTCCAGTAAATATTCTTTATTATTCTTAAATCTTTTCCATCAGTGTTGATATCTTCCAACATTTTAATCAGTTCATCATGTTTCACTTTATCAAATGCCTTAGTATAATCTACGAAGCACAAATATATGTCCCTCTGTTTCTCTATTGACCTTTCTATTAGTGTCCGCAATGTATAAATTGCATTGTTTGTGCCCTTTCCTTCCACAAATCCATACGGTTCTTCACTAATTTCCATTTTTATTTTCTTTTTGGTTCTTCTCATTATGATTCTGAGTAGAAGCTTAATGATATGGTTTATAAGGTTAATTGTACGAAAATCTTCACAATCAATTGCTCCTGGTCTTTTTGGTATAGCTATAAATACAGATTTCAGCATATCACTGGGTAAATATCCACTGCTGTAAATATCATTCAACATTTTGGTTAATATATCTACTCCAAATTCTCCCAATACTTCTAATTCTTCTATTGTGATTTCATCTGGCCCAGCTGTTTTTCCTTTCTTCATACGTTTCATAGCGTCAGCGACTTCTTCTTTCAGAATAGGTGGACCTTCTAAGTTACTATCTTCTGTTAATTCTGCCCTTTCTCCTTCATATAATTCTCTTATATACTCATTCCACCTCTTCATTATAGCATCTTCCTCTAATATTATCTTTCCTGTTTTTGATTTCAAACACCCTGTATTTATTCTTATTTTATTTCCTGTAAGCTCACTGATTTGTCTGTGCATATTTTTTGTATCTTTAATGGAATTTAATTCAATTATTTTGCATTGCTCGTTTAACCAACTTTCTTTAGCCTTCCCACATTTATCTTTTATTTCTTTATTTATCTTAGCGAATTCTTGTTTGTTATTTTTATACTGTTTTCTTTTGTCCATCAGGTTTAAGATATCTTCATTCATCCATTTTTTCTTAGCTATTTTGCCTCTCTCTGGTAATACTTCTTTGCTAGTTTGATGAATGGAGTCCCTTAACATTTCCCATTGTTCATCTATACTCTGTATTTTAGTTATTGCATTGTACCTATTTTTCACAGTCACTCTGTATTGTTCTTGCATTTCTTTATCTATTTTTAGAACCTCTTTATTAAGTCTCATGTTCTTAACCATTTTTTTCCCTCTTTTTAATCTTACTTTTATTTGTCCACATAGTGGTACATGATCACTATTACAGTCAGCACCAGGCATTGTCTTTACATTAATTAAAGCATTTCTAAATCTTTTATTAATTAGAATGTAGTCAATTTGGTTGCGTATATTCTTATCAGGGCTTATCCATGTGTACAGTCGTCTTTTATGGTGTTTAAACCATGTGTTTCCAATTATCATATCATTGATATTTGCCCATTCTATTAGCTTTTCCCCTCTTTCATTTCTTGTACCTAAACCATAATTCCCCACTACATCCTCCATTTTTCCCTTTCCTACTTTTGCATTAAAATCACCAAGTATTATCTTTATTTCTTGTGATCCAATGTGAGCCATCACCATTTCTATTTCGTCGTAAAAGTGTTGTATTTCTTCATCACTACTGCTTGCTGTTGGTGCATATACTTGTATAATATTTATGTCTATTGGTTTGCCTTTGATTTTTACCATAATAACTGTATCTGAAATACACCAGTATCCATTAATTGACTTGGCTGTTTTTTCATCTAATATTATTCCTACCCCTTTCTCATGTGTCTCCCCTCCAGAATAAATTATTGTGTGATTGTCAGCTATAATTTTGCCCGATCCCTTCCATCTCATCTCACTAACGCCTAGTATATTCATTTTCATGCTATCCATCTCACTTAGAACATTGGTCAACTTTCCTAGCTCATTTAATGTCCTAACATTCCATGTTCCTACTCTAAATTTATTTATTTTAGTTAAGATTTTGCCATCAGTAGCTGGATGACGGTCTGGTGTCACCTGTGGCTCATGACTGTCCCTACCGGACGAGGATGCCCTAAGACAGCCATTAACGTCCTTCACTAACTTTGATTTATGTTTTGCCATGAAGTCTTGGGAAGATAATGTGGTGGTTTCCCCTTGCCTTCCACATTCACATGGTGGTCTTTTTACCTCTGCTTTGTTTAATAGCTGACGAATTACCAAAACATTGCCTCTATCTATGAAATTATGTTCTGAATCCTGTTGTACCCATACAAAGTCGAGTTACCTGGGAGCTAGTAATGTGCTAGCATTAAAAACATGCACTGCACATCACATCATCCTCATGCTGCTTTGTCATCATGTGTGGATGCTCATCTATTTCAACAACCTTCGATCTCTAGCAAAATATGTCATCTATGTTGACATCAGCCCAAGAAATGCACGAGTTAGTGTAACAATTGTAATAATGTGCAATTTCTGTAGTGTGACTTTCCATATCGTGACTTGGGAATATTGACTGCCTCTTTCTGTTGTTTTCGCTGTATACACGCTATGTCGGAATGCACAAATTGTAATGTTAGTGGGCAAGTTCATGTTAATATATACATCTGTGAAGCGATTATCGTAGAAATGTGTTAGTATGAAGCATGTGTTAATAAGGGAAATACTACACTTAGTTGTTTGACCTAACCTACTCTGAAATATAGAATTACATTAGTCAATAAAATAAATTAATAACCTCTACAATACTAAGTCAATACTAAGTTAACTACCGAACAAGAAGTATTTTAACATTTACTTTTCATGAATATATTCTAGCATTTTATGAGCTGGAAATTAGATTTACTCAATATTTCTTGAGCATCTCAATATAAATATTTCTGTAATGTGTGTGTCTGTTATCCATCTGTGTCTAAACATTGTCTCAATATATTGTCCAGCCTAGCATATTTAACAAAGGTTTAACATATGTAACAAAAATCAAATAGAATCGTGAGATAGAAAGCGAACAAAGTTAGGTTAGTATTACCAAAACTGACAAGCACAGGCTGATGATTGTTAAGTAGGGTTAATTTAGTTAGTAAATATTAAAACTAGAAATTAAATTATAACCATGCCAAACATGTTCATACTTACAGACTGTCAATGAGGTCCCTGTGGATGTCAAACCTGTGCATATTCGTCAGTATTGAAGCCGCCGAAAGTCTTGTGTCTGGATCATGTTGTAACGAATTAGTCAAGCACCATCGTTGAGGTTCAGGAACACCTAACATCATATCGGGGTCTTTTAGACACTCGTACACTTTGTCTGATTTTGGCCGTGTCTTGAACATCATGCACCAGAGAACCACACCCAGGGAGTAGATGTCTAGCTTGTAAGGGTCAACTAATGTGAAGCGCGATATTTCTGGAGCTAGGTAACGCCTGGTGCCACCAATGTATCTTGTAGGAACCACAGTGGAGCCTTGAGAAATGAAAATGATAATCCAAAATCTCCAAGTACTGCATCGTTGTTGGCGTTGATGAAAATATTGTCGGGCTTGATATCGCTGTGTACTATTCTCTTTTTATCATTGAGATAACGCACAACACATGACATCTGGGTGAAGTACTTGACACACAACTCCGAGGTCATGGTTTTCAGCTTGGATGTCAAGGTTCCATTAGGACAGTAGTGAGTACAGATGGCCAAGTATTCAGGACACATGACCGATATGGTATGTTTGATGACGTGTGGATGAGACAGTCCTTCTAAAACGGTGAACTCTTTTAAAAACAACTCCTTGTTTCTAATCCCTCCATCAGCAGTCAGCAATGAGAATAACTTCACGGCTCTCTTATGTTTAGCACACAGAAGTGAGGTGGCTAGAACAACTTCTCCACTCATTCCTCTGCCTAAAACTGGACCACGAGACAAATAATATGTAGTAAAGAAATCCCCACGTATTTTTACTATCGAAGATAATTCCATTTCTGAACACAAGCACAGTAGATTCTACTTCAGATTTATCCAAATGAGAAAATGCACAAGAGAGTATATACGCACGATCTTGCCACAGTCACTCTGGAAAACTGAATGATGAACTGAGACACTATTTCTCGCTTATATATACGGCGAGGCAGCCGATAGCTGGGTCTTTGTCGGCGTAACGTTACGGCATTGGCTGATAATATTCAATAGACAATAATTGGAGGCTAAATCTATCAGTCGCTATTGCCAGGTGTGTTTCTTGTGATGAAAGCATGTCTAGATCGATTTGATGTTTATTCTAATAAAGCGATCTTCAATGTACTTGTCTGATAAGCTTAACAGATGGCAGCTTTTGTTCGCAGCCGTGTCAATATTTTGTGACTTAACTTTGAAATCTTCACACATGGGTGGCCTAAATTTGGTGTATTAACCATATCAGGGTATTGGATAAATGAAAATACATATTTGAAAGTTATCAAGACACGGGCGACCACTATCAAAGAAATTAACTGTTACTCAACATGCATGTCTGATTGCGTCATTAATATCCGAGAACATTCTTTAACCAAATATAAAAGCTAATGCTTCACACGACTTTTGCAAAGTTTATTATACAGCTTTTTGTTATTCCCAAATCCGTTGTATTAGTCACAATCGTCATTGCCTAAATACATTATCATCATCACTAACAGTAATAATAATAACATCTCTCTGATCTCGCTATCAACACAATCCATGTAAATGTCTATATATTATATTATATTACGAAATACATTGTAGCATGTTTACATGCCTTGAGGTCTACTGAGTGTATGGTGCTTGTCCCATATGTTGTAAAAACCAATCAATAATCACTGATGAGGCCGTGAATAGCATACAAGCCGCATTTACTTCCCATAACGTTTCTTGGTACCCAATTTAGACTAGGTCGACCAAGGAGCCCAAATAAATATAAAACCATCACTGAGTAGATGGGGATTTGAACACATGACTTCCCAGCCGACAGGCAAACGAACTCATCTCTGCTTTACCGCAATTTTTAACATTTCTCACCGCCCCTCAATTATAATCTATTTCTTCTTCTTCTAACTTCGTTTCCTTCTTATTTTTCGACTTATATTTCTCTCCTAATTGTTCTTCTTTCCATCTTTGTTCTCATTTCCTAATCTTTTATTCTTTCCTTTTTTCTCTTCATTCCTTCTTCTTTCTATTTTTTTCTGTTTTCCTTCTTCTTAATTCTTTCCATTTTGTTTCTTCCTTCTTTCTTCTCCGATTCTTTCTTGGTTCCTCTTCCTTTACTTCTCTGCTTCATCTGTCTGCAGTCTTTCTTCATTATTCGTTTCCTCTTCTTTAGTTTTGCCTTCTTCTTTCGTAATTCTTTCTTCTCATTTTTTCTTAAATGTTCTTATTTCCTTCTTTCTGCTCTCCTATGTCGTTGTTCGCCCCTTCTTCCCGATTGTTTCCTTCTTCTTCCTTCCCTCTTATTGCTTCTTTCCTTACTTGTTGCATCTTGCCTCCTTCATCTTTGTTTCTCCCTTTTATTCTTTCTTCCTCCCTTTAACTTTCTGTCTCTTTATATTCTTTTCTTATTATTTTGGCTTTCCGCTTTTTTTCTCGCCTCCTTCATATTTCTTTCCTTCTTCCTGTCTTTTTTTCCTTTTCTTGCTTTCTAAATTATGTCTTCTACAATCTTTCATTCTTCTTCCTTCCTTCTTTCTTCTGTTTTGCTTCCTTATTATTTATTCGTTCCTTCAACTGTCTTCCTTCCTTCTACTGCCACTATTGTGAATATTCAATTAGTGGGCAATCGACACCGTCATGATTACACTTCTTGCCTATTCTTCTATTGTATGCTATCCTCTACTCGGGCATGGTCCCTCAACCAAATTACTCCAATCGCACCTATCTTTAACTATCCCATGGAGCTTCATTCATTGTACCTCTACCTCTCTTCTTTGTATGTTTTTTATTTAGCCCTCTGTTTCTCTTGATGTGTGGATTCCAAGCAAATTCTTTATAGTTATATCACTCACAGGCTTTCTCAGAGTATATCCTACCCAGCGTCGGTGTCTTTTCTACACCTCTTGGCTCACTTGTAGTTGTCTAGGTCTCTCCATGAGCTCCACATTGGCGATTCTGTCATACCATATTAGACTTAGTATTAGTCTCAGAATCTTAGAATCGTAACAGTGTAACATGCAATGATAATGTTAAATACGAGGGTGAGTCAATAAGAATGTCACACAGTTCTGTGGGATGGCAGGTAAATGTAGTTGGTGTTTTCTACAGGTGTCATTATGATCACATACGGCTCGATTAACTCAGGAGAAAGTTAACCAACTAAGGTGGGAAGTTCTGGAACATCCACCTTACAGCCCAGACTTAGCCCTAGCGATTTCCACCTTATTGGTCCACTGAAAACCCACCTTGGCTGGAGACATTACGCGATAAGACGCCGAAGTTTAATGTGAAGAGAAAACGTGGCTTAGAAAACAGAGCACGTAGCTCTGTGCAGTCGGTTTAGGAAGACTGATAAAACGATGGGATAAGTGCGTTAATGTTGGTGGAAATTATGTTGGGAAATAAAGGGACAACGTATGTATAAAAATAAACTGGTTTCAATGTTTCATCATATTTAGTTATGTTTGTACAGCCATCTGTGACTTACTTATTGACTTCCCCCATACCTAGGGCATTAATAACATCAGACGGAATGTGTACTACAGAGTTTAAGAACAGAATAGGGTAAGGAAAAGCCGCATTTTGGGAAATGAAAAGTATCGTTTGCAATCAGTCACTATCATGGAATGTAAGAAAGAGCGTGCTGAAATGCAATATAGAACCATTTTTGCTGTATGGCAGTGGATCTTGGAATGTAAATGAGTAAATTAGGAAGAACTTGGAAGCAAAAGAGATGTCGTTCCTGAGACGAGTGTTGCGAATTCCTTGGACTGCCAGAGTAACTAACGACGATTGCCTGAAAGGGGCTAATGAAATTAACTTTATATACAAACATAAGAAAGAGACAAACAGCTTCCCTTAGTCATGTGATGAGAAGAAAGACATTGGATAACTTCGAGAGAACTGGGACGATCGTGGGAAAGAGAGGCAGACACCGACCAAGAGAAATGATACTGGATGGACTGAGACGGTGGCATGGAAGAACATCATCAGCAGAGTTGATCCAGAACACCAAAGACCGAGATCTGTTAGACTTAGTATTAGTCTCAGAATCGTAGAACAGAATAGGGTAGATATAACCCCTAACCCCTTGTCAGCTGGCATTTCACTTGCTGATGATGAGCCTACCATGCATGTCGTAAAAGAAGATTATGGAAGCTTGCGCCCGTGTTCTACAGTGACATTTAAGTAAAGCAAAAAATAAAAACACCCAAATGACCTGCAATACACGTACGCAAGTGGCGATGAATGAAGGTTGGGCATGAAATTGGCTTCCCACTACACTGGAAAGCTTTAGCTGCACAATCCAGCCAATTTACCAGTTCTTGTACACAGTTATGGTTCTCTATATTGCACGACCTCCAACACCATATATCTACTTGTCTCCACACTTTAGTGGCAATAGTGTCTGGTATCAAGTAAATCACCCACCGACTTGCTAGACCTGTCAAGTGTTGGTTATCTGCTTAACCCTGTTGTATTTGATTCCACCACCAAGTGACACTCACGGATGCAATAATTGGCGCAGCTGGCTGCATTCTTCAGCGACGTACGAGCAGAGTGATCAACCGCTCTTATTCTTGCCCTTTAAAAGATTCTCGTTAAAGCCTTTAAAGTGTACTCATTCCAATTACGGTGCTTCCATAGAGTCCCGAATTATTTGTCGTCACTATCTACCCGTGCCGGGAGTTGGTAATTTGCACGCTTGCTGCCTTTCAAATAATTATGGGACGCTCACGAAGGATAGACAAATGAGCAATTTAGTAGGGGTAGCAGAGATGTGGTTGTAAACCAGAATTAGGATAGCACCGGTAACGGATATAAAGAGTTATGACGATATCTTGAACGAAGTTAACTCACAAGAGACCCGCTTATTCGCAACAGACGAAGTCAGGCCACTTCTTTACGCCGGTCATGGTGAGAAAGGAAAAGCTGGAGTACGTCGTCTCGACGGGAAGAAAAGCAGGCGGAGTCCAAAAGAGATAGGCTGGACTGGAATACTCGTTATAGAGGCTGGGTTAAGAAATTAGGTAGTATCTTACTCATCCTAACGAAAATTGTAATAATCGTCCGCTGTTGTATTTTCTTGGCGTCTATTTCCAGGGTAGTGAATCACGCCTTGTTATCCCCGACAGAGGTCAGTGTGTCCGACTTTGGCATGCATTTGTATAAGAATTACTTCATCTGGGCAGATTAAATCTGAGGTAAGGGGGATATATCTACCCGGCGGTATGTTTTCTTTTTAACAATTTTACCAGGGGAGTGTACTTATGGACTTCTATTGACGATTTTCAAACGCGGTGGCATCCTTTAGGCTTGCAAATTGCAAACGGGAACTGATATTTTTCACGCTGATCTTTTATCTTTTCTGCTTAAGTTAGACACTCCTGCACCAAATGTTTAGTTGTCATTTTACCAGTTCAACAGATACAGTCATCAGTATCTCATATCTTTAGCTTATTACACATGTGTTAGTTCAGCCTATCGTGTACTGTTCGGAATCTTAAGATTTCTACTGGTTCTTTTCGTTAGACATTGTAGGATACATTATCTTTCGGTGGGCCCGGTGCTCTTCCCCCTTACTTTGTAAACCTGCTAGCTTCTTTATTTCCAGGTATGATAAAAAGTGAACGAATCTATTGCATTACATCCCATTTGGATGTCTGGCATTGATGACATATTGCTATCTAGTCTGCTAGTTCTTACCTGTTTCGCCTCTTCACTGTTGAAACAACTGCCGTTGCATCTGTATACAGAGCTATTTGTTTCTTTTTATTTTTAAGGCAAATTGACATTCAGCATTTTGCCATTATTTACTGAACAGCAAGCGCCTTATACCAATAAAATCAACACAAAGCTATCTGCTTCCACATCTCCCGACATTGACTTCGAACCATCGAATCTTCTGACACTATACTCACTGGCCATTTCTGATGCCGGATCTTCTTGTCACTGTCATCTGAGTTGACACAAACATATTAAAATTGGTCGCGGCTGATCATCTGAGATTATTTGACTCAGTACAAAACGCACATGATTGGCATCAATAAGTTTCTTGCTTTACTTCCAAATACCCATTTCATCGTTATTCTGACAGCCAACAATTGTATTTTGGTGTCCAGGCTTATATACATTATTCGAGATTTGGTTACATCTCTTCCCTCTCAGTATTCACGGGCTTGGGACCGTCACATGTAACAACAAATACCATGTGGCCTGATTAAAAAGATTTCAAACCAATACTGGTTTAGATGGCATTGCCATTTTAGGTTATGTTAGTAATTAAATGTTAATGATTGGTCAGTAAACATGCAGTATTAGTATTAACAATTAGTCAACGTGTAACAGAAATATAAGTAGCTAAAGGTATGGTGTTAGTACACAACGCTTTTCTAACTTTTCAGGCCTGTCTTTAGATGTCATTGCCACGTTTGGTTTGGTTAGTAATTAAATGTTAAATATTGGTCAGTAAACATGCATTCGTAGTAATTGACGATTAGTCAACCTTCAACATAAAGCTTAGTGGCTAAAGTGAAAGTGTTAATATAAGAAGTTATCTTAAAGTTGCAGTTCTGTGTTCATTTATACCTATAATTTATGTAATTATTCAAATCAATTTCTTTTTAAATGGTGATGATTTAAAGAACTATTTATTGCATTACATTGTTTAATAACTGACGAATTACCAAAACATTGCCTCTATCTAAGAAATTATTTTATGAATCCTGTTGTCCATACAAAGTCGGCGTTACCTGGGAGCTGGAATGTGCTAGCATTAAAAACATGCACTGCACATCACATCATCCTCTGTTGCTTTGTCATCATGTGTGGATGCTCATCTATTTAAACAACCTTCGATCTCTATATGCCACATTGGACTGTTTTGTCAGAAAGGAACACTGGGACTGGCTTAAGGAATTGGAGGAATTACCAAGTGATAGGTTACTCATATGTGGAGACTTCAATGCGAGGAGCAGGGATTGGGACAGTAGTGGAGAAAACCGACAGGGAATTGCCCTTGCGGATGCCATAGTGGACTCCGATGTGGTCTGCATAAATGATGGTAGGCCGACTATAATGGCAATGAGGCCTGAAGACAATTGCCAATCTGACATATTTGTAAGTATAATACAGAACACATTTACTTATCTCATGACCATTGTACACATATCGGTCTCCCTGGCCAAGGTTTAACGACATTGTTCGTAATCCCTTATATCCACGTGGGGAAAACAGCAGTAGCGAAAATCGGCAGCTGTTCGCGCCGCGCTAGTAACTTACAGTGGCATGTGAGCCGGTCGTTCAGAAAGCAATGGCAAACTGCTGAACGTAAAACTTGCCTAGTACATCAACAGCAGCTGAAAAATGCTGGTGTTGACTGCAATGTCGTATAAGGGATATGCAACATAAAAAAATGGGGACACATGGTGCTAGAAATACATATAGACAACTCGGCACTTTAGGTGTTATATGAGTGATATCAAGCTAGCAGACTTCGCATCACATGACCTTTCAGATTATAGAATTTAGGTCCGTCAATCTGGGAACAAAGTCAGTTTTGGAAATATGCCCGGATGCTATTTCGAACGAACTTCCGCAGAAGTCGGATGTGTCGGCCTAAGAACGCAAAACTTGACACAGCGCAATTACGTCTGAAAAAAACCTCGGATGAACACAGCAGAAGGAGAAGAACCCATGACCTTCGGGGAAGCAGGCACGCGCCTATTTCACTATATTACAACTGCTCTTCTTTTGTTATATACAATCATATACGTAAATATCATGTACTGGAGTGTGACGTTTCCGTTTCAGGCCCACATATTTTAGACTACAATAAAACGATGACGTAAACAGTTCTCTTCCTCGGCTTCTATCTTTCATAATAATTTCGATTCATTTCTTTATCATTTATGTTGCCAATTTTCATGAGCCTATGTCGTCCCAAGAGCTGTACTGTGGAAAAAAAACTATGCCTGGCTCTGCTGGGGATTGAAACTGGCCACTGCCCCGGCTGAAAAGGCGTAAAGTAATTAGTATTTACAATCGCTAAGGTGGTGTTAATGTTATAAAGAACCTGGTGTGGTTATGAGTTAAAAGTTGCAACACGTTCATTACACGAAGTCGCAATCAACCCTAGATTTGTGTCAGCTGTTTGTAGGGTACGTTTACGTTTAGTAGATTGCCATTGTGTGGTCACTCTTTCCCCAACGAAGCATGACAACCGTGCAATGTGTACTATTTATTAATGTTTACGATTTTGTTTACTCTTGCGCAGAATTATAGACTATGCAATGTTTAACTACGTTATAGTAAATGGAATGGAAAGCGAAGTAAAAACAATATATATTGCTAGAATAAAAGGAAAAAGTAAGCTAATTATTACAGATTAAGTTGAAGAAAATAACAAAAGGGATAGTGTCGCCCACGCTCTGAGCTCAAAGCTTACTAAGTAAGCCATGCTTATCAGGTTGGCGTGCGACAGCTATCACAGCAGTGAACTAGGGCTAGTGTAAACACTAGAGGCCACCCCAGCTCTAGATGGACGGTTTATTTCCTTATAGTGCTCAGGCGTCCATCCCTGCCACTCCTCCCCAGACAGGTACCCTCGAACCATGTATGTGTTAAGGGAGGAGCCTCGCGCGACCCTAAGCTTTCTAACTCAGACAATCCATTGTCTGAGTCTGCGAGGACCTTGACCACACAAAAGGACAATGTGACCGGCGAGGTCACGTGGTCTCCACATACCATGGGTATCCTGCCCAGTAACCAACCGGGTTTCCCCCAGAAGGCTGAACGATTACAAATACCTGCCATTTGTTTATATACCGACATGACTTCACTATGTAACAACAGCTGGGTTTTGTGTTATTGAATATTGGAAATTATCTTTTCTGAATAAAATATATTTTATTACCACTGTCTTATTCAACAGATACTTATTATTAGCAACATATTATATCAAATATATTTTCCAATTTCTTTAGTGTCAGTTACTGAAACGTTCACTGTTATTGAAGAAAACATAACAACATTAAATGACTACATGATTATCGAACTTGAACATCATGGGGAATAACACTGCATATTTTATTTCATATCCTTTATAAGACATCGCAATCAACACCAGCATTACTGCCGTTTTGATCTCTTGGCAAGTTTACCTTCCGTAGTTTGCCATTGCTTTCTGGACGACCGGCACAAATACCAACGGGAAACTAACGCAACGCGGTCTGCTGCCAAATAACATTGCATATAATTGTTATGGAACTTGTTATTAATAGATGGAGATAAACAATTTGCAAAGGGAGGTAATGTAGCTGATAGTTTTAAACATAAAATTTGTGATTTCAGGATGTTTTACTATAATACGCGATCGCAATAGTTAGATTCTGTAATCTAATGTATTATATGTAATCTGATTATTTTTATTCCGAACATTTGCACTTTCTATTTTAATTGACAATTACCTGGAAACGTATTTAAAATGCAAGAAAACTCTTGCTGTTGCATATTGATTATTATATATATTTTAATTGTATGAATAGTTAAAAAGCGATTACGGGGCGTCTCTGGCAACAGAGAGGAACCACATCCCGTATGCAAATTATGTTCTTTCAGCTTAATATCTGATGCGTGGCCGATTCAGACGCTACGATTTTAAACTAAATTTTGGAATCGGGTGACATGACTGGGGCTTTCCTCGATGTTGTCCCAGTATTGTAGTTCTTCTGGGAATGGCATAAAACAAGTAATCTCCTATTTTATAGCATTTGTATGCTGCTTGTGATTTCTTGCCAAGATTACGTTCAGTTGTTTGCCATTGCTTTCTGAACGTCCGGCACTCATACCATTTCGTAAATAACCATCTGAAGGTAGTCGCTGTTGATGGATAGCCTGTATTATTTCCATGGCGTTATATATGTTCTTTGCCGTCTTCCTGGCCTAGAGGATAGCGACTTTTCTCCGTAATCTCGTATACTCTCGTAAGTAACGTGACGACGACGAGAATCAGCAGTGGTTCGAATCGTGTCGGTAACTTACGGGGTATGTGAGCCGGCCGCTCAGAAAGTAATGGCAAACTACTGAGCGTATTCTTGCCAAGAAATCAACAATCAGCTGAAAGATGCTGATGTTGACAGCAATGTCCTGTAAAGGATATGCAATAAATGTGTATATATGTTCTTTAGAGTAATAGTATAATAGGGTAAATTGTGTACCTTTCTCCATTTTCGTTGTCTGTTTTAAGTAATGTTAAATCTAATTTGATGTTCTTCAGGATTTCCCTTACATTTTACATTCTTAACCTCATCTGTGCTATAACTGCAGTTGGTCGATATGTCCGTCTGCCACTGGACTAGTGTTTGCTCTTACTATACTGCTTCTGAATCTCTTTGAAATCAGCATGTCCACGTATTTAGTCGTCGAGAGTTATGATTGAAACAGGTGTTACGTATTATCATTTGACGATTTTCCGCCCATGCAATTAAGCCGTCACCTCTCACATTCCTATCGCCAAGGCCATAGTCACCGGTCACGCCACTCAACATTTCGTTGCCTACATTAGCATAGTATGTTTTGTTTTAATTAGCCTAAACTGGATACCAAGAAATACTCACAGTAGTACTAGAGGCCAGAGGGGATCTGACTGGATGAGAGTTGGACTTTAGAAATGTGGGGGATAGCACCATATATTCATGACGCCTCAGTGTGTGGAAAGTGGTCATTAATATTTATCTATATCTATAAAACAGAGTGTATGTTTGTGGGTTTGCGGGTCTTGGATGCGTTCGATAACGGTACATCCGATTGAGATGAAATTTTCTACACGTCTTCCTTTCATTCCTGTGCAACCGACTATAATAATTTCTTAATGTAAAATCTTCTACTTATTTAATAACATTTACTTTTTCATTTTCATTATATAATGTCTATATAGCAGGGGGACTTCACTCTAGAAAAGTTATTTCAAGGGGCATAACTTTTAATAACATTTATATATACTTTATAGTCATATTGTTGGACTTACCTGCACTATTGTTAAAATCTTTGTCTATAGTTATTTTTAGGCATATGAGTTATATTAAATAATGATATAATCTTTAAGGTATTTTTAAAGTTTGCATAAAAATAATGCTTTATGCATAACATTTTAACCCATCTTTTTCTGCTTACAAAACTTATCAACTGTCATGTCGGTGATTAAAAACAGTTTTCATTAAAAATAATGAATGGTGTGTGGAAGGACATTCTTTTAAGTTACTGTGCGCCAGGAGCTGGGCGAAACCACGCCGGGTCAGATAGATAGACAGTCGGGAACGGAAGCTTATTTGACTACTTATATGAATGAATTAAATGACATGCTCCCCACCAGGGACTGGGTGAAGCCGGGCCGGGACAGACAGACAGATAGACAGACAAACAGATAGTCGGGAACGGGAGAGCTTATATGACTACGTATATGAATAAAATGAGATGCTCCCCACCAGGGACTGGGTGAAGCCGGGTCAGACAGACAGACGGACAGATAGTCGGGAACGGGAGAGCTTATATGACTACTTATATTAATTAAATGAGATGCTCCCCACCAGGGACTGGGTGAAGCCGGGCCGGGTCAGCCAGACAGACAGACAGACAGACAAACAAGCAGACAGACAGACTGATAGATAGATAGATCCCCTCCAGGGCCTGGGCGAAGCCGGGCCGGGTCAGCTAGTATTGTATAAAAGGCACACCGTGAGGCCGCGGGTAGTATTACGTTTACGTTTGAAGTTCGGTGCGCTGGTGGCGGGATATTTGAACCGTTACCTACATTGATCAGTTGGACTTCAACTTTAACTTCCCGTTGAGAAAATAATAGCAGACTACAGAAAGTAAACATTCCTAGAAAATGAACCTCCTGTTGGGTTGATCGCAACCTCCTGCACAGGATGCATTAACAGTATAAATACAAAGGCAATAAAATTACGTGATTTTGTGTTGAAGGTACTAATGTTGATGACGAAGACTAAAAAGGATCACACATACACCCCCTACTTTGATGTGAGCGATTATGATGTAATTAGGTAATGATGTTTGTGATAAATGCAATCGAATTGGATGTAAAACAAAAGTTACCTTCATAATGTGATGCATAATTGCTCTTAGGTTTATTGGCGTCTATTTCCAGTGTAGTGCATCACACCGTGTTCTCCACAACAGAGGTCAATGTGTCCGTCTTCGGCATGCATTTGTATAAGAATTACTTCATCTAGGCAGATTAAATCCAAGGTAAGGGCCTATATCTACCCGACGGTATGCTTTTTTTTTTTTTAAA
Organism: Cepaea nemoralis; assembly: GCA_014155875.1. NCBI lineage: Eukaryota > Metazoa > Mollusca > Gastropoda > Stylommatophora > Helicidae > Cepaea > Cepaea nemoralis. The sequence goes on from JACEFZ010015573.1 coordinate 29,646, forward strand.
ACAATTTTGCCAGGGGAGTGTACTTATGGTCTGCTCTTCCCAATTTTCAAAAGCTTTATCATTCTTTAGGCTTGCAAATTGCAAACGAGAACTGATATTTTTCACACTGATCTTTTATCTTTTTCGGATTAAGTTAGACACTCCTGTACCAAATGTTTAGTTGTCATTTTACCAGTTCAACAGATACAGTCAACAGTATTTCATATCTTTAGCTTATTACACATGTGTTAGCTCAGCCGATCGTTTACAGTTCGTAATCTAAAGATAGCTACTGGTTCTTTTCGTTGGCCTTTTGAGGTATACATCAATTTTAGGTGGGCCCGGTGCTCTTCCACCTTACTTTGTAAACCCGCTAGCTTCTTTATTTCAAGGTATGATAAAAGGTGAACGAATCTACTGTATTACGTTCCTTTTGGATGTCTTGCATTGACGACATATTGCTATCATTATGTTTGCTAGTTCTTCATTGTTTCTCCTCTTCACTATTGAAACAACTGCCGTTGCATCTGTAAAAAGAGCTATTTGTTTCTTTGTATTTTTAAGGCAAATTGACATTCAGCATTTTGCCATTATTTACTGATCAGCAAGCGCCTTATACCAATAAAATCAACGCAAAGCTATCTGCTTCAATATCTCCCGACATTGACTTCGAACCATCAAATCTTCTGACTCTATACTCACTAATTTCACCATTTCTAATGCCGGATCTTCTTGTCACTGTCATCTGAGTTGGCACAAACATATTAAAATTGGTCGCGGCTGTTCATCTTATAACTGGGTTTTGTCCTGTCTATGTCCTGTCTCTGACATCTCTGTGTCCCTGCCTATGTCCTGTCTATCATATCCCTGTGGTCCTGTAGATGTCCTGTCAATGACATCACTACAACCCTGCCCATGTCCTGTCTCTATTATGTCCATTGTCCTTTACATGTCCTGTCTCTATTCCCCAACACTCTGACATCCTCCACTGCTCCCCGGATATTGTGTCACCAAATTCCTTCTAAGTAGTGTGACACAATGTCGTTTATATAAAATTAGTCTGAACTAATTTGTCAGTGAGTTGTGGGAATTCTTAACACATAACGCATAAATAAGTCTGATTAGCTACAACTGTGATTCATAAGGGCATGATACACTGTTGAAGCATGTACCCACGGGTGTCTCATCAGCTCACCACTCTTGATGCCTTCGTACCTGTATGTGTGAGAGTGAGTGAGGGAGTGTGTGCGTGCGTGCATGCGTTCATGTGTATGTGTATGTGTGAGAGAGTGTGATTGAGAGAGAGTGTGTGTGTGTGTGAAGGATTGTGTGTTAGAGAATGAGACAGTGGGACATTTGATGTGTTAGTGTGTGTGTGAGCGTGCACATGCGTGTGAGTGTGTGTATATGAAAGAATACAGAGAGAGAGAGAGAGAGAGAGAGAGAGAGAGAGAGAGAGAGAGAGAGAGAGAGAGAGAGAGAGAGAGAGAGAGAGAGAGAGAGAGAGCTGAGCAGATGCATGTCATGTAACAAGCGAATCCATATGTTTGTGTATTCTCATCTGTCATATTATCAGTTAAATACCATTTGATTTTATCATGCATAATATAAACTCTTGTTCATTACTGTAGTTTGAGTGAGAGAGTCAGTGAGTGTGAATGAGAGACAGAATGAGTGAGCGGGAGAGTGAATGAGTGAGCGGGAGAGTGAATGAGCGGAAGAGTGAATGTGTGAGAGTGAATGTGTGTGTGTGTGTGTGTGTGAGAGAGAGAGAGAGAGAGAGAGAGAGAGAGAGAGAGAGAGAGAGAGAGAGAGAGAGAGAGAGAGAGAGAGAGAGAGCATCACTATTTTTACGTCACATACATTTTATGTACACATTTTTCTCCATGTTTAACATTTTTATGAGACTGCTCATGACAAGTGTCAGTGTATGTGTGTGAGTAAAGTGTGGGAGTTTGTTCATACTAGTTTCAATACTAACGTGAGACATTTTGTATGTGTCTAGATGTCAGGAAGTGTGAGTGTATGTGGAGGATGTGTGTGAGTGTGGGGATATGTGTCGGTGGGGGTTTTGTGTGTGTGGGTATGCGTTTGGATGGGTTGGGGTGTGTGGGTTTTGGTGGGTAGTGGTATTTGTGGTTGTTGGTGGGATGTGTGGATGGATGTGTGGGGGTGAAAGTAGGGGTGTTGAAATGGGTGTGGGGATGTGTGTATGGGTGGAGGATATGTGTATGGGACGGATGCGGGGGATGTGTGTTTATGTGGGTGGAGATGTGTGGATGGTTTGAGGAAGTATGTGTGGGAGGCGGGGTTGTGTGGGTAGAGGATTGTGTTGGGTGGATTGGGGATGCAAGGGCGGGTGGGGAGAAGTGTATGGGTGTGTGGATTTGAGATATGCGTGCGGTGTGTTGGTGGGGGATGTGTGAATGATGTGTGGGTGGAGGGTATGTTTGTGGTGGTATGGGTGGAGGAAAGTGTGTGGTGTGGGGAATGTTGGTGATGGGTGCGGGGAATGTGCGTATGGGTGGGGTATATGTGTGGGTGAGTAGGGGATTGTGGTGGTTGGGGGAAGTATGTGGGGTGTGTGGGTGGGAGATGTGTGTGTGTGGATGGGGAATGTGTGGGTGGGGGTGTGTGAGTGGCTTAGGGATGTGTAGGTGGGTGAGGGAGTTGTATGTGTTGGGGTGGGATGTGTGAGTGGGGGGAGGGTGTGTGTGGGTAGTGGTATTGTGATCGAGAGATTGGTTGGGGGTGGGTGTGTGGGTGCGTAGTGGAGGATGTTTGCGTGAGTGAGTGTCTGTTGGTGGACGGGTAGGGAATGCGTGTGTGGGTGGAGAGAGGTGTGTGGTGTGTTGGTTGGGGATATTGTGTGGGTGAGGTATGTGTGTGTGGGTGGGGGATTTTTGTGGTGTGTGAGTGGGGGTATGTGGGGTGGATGGGTAAGGGTATCTGTGTGGGTGTGGGTGGGAATATTGTGTGGTATCTGGGTGGGGGATATGTGTGTGGTGTGTAAGTGGGGATGTGTTGGTGAGGGATGTGTGTGGGTGGTGCGTGGGTTGGGAATAGTGCGTGGTAGGGGGTGTATGTGATGTGCGGGTGGGGGATTGTGTGGTGGGGGATTAGGTTATGGCATGTGTGGGTGGGTGGAAGTTGTATGTGTGGGTGGTGGGGTGTGTGTGAGTGGATTGGGGATGTATGGGTGGTTAGGGAGATGTGTGTGTGTGTGGGGGGGGGGACATGTTAGTTGGTGGGGATGTGTGTGTATGGTTTGGGGATGTGTGAGTGGATGTGCGATGTGTGGGTTGGTGGGGGATTGTGTGCATGGGTGGGGAATATGTTGTCGATAGAGATGTGGCTGGGGGATGGGTGGTTTGAGGTGTGGGTGGGGAGAGGATGTGTGGGTTAGGATGTGTATATGGGTGGGATGTGTGGGTTGGTGGGGGAATGTTTGTGGGTGGCGAGTGTGTTTTGGTTGGGGGATCAGGTGAGGGCAGTGTGTGCGGGTGGGGGATGTGCGGGAGGGGGATGGGTCGGTTGGTGGGGTATGTATGTGTCCCTTGGTGTGCGTGTGTGTGGGTAGGTGGGGGTGTGTATGTGTCCCTTGGTGCGCGTGTGTGTGGGTAGGTGGGGGTGTTGTGTGGGTGGGGTGATGTATGGATAGGTGGGAGATGGGCCTCACAACATGGTAATTAGCCTTGTTTATGTTTACAACATTCATTTCACAATGTTTATTTTTCTTCCTATGTAAATGTATAATGCTCTTGATGAACGAAAGACGAGTGATTGGAAGGGCCGAATGTAAGACGGGCCTGCGCGCCCAATTTGTGACCCTAATAAAGTTGATTTGATTTGATTTGATTTGATATGTTGCCAGGAGTCAAGTACTCCCCTATATGTTACTACTGGAGGCTGTTAAACGGACCAGGGTATCATTGTCTTATATTCATGCTGGCCCATTAAAATGCAAAACCTCTCATACACCCCAAAAATGGTGCCCCGAAACAATTTGTATCTTTTAACGGAGACTAATCATGGATATATATCCACGGCATCCATAAAATGTTACCTCAGCATCTTTGTTCAAGATCTGTGTTCACTTATTTGTACCTTCTCGCTTCCGCTTGTTTGCAGATTTTCACTCGTGGAGTCATAACCTTTATTACTCCCTTATGTCCCTTGTATCAGTGTAATCTCCCCTTCTTAGAAATAGGTGTTTGCAATTTATATGTTCGTATAATTTTAATTTAGATGTTCTGTGTCTAATAATGTGTGTGTTAATTACAAACATGGGTGTATGTTTATAATATGTGTAATTATTTTCTTCAAGCGTCAGCAGGTAGGTTACTATATCTCACAAATGTAGTTTATGCCAAATTGTTTAGATGGGTTACCGATCTGTGATTCTGGACGTTATAACCATAGGTATGATGTAACTCTAGTGTCGACACGCATAAAAACAATGAACGCTCACACGTGTTGCAACAAGACGCAGACAAAATATTACGATAAAGCATATGTGCAGAAAAGTGCACCAATATTTACATGTCTTCTTTTAATCCATTTATGCCTTCTTTTAAACGCTTTTCACTCAGTCATTCACACTATGCATTGTTAAAAATGTTTATAATCATCATTAAAAAAATATATAGGCATTTTTAAGTTAACCTTATAATTGGGATACTTTATGTACATGACTGTTTGATTGCGCTAGGCAGTCGTAAGTGGAACAAAAATTCTTAAACTAAGTTTGTGTAATTTCTGTCAAATAGACGTTATAAATTAAATTAAAGAACTGTAATTACGCATAAATGAATGGTTACGCTGTACGCTTTTTATTTCCCTATATTTAAAAATGTTTCTGTTTCCTATCTAATTAGTTAATTATCTATCATGACAGCTAATGAAATTATAAATGTAATTATTTTAAGATTTTCGTAATTTGTTGAAGAAGAAACGATTATTACTATTAATTAGAAAAAACGATTGTATCATTTAAACAAAAGGAAGTATCCTTTAATACCATAAAATCTATCATTCACTTAGGATGTGGATTTCATCAATCATTAGATCAAAAAATAGTTATACTCAGTTAATTTGTTATCATTTACTTTACATGAATAAGCAACTGCAATAAAATAATACTAAGTATTTAACTCTAATCTAAATCTAATTACATCTAAACTAGACTAAGTATTTAAAATGACTAACTAACTAGTCGCTCTAGCTGACGCGCGATGTTGTTGTCTCGTTGATCTGCTCTGTCTCGTTGATATGCTCGACTTGAAGGTCTGACGGTATTGTTAGCAAATCAGCAATAGTAATCTTCGAGCCTTTAGTATGTCTAATAGTGAACGAATAGTTCTGGAGAATCAGCGCCTATCGGTAAATACGGTTGTTTTTGTGCTGTCCTTTTTCGATCACCAGCAATGGGGAATTGTCTGTCTCTATAAGGAAGTGTGTCCCGACGAGGTATTTCGTCAATTCAGTGACGCAGTATACAATTGCGAGAGCCTCAAGCTGAGAACTGCCATAGCGTGATTCTGCTGGGGTGATTATCCTGCTTACGTAAACTATTGGATGGTTTACAATATTGTAGGCCTGAAGTAAAACGCCTGATATAGTCGTGGTACTGACATCGGTTCTGAGAGTATACGAAAGATCCTTATTAGGCAAGCGTAAACTAGGGATATTGGAGAAGTAATATTTCAGTTGCGACGTTGCATTTATTAAAGTAACACTCTTTACATCAATTTTCGAGTTTGATCTTAACAGATCTGGAAAAAAAACTGGTGATTTGTGCTAAGTTCGGTATGAGCTTGTTGTAATAATTCACCAGGCCTAAAAGGCTTCTAATTTGTCTATCAGTCGTAAGTATCGTGAGATTCAAGATCTTAGTCACGATTTTGTCATCTGTACTTAACTGGCCTTTGGATATTTTATGGCCTAGAAATTGAATTTCGTCAAATGCCAACTCAATTTTAGTAGGTTTTATCGTGAGTCGAAACAATTTTCTTTTGTCGAAATTCTGTCTCACACTCTGCGCCTGAGTTATGTCTTTGAGTATTACATTCCATTGGAATGAGATGGCACTTTTGGTTTTACATACCACATCATACAAAAATGGTGGGAAAATATTTCTTATCACTGATGTTGTAAGCAATGTTAATAAGTTATCAATAGAAATATGGATGTTAATGACTGCTGTTGATAAGCATACAGTGCTATCAATAAAACCCTTAGCAACATCACTAATGCAACTGAGATGGACAAGGGTGTATTCCATGCTGGTACGTTTCTGTTTTCATCTATGTCTTTTTTATTATGTCCCTTGAAAAACATGTCATTGTGTGTTATGTTGATGTCTGTGTTTTTCCGACTGTGTTGTCTTCTAGAAAAAGACTGTAGGGCATCTGCTTTTCGTTGTAAGTGTGGTGTTTACGTAGCAATGTTCGTGTATTGTCCGCCTGTGTCATTGATTTTCTGTGAAGTTGCCTTACTGGTAGTGCAACTTTCTGTGGATTTAACAGTCTGGTCTTTCATAATTTTGTTTAGAATGTCACAATACTTTCCTTGAGGAGAATCTACGTTATGTAGTCTTGTAAGCTGGTGTGTCGTGTCCTGGGCAGTCTCGTCCCTTTGATTTCTTGCTTTCAGTTGCTGTTCTTGATCCCTTATTTTTATCTGTTGTAGTTACTTTTGTCACTGGAATTCTTTTTTGGTGCCGTTCTTTCCAGGCCTTAATTTCTTTATGTGTGCAATATTTTACATCTGGTAAACAACCTATGATCAGATCTGCACGTGGATTGTCTAGTAACGCAAACGTAAACGTGCCCGATAGGAAGGGTGTTCAAATAAGAGCTGTTGTAAGTGTAACAAAGCAGGAACTCACAAGACTTGTTGATTTAATATAGACAAAGTTTAATTCATTCTGATGACAAGTCAGCCTCTTCTCCAGTCAAAGGCTTGATGTTAACTCCCCTTGCCAACCCAATACGTCACGATTGAGCATCTCTCACCGCTTTCAGTCTCAATGCTCAATCGTGCTGTATCTGTTTCCCACTAGATCCTAATAATACCCCAGTACTCCATTACTGTTACACCTCCCCATGTTTGTTAAAGAATTTTCCTTATAAAGGAAAACTCTTTACTCCTACTCCTCTTACTCTATTCCCTCTTTTTCCTTACTTTTTATAGTTCCTCTAACCTTCCCCAAACCAGCTCAAGTTTGAGTAAATAATATATCTTTTAACCCTTCTCCCAGTTATATTGTCAGCTAGTAACCCCCTATATACTTCTTCTTCGATTCTCCTTTGTATAATACTTCGTACCACGTATGGCAACTCTTTTAACCTAAACAGTCCTTCTCCCCTTTTCCATTTCCTCAAACTATATAGCTATCCACTATATATTTATATTTTTCTGGTTCTTTCTTGGCTCCTCCAGTTCCTGTATCAAATATACATATCATAAGAACAGCTCATAAAATCGTTATCGAAATTTTTGACCTTATAAAATTTCTCACTCTTCCAAAACCCAGGACGTACAAAAACAATGTAGTTAGAAAAAGTAAAGAAGCGGTGCGCACCGAATGAGAAGTATAAAGAATGAATACACAACATGACCACATGTACATACAGCAATGAATATTTAAGACACTCACCCTTTACCTCCCTTGCCAATAAAAAAATTTTGTAAAATAATTTAAAAAAAACAAAACACGTTATGAAATTTATCTTTGTTCATTATAAAACAATTTGACATAAGGTTTCACAAACCTTATATATTCCACATTTACATTGCCAACCACAATTCTGTTCCTATTTCGTTATCTCACCTTTAACCATGAGCCCATGTTCATAATTTATGAACACTTTTAATATAATTAACGCTGGTATTTCACAGCACCTATATCTTGCCCCCGTACCTCCCATACTCATATACTGCCATTTACAGTCTTCCCCCTACCTTATATCAGTGGAACAAAGTAGTTTTTATCAACTCTTTTCTGAACGAAAAACCTTAAGCAAAACCTCATCTATTTGAAACTTAAACTTATTTAACTAACTTTATAACCATGTAACTCAATATACCAAACCATTCATGTAATCGAAATAAAATCAACACAACCCCCAAATTAATCTAAAGAAAAAAACACATTTTAAAATGACATAACATGCATGTTATCAAATCAGAATAAAACATTCTATTTCTACCTATCACTATTGGACACTTTTACGGACCAATAGTTTTTACTCCAAATGCTAGGAACACAATCACCCTATTCTAAATCAATTAATCAAACAACAACAATCATTTTTCAAGACCAAATCAAGAAAAACATTTTTTATTATATATGAGGCATTGAAACTTAGGCTCAATAAAACAACCAAATAATAGCCAATTCAAGCATGACTCATGACTCATAAAACTTAGACTCAATAAAACACAGTTTTCAAAACAATTAAAATTACTACGTATAGTGACCCACCAACATTGGCGTCTCATACTAAGTAACGTAACTCATATCTATTTATATAAGTCATTCCAGTATTTCTATGACCGAGAAAACCGAACACTTCACTGTCTATCTGTATATCTGTTAACTACAGACTAATTTCTTAACCTATAACACTGACCATACTATTTATTCTCTCCCCTCACAACTTTCTATCATTTTCTTTCTTAACTCTTAACACAACATAACATCCGGAACTATAAGCA
>JACEFZ010015574.1:0-38254 GCA_014155875.1 Cepaea nemoralis
CCTCTCCTCCCCCTTCCCTTCCTCCTCCCCCCCCCTTCCCTTCCTCCTTCTCCCCCCTCCTCCTCCCCCCCTCCTTTTCCCCCTCCCCCCCCCCTCCCCCTTTCTCCCTCCTCCTCCCCCTTTTTTCCCTCCCCTCCTCCCCCCCTCTCCTCCCCCTCCCCCCTTTCCCCCTCCCCCCCCCCTTCCTCCTCCTTCTCCTCCTGCGTTCTCCTCCTCCCTCCTTCTCCCTCCTCCTCCCACTTCCTCCTCCCTCCTCCTCGCCTCCTCCTCCTAATCCCTCCTCCTCCCTCCTATTCCTCGCTACTCCTCCTGTCTCCTCCCTCCTCCTCCCTCCTCTTCCCTCCTCCACCTCCCTCTTCCTCCTCCCTCCTCCATTTACCCAAGACAGACAGACAGTCAGACAGATAGTCGGGAACGGGATCTTATATGACTACTTATATAATTTAAATGAGATGCTCTCCACCATGGGCTGGGCCGGGTCAGACAGATAGACAGATAGATAGATAGATAGATAGACAGACAGACAGACAGACAGACAGGCAGACAGACAGTCGGGAACTGGAACTTATATGACTACTTATATGAGATGCTCCCCACCAGGAGTTGGGCGATGCCGGGCCGGGTCAGACAGACAGACAGATAGATAGTCGGAACGGGAACTTATATGACTACTTATATGAATTAAATGAGATGCTCCCCATCAGGGTCTGGGCGAAGACGGGCCGGGTCAGACAGACAGACAGACAGACAGATAGACAGACAGACAGACAGACAGATAGTCGGTAACGGGAACGAGAACTTATATGACTACTTATATGAATTAAATGAGATGCTCCCCACCAGGGTCTGGGCGAAGCCGGGCCGGGTCAGCTAGTATATATATATATATATATATATATATATATATATATATATATATATATAATATATATATATATATATATATATATATATATATATATATATATATATATCACTTATATATAATATTATATATATATATATATATATATATATATATATATATATATATATATATATATATATATATATATATATATATATATATATATATATATATATATATATATATATATAAGATTGCTGTACCAGAATAGAGCAATATCATAAGACTGGAAGAGATTACGAAATGTTCAAAGAAATAAAGTTATTGACAAGAAATGTTCAAATTCAATTGAATGTTGTCTGTGACAAGATGGGAACTACCTTTACAGAATCTAGATAAATTCTAGAAAGATGCCAATGACAGCAGAAACAGAAACTGAACCCTCATTAGATGAAATTGCATGGGCAATAAAGAACCCGAAGAATGGTAAATCACCTGGATGTGATGTGATACCAGATGAACTAATAAAAACGCGAGGAGAAGAAAGCATACAAATTTATCACGCATTATGTAAAAAGATATGGTATATGGCCAAAAGATTGGAAGAGACATTACGCACCTACTATAGAACTGTTGCCCTGATCGGTCATGCACATAAACTTCTACTAAAAATTATAATGGGAAGACTTCGTAAGAAAATGGAAGACGAAATTAACTTCGTTCAAGCTGGATTTAGACAAGGAAGAGGAACAAGATATCACATTCTCAACATGCGTTTAATAATAGAGAAGTGCAGAGAATTTAATGTAAACCTATTCTCATGTTTTGTGTGTTATTCAAAGACATTTGATTGTGTGCAACATCAGAAACTTTGGGAAATGATGAGGAATATGGGCTTTCCATCACATGTAATACAACTCATAAGAATGCTCTATCTAGACCAACAAGCCGCGGTTAGAATAGATGGCGAGACATCAGATTGGCTTGACAGCAAGCAAGGAGTCCGTCAGGGATGTGTACTGTCCCCCTATTTGCTTAACCTGTACGTCGAAAATATAATGATAAATGTAAGAGATAATATAAACAGGGAGCTATATGATGCCCTAAATATCGGCGGTCATGACATACCAGAGATTCGGTATGCTGATGATACAGTATTGCTATCCACAACACAGAATGGTATAGAACACCTAATAGCCCCAAACCAGGTGTCACGAATTTGCAGCCTTTACTTCCCAGAACAATTTTCGGTTCACTTTTGATAGGCCATGTAGAGAATCAACAGACGAACAAAACTGTTTTCTCTATATTCAAGGCTATACCGTCTTGACGTAAGCTTGCAAAGCCTGCAAGTAAACAAACCACCAGGAATGTCTTTCTATCTGAGAAGTGTAATTTGACACCAGTCAAACTACCCAGCCAGTCCAGATTCAAAGTGTTACGGGTCAAACTGATAATTACACCCACAGGATGGCAGACTCCATGGACTGTGTAATTAAAACCGACCAGGCATGACACCTGATAAGCAGAGGTAGGAAATCACCCAACCGTGATGGCTGACCTCCATCTGAAAACAGACTAGAGGTGCAAGGTGTGAAATCACTGATAAGACTCAGACTGGCAGACTCAGGGAGGTGTGAACCAGGTCTCATAAGGCAATTAACACTGGGCCTGTGGGCTTTGTACCAGACAGAGGGGAGTCTGCACTGTAGGAATGTGTGAAACATTTTATTAGAGCAAGACTGGAGGAATGAGAGTGATAGCAAGTTTTGCAGTTAGGATTGCAATTACCGTCAGGGGGAGATAAGAAGAATTTATGACGGGAATGCCAAGGAGATAATACTGTCTGCTGGACTCAGCTTAAATAAGGGTCCCTAGCTTGTTTCATGTTAGAAAATGTTTGACTTCAGAACAGGTGAGACAACCAGCTCGTTTTGTAGTCATATGTATGATTCTTATGTTGCTAGATTTCACTAGGAGAATTATTTCTTAGTAACTAGTCTTTTAGATGGATGTACTGACTTTCAGTCTATATCTGATCTAGGTTATTGCAAGAACTATCATTGTCGTAGGGTACTGGAGTGTGAATTATTCCTTCTTCAGTTCTGTGTTCAATATCATTGTGCTGTAAGTGCTACTCTTCTGAGAAGTAGAAACTTATGGAAGGCAGGTCTTGTCTAGATATACTTGAGGTGTCGTAGCAGATGCTTGCCATCTCTTTCTAAACTAGACTAGTCTCGTTTTGGTGTGTGCATTTTTTTCTTGTACAGAATATAGTCAACTGACTATTTATTTAATTCTCACAACAGCAGTAACTAAGTGGTGATTAAACCGGGCAGATCAGCAAATATGGCTGGTCTGTGTGGTCACTTCAATTAGACTTGTTGTATATCTCATTTTGTAGCTATACAATATTAGTACTCATTAATAATGTATGATGCTATTATGTTGAGTATCATTAGATGTCCATCTTGAAGTAATATAATGTTTACGGATATGTTTATGACTATTTGGGGTTGCTCGCCAGTGGATAATACTTTCATCTAGCCGGTGGGGCACCCCGACTTCGGACAGATTGGGCTTCTCGTCTGGAATTTGAATTCGGACTTCTCGCTTTCAATAGACTCCGGTACTAGACCCTAGACATACGATTGTAAAAGTTAACTCTTGTAATCTTCAGTCATCAAAATAGACTATCATCAGATGTAGCTAATTTTAGTTGAGGAAGTTACAGAGTATAGATATAACTTTTCAAAAGTATAACAGATAAGAATTTATGAGAAAAATACCATCATCTATCATTTAGTGTTACCATTAATCATTTATTGATAATTGGACACTTTAATCATATTTACATTGATGTGTTTGATGATTTAACTGCTTGACTGATTTGCAATTTTATGCTAATATATGCCATGTTCATCTTGACATGTATGCAGTGCATTTTAATGTTTATTTAGGTAAATATTACTGTTGATTACTGTGTAGTATATCTCTCACACTTACTTCACTGCTGTCGCCAGGTACTACTTGAATATTATTTTCAGTTGTCTTTCACTGCTGAGGCTAAACTATACACATTGGATAGAGTAGACTGTCAGTAGTTAACTCTTGTCTTTCTAGCTTAGATCTGATTTTTTATATATACATAGGAGCTTACCTGAATATAGTCATTTGCAATTATGGCCTTACGTTACCGGAATCTCGAAGAGGACATGAAGGCACGCGCAGATTTCTCAGAGTCCGCGAGAGGGTGGGGCATAAGCAAAGGCCTAAACTAGAAACATATATCATAGCTGAGTTAGAATGGTGGGACCAAGAAGAAGAAATTATGTTTAAAGAAAATGATGAGTTCTTTGGAGCACAAGAGCGTAGCAAAACTGAAGAAGCAGAGATTAATAAACAGCATATGGAAGTAGTCAATGCAGAGAAGCTAACCTTTCTAGCGGAACATAAGGTAGGAAATATGGATGCTCACCCAACCAAGAAGGAAGGGACATCTTTGCCAACCACCGCGGAATCAGAGGTAGTGGGCCGGGAACTACAGGTTCTCATTCGACCCAGTCCTAAACGGAAAAGAGGGAAGAAAAAACGTGCCAATGGCACTTCAAACAGTCACAAACGTGATAACTGTTTGCACCACGGAAATTGTGGGCTAACTGGTTTAACAGTAGAGGACCTTCAGGAAAACCACTTGACTGCTACGAGAAAAGAATCTCGAGAGAAAGAGGAACTGCAGACAACCTTTAATGAAGTCGCAGGCAGAGACCTAGCCGATTCTAACATTCCCAGCTGTTCACAGAATCACGAAGTGGAATTACATCTGACTGAAATAGGGAGGAAGGAAGAAACGGAATCCCAGGTGAATTTCAATACTGCAACGCAGGAAGAATCATCAGCTATCAGTTCAGATAATTTGCCTACTAACAGTTACCCAGATAACAACTGTTCGTACCACAAGATATGTGGTTTAACTGGTCCGCCAGTACAAGACCCCCATGAATCTCATTTTACTTCAACGAGAGGTGAAACTCAAGAGGAAGATGACCTGAGGACATCTTTTAAGGAGGTCGGAGATAGAGAGGTAACCGACTCTTGTATTCCCTTCAGCTTAGGAAAGCAAGAAGTGGGATTAAATTTGACTGACAGAGGGATGAAGGATGATCCGGAACCCCTTGTGATCTTTCAGGCTGCAGCTCAGGACAAGATACTAGATCTCAGTTCAAATGATTTACCTAATGTGATGGATTGTTTAGACACCAGCCCACCACAGGATTTACCTCAACTGGACTTAGCCCATGAAAGCACGACCAGAGAGGAACATCCAGACCAGGAAACATTTCCAGTTGTTATCTCACAGTATACCAGTTCGGAGACTCAGGAAACACAGGGAATTGTCATGAGCCAGAATATGGACTCTGATATTGTGCAGACAAGATTGTCTGTAGTTGCTAAAGAAGAAAATTCTTTGCACAAGATGGAGGAAGAAACGCCTATCATCTCATTAGCTGAAGTTATCAGGGAATTCCAGCAACAGGGACCTGAAATAACAGAAGTCAAGAGTGGGTTAGAATCAACACTCTTAGGACTAAATCTACCCTTCAGTCAGGTCGATTTGATAGGAGTAGATCAGCTATTAGTGTATACTGTATTCAAAAGTAACTCCACTTTATCGCCCTGGAGTAACTATGTTATCTCTCAAGGCATGACAACTTGGCACAATAAATTTCCAATTTCTAGCACGGTTTTTACAAGAATCTCTAATGTAGAGAAACTCAGCCCATTAACTGATTATCAGGGGAAGAAACCGCGACACCGAGGAGGGAAAATTGTTACGCCCGACTTTGAAGGAGGAAAGCGCCAGTTGAATTTATATCATGGGACCATGATGTGTAACATTATTCCTTTCAAAAGGAAGATATTGATGAATCAGTTAAGAATCTATAAAGGATGGAGGAAAATCACGGAGACAAGCTTTGCTGTGGCCAGCGTATGCAAGACTTCACTACGGGTACATCCTCGGCTGAAAGGATTAAATCACTTGAGGGAGTGGACTAAGACAGTCGCCCACAGACGAAGAAGAATCCCGTTGATTGTGATCTTTCCCAGAGGGGTAAAAATACAACCTCCTGACAATTACCGGATTTTACCAAGCTATTGCATGGAATCCCGGCCGAAAACCAGGTACAAGGACCTATCCAGAGTATCCTTGGGTTATGGAAATGGGACGTCTTTATGCAGATGCAGGACAACCCACTGCCACAAGGAATATTGGAAACCTTTAGGCAGATACAGAACGGAGAGTGCTTAGGCATTATTCTGGGATGTACGGCGTGCTTGACAAACGATTTCTGGCAGAAACTTTTTTTTTAAGGGGCAAGCTCTGTCACGAATTTGCAGCCTTTACTTCCCAGAACAATTTTCGGTTCACTTTTGATAGGCCATGTAGAGAATCAACAGACGAACAAAACTGTTTTCTCTATATTCAAGGCTATACCGTCTTGACGTAAGCTTGCAAAGCCTGCAAGTAAACAAACCACCAGGAATGTCTTTCTATCTGAGAAGTGTAATTTGACACCAGTCAAACTACCCAGCCAGTCCAGATTCAAAGTGTTACGGGTCAAACTGATAATTACACCCACAGGATGGCAGACTCAATGGACTATGTAATTAAAACCGACCAGGCATGACACCTGATAAGCAGAGGTAGGAAATCACCCAACCGTGATGGCTGACCTCCATCTGAAAACAGACTAGAGGTGCAAGGTGTGAAATCACTGATAAGACTCAGACTGGCAGACTTAGGGAGGTGTGAACCAGGTCTCATAAGGCAATTAACACTGGGCCTGTGGCTTTGTACCAGACAGAGGGGAGTCTGCACTGTAGGAATGTGTGAAACATTTTATTAGAGCAAGACTGGAGGAATGAGAGTGATAGCAAGTTTTGCAGTTAGGATTGCAATTACCGTCAGGGGGAGATAAGAAGAATTTATGACGGGAATGCCAAGGAGATAATACTGTCTGCTGGACTCAGCTTAAATAAGGGTCCCTAGCTTGTTTCATGTTAGAAAATGTTTGACTTCAGAACAGGTGAGACAACCAGCTCGTTTTGTAGTCATATGTATGTGTCAGGATCTTATATTTGGCTCGTTAGCTAACACGTGTGAGACAGTACAAGTATAACGTGATTCGACGTAAGACACAGCAACACAAGTTCTATGGATTTATTGCCACATTAAATACAGAACGATAATTACAACAATCTACAATATATAACTCACGACGCTCACAACCACAATACAGCTCATAGGTCTGACGCTCAAGATATCAGTCGTTCGGCTTTCAACCACGGAGATTCACACAAACGCCTTGCTCTCATCACACATGTCCTTCCAGTCTCCGGTCCCAGCTCGGTCTGAGCCTAGCACGCCAACTGCCCACTGCCTCGAGTGGCATCACGTGGCCTGCGTGCGTCTGTCGTCAGCCTGACCGCTGGTCGCGTGTCAGGTAACAATCTTGCCAGCCGACAATTCTTGTCCGCCGGGTGTCGTAACGATGTTGCTGCATAGCTATACCATGTTAGGCTCTGACATTCTCCCCGGGTACCTCAATGAAAGATGCCATCTTTCGTTCCTGATGTATGTATATACTGGGGTAGTGTTAACTTCCATGTCAGAGACTACTCTTTCCCTGTGTTATGCATGAAAATACATATATGGCATAGAAATATATACGAAAAATGTAAGTTGCATTGAAATGACAAATGAAGTACAACTTTTAACACAAATCAGGTTTCATCCCCCTGATGCCTGGTTACCTTCATTGCAATAATACCCAGTCAGATCAGTAGTACCAGCTTCACGCATCTACCTCGCAGCAATTTGAAAAAAACGTAATAATATGGTTGTTTTGCAACAGCCATCTAGCCAGACTGAAATACGACTTTGTTTGAGTCGTATTAAACAATCAAACTCTGACCTCATTTGGCCAGGAGCTTTTATGTTGGTTTGCAATGTTGGCAGCTCTATGACATGCTTGGTGGACGGCTACCTGGTGTGCTAACCATTTGAGCAACAAAATGTCTATTTATACAATACACATTAATGAATATGTTTCAAATTATGGCCCTTGATGTAATTCACAAATGCAAGGGAAGTAATTTTGACATTCAAGAAATTCAATAAATTACAATAATTATTTAATTTCTTAGCGTCATTGCTTGACGTTTCTTCATATTAACGAGAAAAAGTCGGTAATATGAATACATTAATCAAGATATGATTCTAAGATTACACTAATCAAAATAAATAAGTACCCAATTGGTGTATTATATTTTATAGATTCAAAAGGATTTTACAATCGTCATAAGTTTTTGAATATTTGTATATCGTCTGCTAATTTTGCTATACTTTTTAAATTACACCGGAAATACACACGAAACGCAAAATTTAGTTGCTGTTACACTGTTTGAACACAACTGCTCTGGTTTTATTTTGCAACGGATAGTAAAATGTTCTCACAGTTCGTGTCTGATGTTCTAGTATCACAGCTTTCGGATTATGATGGAATGTTCTTATTTCCGATGTGTTCACAACTTATGGATAATGATCGACTGTTCTTATTTCGGATGTTCAAATGTCGAACAATTTGGATTAAATTCGATGCAGAGGTGGTGTAGAAGTCACTGTTCAGTCCACATTTGCACATGTCGTTAAAATATCACGGTGAAGAAAATCACTCACAGCTGTCACTGTTAAATGGTAAAGTTCGCTTCTGGTAAGTGGTTAAGCGTCTGTGACACTGTTCTTGGTGTATATTTACAGTTAATAATGTTCTCTTTCTAGCACACACTACACAATTATACTACACTCATTACATGGCTTAATTAAAATAAGTATATTATACATGTCGGTTTTTAACCGTATCACAATTTCAATTATAGACCTTACACAGTAGGTGAATGGAAACAAAATTCACTCATTGGTGGCTGTGTTGGTCTGAGTGTATTATTACACATTGCACTCAGACATTGTTTACTGGGTCGGTCGGACAACGGGACAAAAGATCGGCAATTGAATTGATTCTGCCGGGAATGTGACGAACTTCGAAACTGTAATTTTGAAGCTTCAAGGACCAGCGAGCAATCATATTATTGGATGGTACTCCGGCATTTATATACCGTAATGGACTGTTGTCAGTTTCGATGATAAAGTGACGTCCTAGAAGATATCTGGATAGCTTCGTCACACTTTCTACTAAGGCCAGTGCCTCTAATTGTGGGATGGACCATGCACGCTCTCGAGGCCTTAGTTTTCTTGATATGAAACAAATGGGATGCAGGATGTTGTTGTATTCCTGCAACAGGACTGCCCCAATCGCAACGGAGCTAACATCTGTTCTCAACCTGAAAGGTAAATGGATGTTGGGCAATTTAAGGATGAGATTATTCGAGTTCTTATCAGAAAAGTATGCCAAAACTTTATGAAATGCATTTCGTAGGCATTCATCGTGTACAACTTTTTCAGGCTTATCCTTGGTTAGTAAATTTGTAAAAACCTCGGTCAGTTCTGAAAAATCAGGAATAAATTGCCTGTAATAATTGATGAGTCCCAACAAACTGCGGACTTGTTTCTTATTCGTTGGAAGTGACAGTTTTAGAATTTTGGAGACAATTTTGTTGTCTGTCATGACAAAGCCATTGGATATTCTGTACCCCAAAAATGATATCTCTTGGTAAGCCATGCTCACCTTTGAAGGCTTCACTGTCAGTCCGTGCTGTCTGATACGTTCTAGTGTCTGTTCTAGTGTCTTTATATGTTCCGTCATTGTCTCTGTATGGACACAGATGTCGTCAATATAGCAAATGATATTAGGAATGTCAGATAGGAGGAGTCGTGTCATGCGTACGAATGTGGCTGGGGCATTGACTAGCCCAAATGGAAGTTTGCACCATTCGTACAGTCCCCAAGGCGTGGCGAAAGCTGTTAGATGTCTGCTGTCTTCATGTACAGCAATCTGCCAGTAACCTTTAGACATGTCAAGCGTCGTAAAGAACTTAGCGTCTGTCAGTTCTGTCAGAAGATCGTCAGTGTTTGCCATTGGTTCAAGATCTAAAACAGTTATTTTGTTCAGTTTTCTGTAGTCGATGCAAAGTCGTATTGTGTTGTCCTTTTTACGTACAATGACCATGGGTGAAGAGAAGTCCGATAGGGATCGTCTGATGATGTTGTTTTTTTCTAAGTTGATGATTTCCTGATGTAGTTGTTCCTTGTAATGTAATGGTATGGTGTATGGTCTGCATCTTATGGGTGTGTTTGATGTGAGTGTGATGTGATGCTGTACTAATTCTGTTTGTCCTGGGTTGTCTGAAAAGATGGTGTTGTACTGTTGTATCAACTGTTTGCAACTGTTTGTCTCTGCTTGATTTAAGTTTGGATTGATCTTGATCTCATTCAAGCAGTTTGTCGTCCACGTCCACACATGTCAGGATCTTATATTTGGCTCGTTAGCTAACACGTGTGAGACAGTACAAGTATAACGTGATTCGACGTAAGACACAGCAACACAAGTTCTATGGATTTATTGCCACATTAAATACAGAACGATAATTACAACAATCTACAATATATAACTCACGACGCTCACAACCACAATACAGCTCATAGGTCTGACGCTCAAGATATCAGTCGTTCGGCTTTCAACCACGGAGATTCACACAAACGCCTTGCTCTCATCACACATGTCCTTCCAGTCTCCGGTCCCAGCTCGGTCTGAGCCTAGCACGCCAACTGCCCACTGCCTCGAGTGGCATCACGTGGCCTGCGTGCGTCTGTCGTCAGCCTGACCGCTGGTCGCGTGTCAGGTAACAATCTTGCCAGCCGACAATTCTTGTCCGCCGGGTGTCGTAACGATGTTGCTGCATAGCTATACCATGTTAGGCTCTGACAGTATGATTCTTATGTTGCTAGATTTCACTAGGAGAATTATTTCTTAGTAACTAGTCTTTTAGATGGATGCACTGACTTTCAGTCTATATCTGATCTAGGTTATTGCAAGAACTATCATTGTCGTAGGCTACTGGAGTGTGAATTATTCCTTCTTCAGTTCTGTGTTCAATATCAGTGTGCTGTAAGTGCTACTCTTCTGAGAAGTAGAAACTTATGGAAGGCAGGTCTTGTCTAGATATACTTGAGGTGTCGTAGCAGATGCTTGCCATCTCTTTCTAAACTAGACTAGTCTCGTTTTGGTGTGTGCATTTTTTTCTTGTACAGAATATAGTCAACTGACTATTTATTTAATTCTCACAACAGCAGTAACTAAGTGGTGATTAAACCGGGCAGATCAGCAAATATGGCTGGTCTGTGTGGTCACTTCAATTAGACTTGTTGTATATCTCATTTTGTAGCTATACAATATTAGTACTCATTAATAATGTCTGATGCTATTATGTTGAGTATCATTAGATGTCCATCTTGAAGTAATATAATGTTTACGGATATGTTGGATGTATGTATGTGTAATTTCATATGAATATACGATGCTAGTAATATGCTTCGTACATATTCTTTTTGTGTATATACGTCTCATTTCGTATACATACAAACTAACTAGTGCAGTATGCTATGATGTTAAAGTATCATAATATGTCTTGTTTAATCAATATGTTTACGTGTATTGGATGTTTGATATATTGATTTGTCATATGCAAACCTACCAATATGAAGTGTTATGCTATTGTCTGCGCATTGGCACATTGGCCAACGATTGTGTTGGAAGCAGAGGTGTACAGACATTACCCACAATTGGTATAGAGTATATGGTGCTAAACTTTCTCAGTGTATTGTGGGCGTCCGTTCACGGTAATGCATGGGAACCTGGCACAGCTACTGGTCACGGCTTGTAAGCCCGGATGACCCGGTACTATTATAATACCATTACCGACCCTGTGAGCTGCTAAACCAACTTTGGACGGAGCGGCTGTACGACAGAATTTCTGTATTAGCGACATGGACATGGGCGGCAGAAATGTAATAATTACATGCGTGTGAGACAATTGAAAAGCCCGTCCCAGACTAACGACAGTAGGGAGAAGGAGGACGGTGAACGCAGTAGAGCTGGAAGATAAACTTGGCCAGACTGGTCATTGTATATGTTTGTGTCATGATATGTTTTAATTAGGATTGCGCTGATGTAGAACTAGATATAACACAATCTTGACTTTCTTTCAAGCTCTCACAAGGAGCACCTATGTTATAGATCTCAAGGACGAGTGAAGACTAGGTCGTGTCAGGACTGACAGGATTCGTCAGAATACCGGCAAGCTGTTCTCTTTTTTGAGTCTACTGGAGAGTGGGGATCTGGACCACAAATCCAGATAGATCAAGTAACAAGTTACGTATTGTTTGTCATCACTATCTATATGATATCATCATCATCATTTTGAATAACATCCAATGTTTAATATGATTAGTAAATAAATGTTGTAGTATTGTAACTCATAGTTCTGTCATTATATTTTTTTCCAATTGTGCATACGTGTTGTGTGTGTACATTGGTGGGGGTTCACTTACACACCAAGGAAAGGAGCAGTCAGGGAGAAAAACCTGTACTAGGATAGTTGTCCTTAAACTTTAATTCAGACTTAAAATCTATCCTAGCTAACCTTCTCTTCCCTATTCCTTGGCGAATATTCAGCACAGTTCATTTCAATTTTGTAACGAGCCACTTGGAGCTGTACGTTGGATATTCAGGGCTTAATCTGTAGTTCAGCCATATAGGTTTTGTCCCTAGTCAGTTTCTGACTATTTGGGGTTGCTCGCCAGTGGATAATACTTTCATCTAGCCGGTGGGTCACCCCGATTTCTGACACCAGGTGAATAGTTAAAATCACAACTTATATCTTAACATTGCAAAATCAAAGATAATGCATACAGATTAAACTACTATGGAGAAAGAAATATAAGTTAATGAGGAAAAATGGAGGTTGTGGAAAATTTTGAATATCTTGGGTCATTGATTACCAACAACGATGACACAATGAAAGAAATTAAACGACGACTATCAATTGCTCTTCAAAGACTAAAACAACTGAATAAATTATGGAGTGAGACAGACTGAACTATACAAATTAGGTTTTTAAGAGCATGCATCTATCTCATTGCGACATTCACCTGTGAGACCTGGACACTTACTAAACAAGCTGAACAGCGCATAAATGCCTTTGAATATAAATGTTATAGACGAGTTCTAAGAATATCTTGGGTAAAGAAACAAATGCATCCATACTTCAAGAGCTGAATATTGAAGAAGGTTGTCTATTAAAGACTATGAAACAAAGAAAAAATTGAAATATTTTGGTCACTTGAAACGTCACAAAAGTTTGGAGAGAACAATAATGGAGGGGTATATTCCTGGGAAGAGAAGAAAAGGAAGGCCAAAGAGAAGATGGGTGCAGGTTGTGGCGGATGACCTCTAGATGGGCGTATCGGACGCGGGACATCTTGCTTATGATCGAGAGGTTTTCCGGAAGGTTGTTATGGAAGCGAGGTTCTGCAAAGGACATGCTACTGAATGAATGAATGAATGAATGAATGAATGAATGAATGAATGAATGAACGAATGAATGAATGAACGAATGAATGAATGAATGAATGAATGAATGAATGAGCTTGTGGTTTCTGATTGGTCTTTGTTTTGGCTTGATCTTGTGGCTTCTCTGCTTTCTTTTTCCTGGCTTCTGCTGGTTTGTTTTGAATTAGTTCCCGTTCAGCTTTTAACAGGTCTCTCTCTCTCTCTCTCTCTCTCTCTCTCTCTCTCTCTCTCTCTCTCTCTCTCTCTCTCTCTCTCTTTCTCTCTCTCTCTCTCTCTCTCTCTCTCTCTCTCTGATTTGATGGTTTGTAGGATTTCTTCATACTCCTTCTTTAGCAGTGCTATGCGTTCTACCTCTTGCTTGATGCTGTGCTGGATTTCCTTCATGTCCGCCAGCAGTTGTTCGTTGTCACTGGTCGGAGTCGGCGTTAGCAGTGCCTTGACTTGCTTTTTCAGCTTGTCAGTCTGGTTTTGTAGCTGTGATTTTTCGGTTTGTGAGATGTCTGTTGCTGTTTCGCACCTCCGCAGTGCTTCCTTGTATGGTGTCTTTAAGACATCTCTATGTCTTTGGAGGTACGGGCAGCCCAGGTATATTGCTCCATGC
Organism: Cepaea nemoralis; assembly: GCA_014155875.1. Classification (NCBI taxonomy): domain Eukaryota; kingdom Metazoa; phylum Mollusca; class Gastropoda; order Stylommatophora; family Helicidae; genus Cepaea; species Cepaea nemoralis. The sequence goes on from JACEFZ010015574.1 coordinate 14,039, forward strand.
TTGCCAGGGCAGTTGGCACACTTTCCGTTGTCGTTTGGCGCTCGGAAGTCCCTGTCCTGTTTGGCCCGCGGACATTCCTAGAGGGCGTGGTGTTCGGCGCAGTATCGGCAGATCTTTGTCTTGCTGCGGCATGTTGTTCTGCTGTGGCCGGCCCTCTAGCATCTTGATCATTGAGTGATTCTTTTTGCTCAGCCGGAGCATTTAAATACTTCCCCGCTCATATTCATCGTCCTCTCAGGGCGAGATCAAATGTGTGAAAACATGGCGTGGAATCTTGTGCGGTCAGTTTTATGGTTTTCCAATACCCCAACCGATTACATCCTAATTAATGCACGTAGAATCGCCAACACACCTCCTAATCTCGGGATTTCCCATACTCCCCCTCCCATATGGGTTACAAATAACTTGGGGATCGATTGTCCGACTGGAACTTACTTGTATTTTGTTACAAAGACGAGTGTTAAAGCTAATATTGTTGAATAATGGTAATGTGTTACCTCAATTCTAGTTGGTCACGCAGTTCATATGAAAGAAACGTATGAAAACATTAAGCAGCTCTTGAGTAAAAACTACGATCATCATCAAAAATGTCAAGACTGCATGAAGCTAAAATAAGAGAGGGGGTATTTGTTGGTCCGCAAATTCGAAAACTTCTTCATGATGACAAGTTTCTTTGCGTGTTTCATGGGAAAGAAAAAGCAACATGGCTAGCATTTAAGTCACTGGTGAACAACTTTCTTGGAAACAACAGATCTGATAATTACAATGAAATTGGTGTATTTAAATTCTGATACAAATAACTTTTAAAAATGTGTTGATTAGTGGAGACATACACTGGAGTTACGAGAAATAGATTATTTCCGTGAATAATATTTTTTTCCCCAATGAGTTAAATAAAGGCAAGAAGATCGACTTCATTGTAGCCTGTTCTGTTTCATGTGGCTCAGTCTTCTTTCCGCAGACGCCCAGCTGAGAGCATCGTACAAAGCACGAACTTCGTAGCTCCAGCGACGACCCACAAGGGTTTACCAAAGAAAATACTTACACTCATGTACCCTAAATCGGCATCAGAAAACGAACCCAGGACCCTCATATCGCGAAGCAAGCGGTTTGAGATTTCGCCACAAAGACATCTATGTATTTCCCAAGCAATAATACAGTGGTTCTCAACATCTTTTGGCTCGTGCCCCCCTTCACCATATTTTCAGAACGGCACCCCCCCCCCCCTCCCCTTTCGTATTTCCTCCCTAAATATCCCCCACCCCTACACAGTATACGTTATAATGGAAGCTAAATTTAATAGCACATACTAAAACAAGTCTAGACATCTACATAAAACGTGATTTGGGGGTCTACTAACGTTGTAAAATGAATTTCAGAAGGGTGAGACGTACAGAACCGTAAAGTATGAAGGGAAAAACAATATCAAATAATCGGTTCTTGTATTAGCGCGAACTTGAAATAATCTGAAATTCCCCCCCCCCCCCCTTTGGAAACGCTAAGATTCCCTCATGGGGGTGGGGGGGGGGGATTCCCCACCGGTTGAGAACCACTGCAATAATAAAAGTAAATATGGCCGCATACTAATAGCAAAGTAAACAGTTACCATTGCATTTTGACATAAAGACTTGAAGCGTCCAAGAAGTTGTTAACAAAGAAGATCATTATTGTGTGCCGGGTCAGCTGGCGTCAGCTCTCACGACCCCAGAGATCTCGGTTCCCGGTGTTCTGGTTCAGCTCTGTTGATTATATTCCCCCATATCACCATCTCAATTTATGCATCATCCTTTGTGTCGGTCTGTCCCTGCCTCTTGTCTCAAGGATGTTTTCAGCTATCACGATGTTAATCAATGACTCTCTTCTCATCACAAGACCCACAATTCTATTTTTCGCTTTCTTATATGTGTATTTAAATTTCTAGTTTTATTAGCCTCTTCCAGAAATCTTTGTTATTTACTCCGAGAATCCAACCTATTCGCAGCATTCATCTCAGGAACCACATCAACGTTGCTGCTAAATCCCTCCTAATTAGCTCATTTACATTCCATAATTCACCGCCATACAACACAACAGGTTCAATATAACGTTTCAGCACAACAATGGGCATCAGCATCTTGTGCCTTGACAACGGGGGTAGTTGTTCATGTCTTTCCACAGATCTCGGTACTTGTTGCTCAGGATCAACTCTGCTGAGGATATCCTTCCATGCCACCGTCTCAGTCCATCCAACAGCATTTCTCTTGGTCTGTCTTTGCTTCTTTTCTCACTGATCTTTCCAGTTGTCAGGATATACTCAAGTGCTTCTCTTCTCATCACATGACCAAAGAATGTTGTTTGTTACTTTTTAAATATGTGTATATAATGTTCTACATTCATTAGTCTCTTCCAGGAATTCGTTATTAATTATTCTGGTAGTCCAAAGTATTCGCAACATTTGTCTCAGGAACCACATCTCCGTTGCTTCCTAGCTCTTCCTAATGTGTTCAGTCCACGATTCACTGTCATACAGCAAACCAGATTCGATATAGCATTTTAGTACAATAGTTACGTTTAGAAAGCAGCAGCGTACTACTGAACTTAAACTTGCGTAGTAAATCACAAACAGCCAAATATGCTTGGGTTTATTGCGATGTCCTGTAATGAACATGCAACTAACAAACAACAATAGACGTAGAATAGGAAAGTATAGCAACAACGGCGACTATTCCGACTGTATTATTACTTCTATATGTTGCAGTTGTCTGTGCAGTGGAGCAAGATGGCGGCAGCTATGTTACACCAATGTAAGTATTATCCTAGTCAACATGTGTCTGTGGTTGTCAGCATGATATACACGCTGCAGAAATGATGAACTCTTGTGTGCTAGGGAAACTATCTGCGTATTATGCATAATGGAGCGAAGCAAGGATGTATCCTGGCACCAACACTGTTCAGCCTCATGTTTTCAGCTATGCTGAATGCCTTCGAGAACAACGACATAGGAATAGACATCAATTACCGCATGGGTGGCAAGTTATTTAATTTTAGAAGGCTAAAAGCTAATACCATAACTAGCAGCGACACCGTCAGAGAGCTCATGTTTGCTGATGATTGCTTTCTATATCACAACTCAGAGGCAGACATGCAACACAATGTTTCAGCTTTCTCAAATGCCTGTGCCAACTTTTGGCTCAATATCAACTTGGAGAAGACTGTAGTTATGTACCAGCTAGCTCCAGGGAATAATTACATCGTGCCGAATATCGAAGTGAATGGTCATAGACTACGTGTTGTGGACAAATTCACCTATCTTGGCAGCACTGTGACACAATCTGCCTCAACTGATGACGAAGTGAATGCAAGAATCTCCAAGGCCAGCGCGGCCTTTAGCAAATTTTACAAGAATGTGTGGGACAGAAATGGAATAAGTCTGCAAGCAAAGCTGCAATTTTACAAAGCAGTCGTATTATTCACGCTTCTATATGCTTGTGAAACCTGGACTGTTTATCAGTGACACGATAGGAAATTAAACCACTTCCACACAGTCTTCCTTAGGAAGCTATTGAAGATTAAATGGCAAGACTAGACCCCAGACACTGAAATTCTAGAAAGAGCGTCCATGCCTAGGATCCACACTCTATTAATGAAGAATCACATTCGCTGGACTGGTCACGGCTCCCTAAACGAATTTTTTTTTTTTTTTAATGTCGAGCTGAGTTATGGTAAACGCTCCCAAGGCGGCCAGAGGAAACGCTTTAAAGACACTCTGAATATCTCACTAAAAGCTTTTTGGAATTCATCATGACACTTAGGAGACTGCTGCCAAAGAGCGAAATTCATGGCGCACATCATTACGCAAGGGTGCAGTCACTTGTGAAGCAACCAGGACTGCAATAGCTGTGAAGAAAAGACTGGACAGAAAAACCACTGCAGGATATCCTTCTCCTGGAACGTCTAGCACTCTTTGCCCACATAGTCAAAGAACATTTCGAGCCAAAATAGGCCTTATCAGCCATCTTAGAACTCACGGCTTCATACTTTCAGCCTCACTGGATGAAATGAATGGTCATCATCATTCTTGATGGACAAACAACACAACATTATCATATGTGTTGTATTAATTTGTTGTACACACTTAACCACACTACTGTCTTTCAATGTCTACGTTTGTACACTGTTTATATATGTTCTATCTAAACAAATTAACGGTAAATGCTACATATGATCCTAGACAGTCCTCCTCACGGAAATGTGGAGGAAATCGAAGAAAAGAGGATAGTCACAGGCGCTGGAGAACGAATGTCTCCTCCCAAAGACGCCAAGCGTCATAGGTTGAAGACAACAAACACTACAGTTCTATCCTACATCCAACATTACAGATATATGCTACATCCAACATTACAGATCAATGCAACATCCAACAGTAAAGATCTATGCTACATTAAACATTACAGATCTATGCAACATGCAACAGTACAGCTCTGTGCTCCATTCAATAGTACGGATCTATGCTACATACAACAGTACAGATCTATGCTACATCTAACATTACAGATCTATGCTATATCCAACATTACAGATATATGCTACATCCAACATTATAGATATATGCTACATCCAACATTACAGATCAATGCAACATCCAACAGGAAAGATCTATGCTACATTAAACATTACAGATTTATACAGCATCCAACAGTATAGCTCTGTGCTACAACCAATAGTGCGGATCTATGCTACATACAACAGTACAGATCTATGCTACATACAACAGTACAGATATATGCTACATCCAACAGTACAGATATATGCTACATCAAACACAGAAGCTGTTTGTTACATCAAAAACTATAGATCTATGCTACATCAAACACTACAGATCTATGTTACATAAAACACTATAAATCTGTGATACATAAAACACAATAGATCTGTGTTACATAAAACACTATAGATCTGTGCTACATAAAATGCTACAGCTCCATAGTATATCCAACATTACAGATTTATGCCACATCAAAATTACGGATCTATGAATCATCCAACATTACCGATTATGCTACATCAAACATTACAGATCTATGCGACATCTAAAATTACAGATCTATTCTACATCCAACATTACAAATCTTTGCTACATCTAACATTGCAGATCTATGATACATCAAACATTGCAAATCTATGCTACATCAAACATTATAGATCTATGCTACATCCAACATTACAGATCTATAATACATCCAACATTACAGTTATATGCTACACCCAATAATTCAGATATAAGCAATAACCTATATCAATCAAATGTATATGCTATATCTAAATGTACATATTACAGATGTACACATCTATACTCTATGTGGGATCTAGATGTACACATGAAACCTCCGTGTGACATTAATATGTACACATGTAAACTCTGTGGGACATATATATGATTGATTGATTGATTGCTTGCTTGATTGATTGATTGATTGATTGATTGATTTAAGAACCGACATCACAACATTCGGGGCATTCCTATAAGTGCTCCGTCTCCATCCCCAGCAGCCAGTGAAGAGTTCCAACACCAATAGCACCAGTTGCAATCTTATTATATGTCCATCTCGCCTTTCCTCTGAGCGTCGAGCGTCGGCCAGATCCTCTCGTCACACCTCGCTGCCTCATTCTTGCCAGACCATGGTGATTCATATGCTCCTCCGAGGTGTACACGTGCTCCCACAAGGCCGCAACCACATCTGCCTTGTCATGCATCAATACTCCACCAAGTTTTACAGAGCCGCATCTATATGCACGTATTTGAACTCTGTGTGGCATCTATTTGTACACATGTAAATTATGTGTGGCATCTATGTGTACACATGTAAACTTTGTTTGGTATCTACAGGGTGTTTGTAATGTCTCACTACACTTTGTATGTAGAAACAGTTTGAAAAAATGCAGTATATGGCGTCATCAAAAAATGTGCTCCGCAGTCCATCGTGAAGCAACATGCAGCGAATGTCTGTCGTCTGCAATATTTCTTCTTCACCATCTCCGCAATATGTGAGTTATTTCTATATTTATCTTCCTCTCCATCTCCACAATATGTGAGTTATCTCTATATTTATCTTCTTATCCATCTCCACAATATTTGAGTTATCTCTATATTTATTTTCATCTCCATCCCCACAATATGTTGGTTATTTTCACATCTATCTTCATCTTCATCTGTATAATATGTGAGTTATTTTTATACTTGTCTTCTTCTCCATATTCACAATGTTTGACGTGTTTCCACATTTGTGCCCTTCATTTCAGCTAATGATCACAAATAACATATCACTAATGACCACATATAACATCAATCAATCAATCAATCAATCAATCAATCATGTGCCATGCCGGAAAGCGTGGGGGGTCATGACTCGCCATTTCACTCGATCACCAGAGTCGTGGATCAGCTCAGTGTTCCTGTCTCGTCCATGCCATGTGGCCAAGCCATCCAGGTAATTTCCTCTCGGTCTTCCTCTTGATCTGTTCCCCTCGATCTTGCCAGTTGTCAATAATTTCTCCAATCCATTTCTTCTCATAACATGTCCAAAAAAATTTTGACTGTCTTCGTCTAATTTCTCTAATCAAACAACATATAACATATCACTACTAATTAACACATAGAACATATCTCTGATGACCACATATAACATATCTCTAAAGACCCCATATAAATATCACTCCTGACCACATAGCCCGTTCCCTGGCGATGGGATTACGGACGCAGCTCGTAATCTCGCATACCCGCGTTCGAAACACAGCTGTGAGCGATTTGGCAGCAGACCGCCTTGCGTTAGTTGTTTAGGATATGGTATGGGAGCTGGTCGTTCAGAAAGCAATGGCAAACTACTGAACGTAATCTTGCCAAGAGATCACAGCAGCAAAAAATGTTGATATTGACTGCAACGTTCTGTAAACGATATGCAACTAACTTTTTTTTAACGTTGTCTGGACCGGTTTACTTTCCTTTCTTCATGCCGAACTGTGAGGTGAGTATGAACATTTTCTCTATTACCATTTTTTTCAATTAAACATTTTCTTCAACTAACATTTTTTTCAATTAACATTTTTTTCAATTCTCATTTTCTCTTCATTGCTTTCATTTTTTCATGCTTTTGTTCTTCTCGTCCTGTCGTCACCTTCTGATGTAGTCACAGGAGATCTCATTGACTGTATGTTGTGTTTGTGAATGTGTTTGTTTGCTGATGAAGGCTAATCGCCGCAACGTCCTGTATGTGTCTTAACTCTGTTATGTAAAGCTGCACTACTTTATGTCATTTTATATTGTTCATGCGATGTAGTGCGTCTTCAACTCCCACTGTAAGTACTGGTGGACCATCACCATTGTCTTGAATATTTACATCCAGTCTCCTGTCATCAGACAGCTCTTCCAGACATTCTGTCCTTCTACTGACTATGTCGTCTTGTTCCATCACTATAATGACCACATATAACATCTCACTCATGATTACATATAACATATTATTAACGACCACATATAACATATTACCTTTGACGACATATACCATATTATTAACGACCACATAAAACATATTATTAACAACCACATACAAAATATTACTCATGACCTCATTTAACATATTATTAACGACCACATATACTATTGGGACGCAGAGGTATTTCCAAGGCACCAGGGCCAGGTTTTATACTGGCCAAGACCTACTAACACGTCCTAGTCGAGAATCCTGGGCAACAGGTCCCTTCGGGGTCCTGGCTAACGTAGTAGGATCGCTGATTCCTCCCAAGTCGGAGAGTGTCTGCCTGCACGGCGAGGAACCACCAGTCTGCACACCATTAAGCCAGACATGGGACAACGGATACTCACGCAAACCTCAGGTCCGGTATGACATCACACTGATGTTGGACAACAGGATGCCTTCATCCGACATACAGGACTTCACGCTGGAGTTCACAGCCAGCGATCACAAACATGCAAGCACATACTATTAAAAACCACATATAACATGCTATTAACGACCATATATAACATATTACTAATGACCACATATCACATAATACTAACGATGACATATAACGTTATTACTAATGATAACATATAAAATATTACTAATGATCACATATAACATTTTACTAATGACCATATATAACATATTATTAACGACCACATTTAACATATTATTAATGATCACATATAACATTACTAAAGACCACATATAACATATTTTAAACGACCACACATAACATATTATTAACGATCACATATAACATATTACTAATAACCACAAATAACATATTATTAATGACCACATATAATATAATATTAACGATCACATATAACATATTACTAATGACCACATATAACATATTACGCTAGCATATAACATTTTACTAATGACCAGCAAAGAATCACCAAATGAACACCAAAGACCGAGATCTGTGGAGAGCTATGAACGCCTACGCCAGCTGGCAGGGCACTTGATGATGATGAATTACCACATATAACATATCGCTAATAATCACATATAACATATCTTTAATGACCACATATAACATATCAGTAATGACCGCATATAACATATCACTAATGGCTACATATAACATATCTCTAGTGACCACGTATAACATCAGTAATGACCACACAAAACATATCACTAGTGGCCACGTATAACATATATCTAATGACCACATATAACATTATATATATATATATATATATATATATATATATATATATATATATATATATATATATATATATATATATATATATATATATATATATATATATATATATCTCTTCTTCTGCTTCTTCAGCATTCCGAGCCATTGAGGTTCTTTGCTGCAGATACAAGCTGTCTCCATTCGTCTCTCTAGTTGACCTTCTCTTGCCAGTCTCTGATTCCGAGTGCTTGTATGTCTGTATGTATATTATCTCTCCACCGTCTTCTTGGTCTACCTCGGGGTCTACGGTCATTTATTTCTTGAGTGTAAGCGAGTTTTGTTTCCCTATTATCTTCCATTCTTTCTATATGCCCCAGCCATTGTAGTCTATTAGCCTTCATGATACCAGTGATTAGCGGGGACTTAAACAGATCATAAATGTCTTTGTTACTTCTTCTTTTCCAATCTCCACTTTGTGTATCCCTAATGGGCCAAAAGATGCGTCTTAAGACTTTGTTCTCAATGGTTTGTAAGAAGGCTTTGTCTCCTTTAGATGTACTCCAGGTTTCAGAGCCATACAGCACAACTGGTCTAATCAATTTTTTGTATATTGTGATCTTGATGTAACGAGATAGCGCATTTGATTTTAGCAGATGTTGTAGTGCATAGTGTATCTTATTTCCAGAGTTGATTCTAGCTTGTAGTTCTTCCCTTATTATGTTGGAGCAGTTGAAGATTGTACCCAGGTATTTGTATGTTTCCGTTCTTTTAATGGTCATATTATCTATTTGTATATGGCCAGAATTTTTAGCCGTTCCTTCTCTTGAAATTACCATATATTCTGTCTTATCTTGGTTGATAACCAGTGTCAGAGTCCAATGTAGTGCCAGCAGAGATGCAGGGACATCGTTACGCCCGCCAGGCGAATAGTTCCTAGCGGGGATGCCGTAACATTGTTACGCCCGCCAGGCGAGTATTAGTTACCTGCCTGCGAGGTTGCCGGCTGACAGACAGCCAGCGGTCAGGCAAGGACAAAGCAGGACGCACGCAGGCCTCGTGAAGCCACTTCAGGTGGACAGGCGCGTTGCGGGAAATAGCCAGACAGCTCTGGGACTCGGACTCGATGGACGTATGATGGGAGAAAGGCTTGTGTAGTTTCTGTGGCCCGAAAGTCGAGTGTCTGTAACTCTTGTGAGACTGATTGTAAGCTGTGGGTTGCCTGTAAGTGTATTGTTATAACTTATGTATTGTGATGATCATCTCTAGATCGTGATCTGTAAATAAATCCATCGAAACTTCGTGTCGTTGAGTCTCAAGTCAAATCACGTTGTATTTGTACTGTCTCACATGTGTTAGGTTAACGAGCCAGGTTTAAGACCCTGACATGTGTGGACGTGGTGGCATTCGTCCGGCTTTAAAATGAACGTGGTTTAAGTAATTAACATTTAAAACCTAGATTTGTGAACTTAGAAATTTTTGTTCAACTTTAGAGTACATTTAAATGTGATTGTGAAGGCTCATTTTGATATATTATTACATTGTTTAAACATGGAGACTAAATGTGAACGTACAGTGCATACATATTGTTTGATCTTGTAAACGTGTAAAACATTTGTGATTGTGAAACTTGTCACCGTTTTGACCTTGTCGACATTGTGAAGTTGTCGCCATTGTGACCTTGTCGCCATCTTGTAAACTTGATGTCTATGTCCTTACTGAATGTCATCTTGATGTAAGTGATGTGTCATCAATGTTGTAGAGTGTTGAGATATAGTTAGATTGTCTTTGTAAAGTGAATTGTGGAAAGCAGAAAGTTTCGGAAAGAAAGTTACTTGTGGAAAAAAAAATTGTTGACGGACAACATTACGACCTACAATTACACTCAACGCCATACAAACCTAACCAAAACTTAGTGACAAGCAGGCACACCACATCAAATAGACGCTAATTTATTTCCTCCAAAAACAAAGCAGGTTTTCTGTGTCATCTGAAACCCTTGCCCGTAGAGGTCATTTGTGTTTTGAAGTAGCGACCCTACAGTTCCTAGTCCGAATTTCAACCGTTCTTCACCGCATCCAGGACACTTGAGTATATTTTTTCTTTCTATATACTTTCGGATGCAAATTTAGGCACATATTGTAAATAGAACACAATTGTAAATTGTTCACGTTACTAACAACTTGTAACAAATTGTGTGTCTGATATTTCATTTGCATTTTCCATCATGTCGTCATTAAATGATTTCATCGATATGGGGTTGAAGTTAAAGTTAACAGGTGATGAGTTAACGAAGTGGAGTGAAAGGAAATACTCTGAATACCTCCTAGTACAGGAAAAAGCTAATGAACGCGATGAAAGAGCGGCTGAAAGAGCTGCCAAGCAATTAGAGGCAGAAACAGCCTTAAAGCAAGCAGAGGCAGCAATCGCAGCAAAACAAGCTGAGATAGATAGTGAACATGAATAAAGAAGCTGAAATAGCAGCTCAGAGTAAGAGAGAAGAACTGGAATGTACAGCTAAAAGATTAAACAACTTGATACTGAGACTGCCATTAACAAAGAGTCTAAGAAATCTGAGAGACTGGAGAAAGAAAACCAGTACAAGAAATACCAAGGTATTGTACGTAATTATACCTCGGGTGACTGCATTGCAGCCTTTACCCAAAATTTTGAGACTTTAATGGACCATTACCAGGTTCCACTTGTCTGAATGGAATATTAATTTATATGAGGAAGTTTATCAGGGGCAGCCTCTAAAAGTCATAGAGACTATCCCCAAAGACCTCAGAAAAGATTACCATTATCTAAAATCAAAGATTATGGCACATTTTATGTTAGATGAGGCAGGTTACAGAGAACAATTCAGCAAGTTGAGCCCCAAACCGACTCAAACGTTCTCTGACTACCTCTGTTTAGTCCGAGATATATTTTCCAAATGGACTTCAGCAGCTAAAATTGATAAGAACTATCAAAAGTTAGAAGATCTTATCATCAGAGATAAAGTCATTTCATCTATTCCATCAGCATTTTCAAAGTTTTTGCAAGAGAATGAATGCACAAGTGTGGATGAGATTGAGAGACGTGGTTCGGCTTATTACACAGCCAACAAACATTGTTTTGCCAGTGAAGCTACTGAAACCAATTTTGTAGCATCGGCTAACTATGACAAACCCTATAGTAGGCAAAAACCTCATAAGCCTACATCTGAGAAGTACAACCATTGTAAATATTGTAGAATTTCACATCATCAAGGTGAGATGTGCGACAAGAACCCCGCATATCTTACATATTTACAAAACATCGTAAACAGACAAGATAAAGAGCGTAAATCCTTTAGGAATTTGCGTAAATGTTTCCTCTGTAAGGCGTATGGACATTATCGCCATGATTGTAAAGGTAGGCAAATGACAAAGAAAGCCAATGCCGCCTTATTTGACAGTTCATCATCAGATGAAGAAGAATCAGAGAAACACCCTGTGAACTCAGCACAGGCTTTTGATATGTTTAACGCCAATAAATGTACTGTTTGTAATACCTTTTATGAAGATGGTATTTTAACATGCGGCCACTCCATTCCTATTGCCAATGAAGAAGCTAATTTGGTGGTAGATTCCAAAGGCAGAATAAACATCCATCAAGGATATGTGAATGGCAAGCCTGCTACAGTCCTTCGGGACACGGGAAGTTCATTGATTGGACTGAAGAGAACGTTCATAATGCCTACAGACTATACAGGCAGGCACGTAACATGCAGAACATTCTCTGGCAATATTGAAAAGTACCCACTAGCATGGGCATATATTCAAACACCTTTCCTCACTGGGAAAGTAAAATGCGCAGCATTGAACAAACCCGGTGTGTGATATTATAATTGGAAATTTACCAGAGGTGAATGATATGCCTCATGACATAACATCTCTTTGCATTAATGAGATCACAACATCACCATCAAATGTCATCATTGATACTGTTGTACCACCTAATGAATGTATGGTAGCTAATGTAGCACTAGAATCTCATGACATCATTGATAACACTGTTTCATCACCATCTGATATCATTGAATGTGTGAACGCAGTAACCAGATCTACTGCTAGAATGCAAGATGAAATTAATCAGACTGAGGCTATAGAAATGCTTAGCCCAGTATTACCACCTCCTAAAACCATGAAGGAGATTTTTGTAACAGCCCAAAAGGCTGATCCTTCATTGTCAAAATATTTTAATCTGATCGGCCAAAAGCCAAAGTTAACCAAAAATGCAAGATGGCATTTTGCTTTGAAAAATTGTATCCTCACCAGGTATTATACCAGAGGTGACACCACAACAGAGCAAACTGTTTTGCCAATTGAGTATCGTAAGCAAGCCTTACATCTTGCCCATGATATACCTCTTGCAGGGCATATGGCATACGCTAAGACCAGATCAAGATTATTATTACAGTTTTATTGGCCCAAATTCTGCAATGACATTAAGCAATATTGCAGGAGTTGTGACATCTGCCAAAAACTTGTAAAGAAAGGAAAAACCCACAGGCAAAGTTACAAGTTACTGACTTAGCCAGTCGACCTTTTGAGAAAATATCTGTCGACATAGTGGGCCCTCTTAATCAGATTACAACAAGAGGGAATAAATATATATTAACTGTTATTGATCAATGTAGCCGCTGGCCTGAAGCGATTCCGCTAAAGAACATAACTGCCAATGATATAATGGAAGTTTTCTTCCATATATTTTCACGGATAGGATTTCCAGACACTATCCAATCAGATAGGGGAACTCAGTTTATCGCCGCATCTACTCAAGCTTTCACCAAAATGTTAGGAGTGAAGCAATGTTTCAATTCCCCGTACCATCCTCACTCGAGTGGAATTATAGAAAAATTTAATGGGGATTTAAAGCATATGCTTGCTAAAGTCACGCAAGAGCACCCCAATAACTGGGACGTATATTTACCTGCTATTCTCTTTGCTTATCGCGAGGTACCACATGCTAGTACAGGTTTCTCTCCTTTTGAACTTATCTATGGTGCCAAACCACGTGGCCCATTAAGCATTTATCACCAAATGTTAACTGAATCCACTCCTTTACTCAAACCCATATCATCATACGTATACGTTACATCATTGCGTGAAAGAATCATCAAATCTTGTATAATTGCAAAGGATGCACTAAAATTATCTGGTGCTACATATAGACAATATGCTGACAAAGGTAACAGGACAATAACGTTGACACCTGGACAGGACGTTCTTCTTCTTCTACCTAGTGACAGACACTTATTGACTGATTCTTGGCAAGGACCATTTAAAGTGACGCGACAGATTTCACCTGTAGACTATGAGATCCAAATAAAAGACAAACACAAGATATTCCACGTCAATATGCTAAGACCATATTACAACAGAGACAACGAACAAGACGATACAACAGCATGTACAGTGATAATAGACCATGAAGATGACGAGGCTAGTGACGAAATTCCAACACCTGCATTAGACACGACAAACTGCTTGAAGGAAATTAAGATCAACCCAAAGTTAACTCAAGCAGAAACAGACAGTTGCAAACACCTCATACAACAGTACAACACCATCTTCTCCAACAACCCAGGACAAACAGAATTAGTACAACATCACATCACACTCACGTCAAATACACCCATAAAATGCAGACCATACACCATTCCATTGCATTACAAAGAACACTTACATCAAGAGATCATCAGCTTAGAGAAAAACAACATCATTAGACGATCCCAATCAAATTTCTCATCTCCAATGGTCATAGTACGCAAAAAGGACAACACAATAAGACTCTGTGTCGACTATAGGAAATTAAATAAGATAACTCTTTTAGATTTAGAGCCAATGGCAAACTCTGAAGACCTATTGACAGAACTGACAGACGCTAGGTTCTTTACGAAGGTAGACATGACTAAAGGTTACTGGCAAATAGCGGTAGACGAACAGAGCAGACATCTGACAGCATTTGCCACACCTTGGGGACTGTACGAATGGTGCAAACTTCCATTTGGGCTTGTCAATGCCCCAGCAACATTCGTACGTATGACACGACTCCTACTAGTAGACATTCCTAATATTATTTGCTATATAGACGACATTTGTGTTCACACAAAGACGATGACAGACCACATAAAGACATTAGAACAGACATTTGAACGCATTAGACAGCACGGACTGACGGTAAAGCCTGCAAAAGTAGACATAGCCTATCAGGAAATATCCTTCTTGGGGTACAAAATATCTAATGGCTTTGTCACGACAGACGATAACATTGTGTCCAAGATACTAAAACTCTCACTTCCGACTACGAAAAAGCAAGTCAGAAGTTTGTTGGGACTTATAAATTATTATAGGCAGTTCATACCTGATTTTTCTGAACTGACCGAAGTATTTACTAACCTACTAACAAAAGATCAACCGGAGAAAATTGTAAGCAATGAATGCCTAAAATTTGCATTCCAGAAAGTATTATCTTATTTTTCTGATAATAGCTTACACAATCCCATTCTGAAATTGCCCAATCTTCAATTACCTTTCAGATTACGCACAGATGCGAGCTCCGTGGCGATTGGAGCAGTCTTGTTGCAAGAGCACAATAACATCCTACATCCTGTGTACTTCGTCTCCCGAAAATTAAAACCGAGAGAACGGGCTTGGTCAACACCTCAGTTGGAAGCCCTAGCTCTAGTGGTGGGTATAACTAAATTGTCCAGATTCCTCCTAGGACGTCATTTTATTGTGGAGTCTGACAGTAGTCCATTGAGATTTATCAATTCAGGTGTACCTTCCAACCAAATGATAGCTCGCTGGTCTCTTAAGCTTCAAGATTACAGCTTTGAAGTTCGACACATCGCGGGCAGAACCAACACGATTGCCGATCTTTTGTCCCGTTGTCCGACCGACCCAGTAAGCACCAATGTCTGAGTGCAGTGTGTAAAATACACTCGGACCAACACAGCCATGCATCAGTGAAGTTTTTTTCACAAAAGCTGTGTATGTCTATATGATGTGATAGGGGTTTATTCCCAATATATATAGTTTTCTTATTTTACTCTTAATGTAGTGATTGTCGTGAATAATTGTGTAGTGTGTGGTAGAAAGAGAACTTTATTAATTGTATATATTACGAAACAAGAACAGTGCCACATTCGCTCTCAACTTACCGCACGCGAACTGTCAAAAGTTATCCGTGGTAGCTGTATTTGGAACTTATCCAGTGATATTTTAACTCCGTGTGTGAAAGTGTGACCTGAACATTGACATCTACACCACTGCAGTCAATCGAAATCCAGAAGTTTTTCCAGTGTAACAACCAACACATGAACGATCAGAACATTGCACATTCCGTTTTACTACAGCAGACCGGAACAAGTGTGTTCTACAGATTTTCAACATCAGCTGTTTCGTGTGTACTTCCGGATGATTTAGAAATTTAGTGTAAAATTAGCAGACGACAAACAAAAGCTTAAAAAGTTATAACACTTCTAAACTATTTACGATTCAATAATTTCGAATACACGAATTGTGTATTAATATTTTTCATTAAATGTAAATCTTAGAATCATGTCTTGATTAAGTTATTCATACTACCGACATTTTTTCGCTAGTATGGAGAAACATCAAGCTATGACGCTGAGAAATAGAAGAATTATTGTAAAATATTATATTTCTTAAATTTTGAAGTTATGTCCCTTTCATTTAATTGTTATTACATTATTACACCAAGGGCGTTAATTGAAATGTATACGATGATGTATTGTGTATAAATAGCCATGTTGTTGCCAGATTGTTAACACGCCAAGAAGCCATCTACTGGGCATGGTAGAGTGTTACCGACATTGCAGACCGACACAAGAACTCCTGGCCAAATGAGGTCAGAGTTTGAGCGTTGAATGCGACTTATATAAAGCCGTATTACGGTCTTGCCAGATGTTTTTTGTCTCAAAAAGCATATTATTACTTTTTTTTGAAAGGCTGCGAGGTAGTTGCTTGGGAAGCTGTTACTACCGATCTGACTGGGTCAATAATGCAATTAAGGTAATCAGCCATCGAGAGGATGAAGCTTGACGAGTGTTAAAGGTTGAACACCACATGTCTTTAGATACAATGTCCATTTCTTATGGGTTTCTATGCCAAGATGTGTGTGTTTTAGGTATTTCTACATCAATGTATATAACAGAAAGGTTGACTCTGACAGGTTAAAAATATTAACCCAGTATTGTATATAGAGTGTACATGAAAGATGACATCTTTCATGAAGAAGCCCCGGGGGAGCATGTCAGAGTCCAATGTAGTGCCAGCAGAGATGCAGGGACATCGTTACGCCCGCCAGGCGAATAGTTCCTAGCGGGGATGCCGTAACATCGTTACGCCCGCCAGGCGAGTATTAGTTACCTGCCTGCGAGGTTGCCGGCTGACAGACAGCCAGCGGTCAGGCAAGGACAAAGCAGGACGCACGCAGGCCTCGTGAAGCCACTTCAGGTGGACAGGCGCGTTGCGAGAAATAGCCAGACAGCTCTGGGACTCGGACTCGACTGGACGTATGATGGGAGAAAGGCTTGTGTAGTTTCTGTGGCCCGAAAGTCGAGTGTCTGTAACTCTTGTGAGACTGATTGTAAGCTGTGGGTTGCCTGTAAGTGTATTGTTATAACTTATGTATTGTGATGATCATCTCTAGATCGTGATCTGTAAATAAATCCATCGAAACTTCGTGTCGTTGAGTCTCAAGTCAAATCACGTTGTATTTGTACTGTCTCACATGTGTTAGGTTAACGAGCCAGGTTTAAGACCCTGACAACCAGCCCCATTTGTTGTGCTGTTTCCTTTAAGTGAGTCAATATTTCCAATGTTTTTTGTTCATT
Organism: Cepaea nemoralis; assembly: GCA_014155875.1. Lineage (NCBI taxonomy): Eukaryota > Metazoa > Mollusca > Gastropoda > Stylommatophora > Helicidae > Cepaea > Cepaea nemoralis. Next base: position 31,578 of record JACEFZ010015574.1, read on the forward strand.
ATATCTGTAATGACTACATACAATAAATATCTAATGATATATTATAAAATATTAGTAATGACCACATATAACATATCTCTAATGACCACATACAATATATATCTAATGACCATATATAACATATCAGGAATAACCACATATATCATATCTCTAATGAGAGATGATTTTTTGTAAGGTACAGGCATTTGTGTATTTAATTAATATCTTGGGCTCCTCATATTGTTTGCAAACATGTGATGAAAAACTGTGACCGTAGCCTTGTAGGAAATGAAAATGTTTAAAATGTCGAATTCCAATGTTTTGGAGAGCCCAAGAACCACTATGATGACTGTTATTTATGTGTTGTCAATATTAACGGAATTAATTTTAAAATAATAACAAACAATTTAAATATCCAGATTTAGATTGTGCTAGACGACCTGTTCCATACGGAGATGACATACCAATTCCAACTTTCAGTCAGATTTCGTATTCCCAGCTAGAAGATGAGACAGCGGTAGCACATGGAACGACAAGTGACAGTATTATCGAAGATGATTTTCCAGCTGCAAAACGATTTGACCAACGTGAACTGAATTATCTAATCCGTGTTCTATATCTCTCGAGGGAATCTTCATAACGTTTGGCTTCTAGACTGAATGGAAAACATTACTGACTGCAGAAAGAAGGTTACATTTTATCGCAGCAGAGAGCAAGATGTTCTTCCATTCCTTTGTAAAGAAAACAACATTGTGTTTTGTACTAGTGCAGGAGGTCTTGTAAACAAAATGGGTATAAGGTATACACCAGATGAGTGGAGAATTTTCGTTGACAGCTCCAAAAGAAGTTTGAAAGGTGTTCTCTTACGCAATGGCAACAAGTATTTCTCAATTCTAATTTCTCATTCTAATACAATGAAGGAGGAGTATACTACAATAAGCACAGTTCTGGAAAAATTGAAGTATTTAGAACATAACTGGATGGTTTGTGTTTATCTTAACATGATGAACTTCTTGCTTGGCCAGCAAAGGGAATTCAACATATTTCCATTCTTTATATGTTTGTTTGATAGCAGGACAAAAGATACGCACTTTACAAAGAAACAGTGGCCGTTGAGGGATGAATTTAAAGTTGGAGAAATTATATTGTCAACAAGCCTCTCGTTGATCGAAAAAGAGTTCTGCTGCCACCGTTACATATAAAGCTTGGTTTGATGATGCAATTTGTTAAGGTACAGAAAAAAGATGGTGCTTGTTTTAATTAATTATGCAGAAAGTTTCCGGAATTGATTATAACAAATTTAAGCTAGTATTTTTGATAGTCCTCAAATTAGAAAGTTAATAAGCGATCCAAATTTATTGATTCGATGAACATAACAGAGTCCTGGTCATCATTTGTGTTAGCTGTGCACAACTTTATGGGTAGTTTTGAAGTAGACAATTATTCTAAATTAGTTGAAAACATGCTGTCGAGTTTTTGTAAGCTTGGATGCAGCATGAGTATACAATTGCACCCAATAACCATTTACATTTCTTTCCCGAGAATCTTGGCGACTTTAGTGAGGAGCAAGGTGAAAGATTTCATCAAGATATAAAAACAATGAAAGACTAACAGGGACTTTGGGATGCTCACATGATGGTAAATTACTAATGGATCCTTAAGCATAATTGTCCAATGTCGGATGTATAGTTGATGGCTCAACCCCAAAGAGTTAAAGGATACTAAGCTCCTCTTTCGCAGTGTGATACTGCCCGTTATAATAAATTAAGTTAGCACTGGTTCAAATGCTTGATTTAATATGAAGAGTTTCGGAGAACCAAAGAATTCTTCCACTGAACAATGGAACATTTCCTGAAGGCCAACACTATCTTGTTGGGGGTTCCTTGCCTCTCTTCTCTCAGGTAATTGATTAATATCTAGGTTGTGTCTTATTGAACTACTGACACGACAAGAAAACATTCAAAGGAGGAAATGACCTCTTACATAATTTATTAAAACATAAACATGAATTATGGTCATTTAATACATCAAAAACATCAATTTCAACTGTTATTATGCATCAATGTGGGTTCATACAGGTAAAAGATATTTCATATCCCTGGATGCCTGAAATATACATTTTAATGACATACTTACATTTCATTTCGGATAGACTGTGTGAACCTGCTTATAAACAGTTGTACTTCAGGGTGACTGGATCCATAATGCCATCAATTCCTTGAGCTTGTGTAAAATAAGTTCTCCTACTGATTGTTAATTATCTCCCTGGGTGTCGGATAGATTTTGTGTTTCCAGTTAAGTTTTCTCTATTACTGGACTAGGAAACTGCATGCAGGTGAGTTCTGTTTGGGATACTGGTCTGCATCACTCTGTCCAGATACTTCACTCACAAAAGAAAAGTCAGGCCTGGATCTAGATTCAGTCAAGCTGCTACCTTCATCAAGTCCTGCATTCAACCTAGTCACGTCTGGATCTAGCGGTACTTAGCCACTATCTGCATTCTCTTGAATGGCTGTAAACACTGACACTGGTTTCAGGTTTTTGGACTCAGCGTTGATCAACTTAACGGTAGGCTTCTACTTCTGTCGTCTTTCACGAATGGATTTTATCGTTGTTTGTTTTTCGACATTGCCGCCGTCCGTGAATGGGCCTTCTGCCATGCGTCTTGGCTTTGTGTAAACAGGGCGATGTTCACTTGTGCGCCATCATTTATACTTGTTGATCCAGTCCTAGTTTGTTTTTTTTTTCATGCATTTGCTCCGATTCGTGATGTGTGCTGTTTTCAATCTGGGGCCGTGTCGATTGTCTCTTTTCCCCCCAAGTTGAAACCGTACCGGTGGTGATTGCAGTTTTATGTTCTTGTAAAATGGGATTGGATTTGAGGAGATCTTGACAGCTAGTAACGAATTGTACGACAGTATACTACATGGCTTCCCTCTCAGACTATTGTTCGCTTAAAAAACTAGCTTCGAGCAACCGTAACAAGCTGATATTTCCTCTAACCCTTTCTACTCCCATTCTTTTCTTCCTCCTCTGCTTCTTGTACAGAATCTTCAATAGGATGTCTGATGAGAAAGTCTGCTCCTACATTTATCCTTTTTGGGACATATTCTATTTGAAAAAAAAAATACGGTTGTAGGAGTAATGCCCATCTCATTAGTCGAGCGTTTGAGTTTCTGGATGCAGCCACGAACGTGAGAGGTTGATGATCACAGTATATTGTGATGTGTTTCCCATACAGGTACGCCTGGAACTTCTCTACTGCCCAAACTAAAGTTAAACATTCCTTTTCTATGGTAGAATAATTGCGTTCGGCTGAATTCAATTTTCTACTGGCATAGGCAACTGGAAAGAGCATTGATTGATCCTCATCCATTCCTTGTAATAAGATGGCACCAATTCCTATGTTACTTGCCTCCGTCCTAAGTATCCATGGACGTGTTAGATCTGGCAGATGAAGAACTGGTTAAGTTTTCTTTAACTCCGCGTATGCTTTCTCGCAGTCAGCAGACCAAACGACATTCTCTGGTTCCCTTTCCGAGTGAGATTTTTCAACGGATATACGAGAGAATTGAAGTTCGGGATGTATCTTTGGTAAAATCCGCAGAGGGATACAAAAGATCGAACATCCTTTTTGGTTCTGGATCGCGGTCCATTCCTTAGTTTCTCCACATTACCATCATGAGGTTGCATTTTGCCTTGAGATGCTGTGTGTCCCAAAAAATCTAATTGCCGGAATCCAATTTGGTACTTCTTTGGTCTTGCTGTCAACCCCACTTCTTGCACGCAGTTGAACAGTATCTTCAATGTCTCAAGATGTTCCTTGAATGTTTCTGTAGCAATCAGGATGTCATCCATGAAGTTGCTAAGACGTGGATTTTCCAATGGTCCTAAAAGTTTCCTCATCATGCGAGTGAAGACACTAGGCGCATTGCTTAATCCGAAAGGAAGAACGTTTAATTCATAATGTCCATCAGGAGTGCTGAAGTATAACCACGGTCTTACTTCCGTTTTCACTGGGATTTGATAGTATCCCTTGCTGAGATCTATCTTTGTGAATTATTTTGCTCTGTTGAGGCTGGTGAAAAGTTGATTCTGATCTGGCAGTGGTTCCGGTTGGAACTCTGTTACAGCGTTCAGATGCCTATAATCATTGCATAATCTATGTTCACCACTGGGTTTCCTCAATAGAACTAAACTTGCATTATACGGTGATTTAGAAGGTGATATTATCCCAGCTGAAAGCAGTTGTTGAATTTCATCTTTGAGAGGTTTGGCTTTGGCGTATGGAACAGGGTAAGTTTTGACTCGCGTAGGTGTTGGATCCTTCAACTTCATGTCGAAATCTTCAAGATCTGTCAGTCCTGGCTTGTCTGTTAGGATATCTGCATAATTCTTTAAGCACTATCGAATCTGCTGCTGATCCGTCGTTAATGTTGGGCTAATGTCCACATCTCGATAACTCTCGTTGAACTGCAGAGGATACTCCATTCCCATTGAGTTTCCATGTTCAACTTCTGTTGCTACGGCCATTGCTATCAAATGTGCTGTCTCAGTGGTGGGTCTCTCATTGTACTTTCGTAATAGGTTGAGATGAAAGATTTTCTCTTTCCCCTTTATAGAGATCGTGAAGTTTGTTCGGGATAGTTTCTCCTTTGCTACATAAGGTCCTTTCCAATCGATCTGCAACTTGTTTTGACTTGTGGGAAGAGGTAATAACACTTCTTCTCCCACCTCTAACTCTCTATCGTTTGCTTTCTTGTTGAAATTTTTAGGCCATTCTACGTCCTGCTTGTCGTAGATTGGTTGTGGCTAATTTCCAGCCAGGTTGAAATCTTTATTTTAACTCTTCCACATACGTGGATGCAGTCACAACAGTCTCATCAACTGAATCATCAGTCCATGTACGAAGTAACGCTTCTAATGGTTTCTTGATTGGACGACCGAACATCAATGTTGCTGGTGCAATTCCCGTACATGTGTGTGGTACTTCTCGGTACGAAAATAGTGCTGCCGGAATGTACTATCCCACGCCTCTGGTTTTTCTTGAGCTAGTTTCTTCATGATGGTTATTAGGGTCCCATTAAATCTCTCCACAGCTCCGTTTGAAGCAGGGTGATATGGAGAAGAACATATCTGCCTAGACTGGAAAGTCTGAAAACTTCCTCCATTATGAACCTTTGAACTGTGATCCGTTGTCAGTCGGGATCCGGATTGGAAATCCTAATCTGGTAAATATACCAAGTCGATCTTCTACTGCATGCTTGAAATCACTAGATGGCATCGGCAGAGCTTCCGCCCACATCGAGCATGTGTCCACGAGTGTTAATATGAAAAGATTTCTCCTCTTTCTCTGGGTTAGAGGTCCGACTCTGTCCACAGCCACTTTCTCGAATGGTGTGCAAGTGATGGACATTTGCCCTAATGTCGCTGGTGGTGTCTAGTGCTTTTGGGCTACTCTCTGACATTCTGGGCATGATTTGACATATCTTTGAATGTCCTCGTTCTTCCCGGTCACTAGTAGTCGGTTGAGATTCGTTGAATTGTTGCGTTAATTCCCATATGTCCGCTAAACGGCATACTATGTCCCATCTCAAGTATTTGCGTTCTGTAAGTAGTTGGTACAACAGGTTGTGAATACTCTTGTCCTAACTTTCCTGCCTTCCGGTGAAGAATTCCGTTCTTCATGTAGACATCACCTTTCCCAGGAGGTATGCGATTTTGGAAACTTACGAAAGCACGTCCCAAGTGAACTATATGTTGCTTAAGCTTGTTTTAAATCTTCTGGTTGAAGATTTGCTGGTGTCGTTGGTGTTGGAGTTTCCCTAGCCTGTTGGCGTGTAGTCACCGCTGATGCTATCATGTACTGGTTCTCGTAAAAAGACGTAGTGACATCCTAGCATAACAGGATAAATTGGGTCTCCCATGAAGGCTGCTCTGATTTCTCCCGTAACATAGCGTGAAGTTATGCTGACCTGGGCAACAGGAAGTGTCATAGGCACGGAACTTTTGCGAAATCCCTGTATTTTGACGGTTTCCTCTGTAACTTGCTCTGGATTTACCAGTGAGGTTTGTACAATTGCGTCGAAAAATACACCTCTATCATAGAGACATTGGACTGTCTATCCGTTCAGGTTGACAGATTCTATGACTGGCAGTTTTTAGTTGATGTTCTGTTTCGTGTCCTTATTGGAACGAGCATTCCGGTTCATTCTCGCTGCTTTAGGTTTACCGCACAGGATTTGGTAAGAGGTTCAGGCCTCTTTCTGCAATCCTTTGTGCTGTGAGTATGAGTTTTACAATGGCTGCAGTAGGATTTGTTTTCCCCTTTCTGCTGCTGGTACTGAGTTGTAGTGGTCTTATTTGATCCAATAGATCCATTTGGTTTGCTAGATTTCGGTCCTCCCTTATCTTTGGTCTTCCGAGGGAACTAGCGAGGAAGATTATTGGTAGTTCGTTGATTACCTCCCGCATCTTTCTGCGACTTTTCATATCTCTCCACCAATGTACTGGTAGACTTCAATCTCTGAGCTCCATTTTGTCTTAGAAATGCTCTAATGTCCTGAGACATTGTCTGTTTAAGTTGATCTATAAGAAGCATTTCTTGTAGATCTTGGTAGGTTTTCTCAAATCTAGACATGGTACGCCATTTGTTTAGGTAGGATTTCAGTCGTTCTACGAATTGAGAAAGTTCTCTC
>JACEFZ010015575.1:0-7500 GCA_014155875.1 Cepaea nemoralis
CTAGTATATATATAGATTATTATAAATCTTAAGTCATATATAGATACTTATTAGAAATCTGAAATCTTATAAAGATAATTATTAGAAATCTGAAATCCTATATAGATAATCTCGTGTTTTTATTTTTATCTGTTTTATTCAGGAAATTGCAGGCATTTAGAGTCATATGGGAAAGCCGCCCAAGCAGAAAAAAACACGTCGGAACATGATGAACAGGAAGACGAAGATGCGTACTCAACAATTAAACTTGACAGTAGCGATAAGTGCACGGAGGTCAATGAAGTTAGATCGTCGTCTGAAATTGCCAATGAGAAGTGGATACACTTCAAGTCAGCTAACTTGTCGCCTGATATTGTCAATGGTAAGGAAAAACATCTGGACGATTATCCTTACACACAAGTTAGGAAACCTATGCCAGAACCGGTGTAGATAATCTATTAATGGATTGTAAGTGTAACAGACATATGTTTGACAAAGTTATTTCCTATGTGAATGTGACATGCACAGTGATGAACGAAAGATGAGTGATTGGAAGGGCCGAATCAAAGACGGGCATGCATGCCGTTTTTGTGACCCTGTGAAAATAAAGCTCGGTCGTTCGGTCTCTCTCTCTCTCTCTCTCTCTCTCTCTCTCTCTCTCCTCTCTCTCTCTCTCTCTCTCTCTCTCTCTCTCTCTCTCTCTCTCTCGCTCTCGCTCTCTCTCTTCGCTCCTTGTAAATACACAGCGTTTTCGTACAAAATAAGTTGTTTTTTTTTAAACATTAGGTCAGCATTCTTAAACATCCATTGTGCTGATGCCGAGGTAAAGAGTTCAACCCCTACACCGGACAGTTGGACTAAAATGTTGACTTATCGTCCTTGCCCTGGGGACAAATTACAAGTACCTCTGAAGTCGGAGTGGGTTCGCCTGACGACGAGGGACACTGTTAATAGGTAAAGCTAATCCACACGCACAATTCCATCCATCACTACCAGAAGTAGTGTGTATGGACAATGATTTAGTTCATAGCGAGCGAACGCAAAAAAAGAAAAGAAAGAAAACTGAAACAACAAAGGAATGAGTGTGTAGACATATGTTTGACAAAGTTATTTCCTATGTGAATGTGACATGCACAGTGATGAACGAAAGATGAGTGATTGGAAGGGCCGAATCAAAGACGGGCATGCATGCCGTTTTTGTGACCCTGTGAAAATAAAGCTCGGTCGTTCGGTCTCTCTCTCTCTCTCTCTCTCTCTCTCTCTCTCTCTCTCTCTCTCTCTCTCTCTCTCTCTCTCTCTCGCTCTCGCTCTCTCTCTTCGCTCCTTGTAAATACACACCGTTTTCGTACAAAATAAGTTGTTTTTTTTTAAACATTAGGTCAGCATTCTTAAACATCCATTGTGCTGATGCCGAGGTAAAGAGTTCAACCCCTACACCGGACAGTTGGACTAAAATGTTGACTTATCGTCCTTGCCCTGGGGACAAATTACAAGTACCTCTGAAGTCGGAGTGGGTTCGCCTGACGACGAGGGACACTGTTAATAGGTAAAGCTAATCCACACGCACAATTCCATCCATCACTACCAGAAGTAGTGTGTATGGACAATGATTTAGTTCATAGCGAGCGAACGCAAAAAAAGAAAAGAAAGAAAACTGAAACAACAAAGGAATGAGTGTGTACATACACCATGCCATAATTGTGATATTATGTGTGTATATGTGTGTACAGTCAAACCTCGGTTTTTGTTATCTTCGGCTTTCTTCGGTTTCGCTCTTTGTAAATGTTTTCCGCGAAAAACGTGTCTCGGTTTTCGTTGATTGCCTCGGATTGTGTCGATTGCCTCGGATTTCGTTGACGTGCCCTCATGATGCTAATGTTGCGAAAACAAAGGAACCCACGCGTTCTTCCGCTCAGTTTTGCATTGTTTTTTGTTGTGTGAGCATCACTTGCTAATAATAAAATATGAAAGCGGCATTTAGATTACTGAAATCGGCCCCATGTACGGGAAGTCGTTTCATTGTGGCGAAAAAGGAAGCAATAAAAGAGGCTAATGTAGAAAAAGACATGAATGTGTTACCGAAACAGAGATCTTAAACAATTGAAGATGTCGAACAGTTATTATTGTAATTTGGATAAATCAAAAACAGTTAGATGGCGATTATGTTTCAGAGGCAATTATATGTGAAAAGGCCAGACTGTTGTCTGCCGATCTCATTAAGAAAATGACTGTTGCGAATGCTAGTAGTGTACTTAGTGATTTAAAGTCAGCAGATTATGGTTTGAAAAATTCAAAAGGCACACTGGTATACATTGTTTTACTAGGCACGGCGAAAGTGCGAGTTCGGACACATCTGGGGCCGAAAAATAGTATTAAACAATTAATTATATTCTCTATAAAATGTGTTTATGTATGTATTTTGGAGTGTCTAGAGCAGTGTTTCCCAACCTTTTTTGTGCCATGCCCCACTTAAGTCTTTCTAAAATTCATATTGCCCCCCTCCCCGGCCCCACGCCCCCCCCCCCCCCCCTCAACATATACATTATTTTTAATATTCAAAAATTGAAATGTTCACTAAAGAAACTTGAATGATAGGTTTTAGGAAGAAATCACTAGGTAATTATTGAGCAAACACAGTAAGTACATTTTCAAAACATATAATGGAGAACTGAAATTCAAGTACAAAATAATTTTAATGAAAGATTTTTCTATATTATTTGAATTATTAGTAATTATTTATTATTTAAATTTAGTGAGATACTTGCGCTTGATGCTTGCTGCAAAGAGATCTTATGTCAGGTTCCAATTTAGTTAACTTCAGTCTCAAGTCTCCCCGTTTTGTTATATTCAGCCGATTTCTTCCATTTTCGAATTGCCCCCCTTAACAGTCAAATTGCCCCCCTGTGGGGCGTGGGCCCCACGTTGGGAAACACTGGTCTAGAGCGAATTAATTGGATTTACATTGATTCATATGCAAATAATTGCCTCGGTTTCCGTCGGTTTCGGGGTTCACCGATTGTTTTCATGCTGATTTTCGACGAAAACCGAGGTTTGACTGTATTTGTTTTATTCACAAATGCGTCACTTAACACTAACAAACGGCAACGCTCTGCGAAATAATCAAAGAAAAGAAACACACATTACACCGTGTAAAAACACACTGATTTGTATTAAATAAATGTTTTAAAAAAACAAAACAAAACAAAAACATTATAACAAACACAGTGTAGGGCAGCTTTATAAAACACAATTAAGGAAAACAAAGGACGTTTCTCAAGTATGTCTGCACATTTTATCAATTTGATCGAGTTCTTTTTTCTATGTCATGTACAAAAATCTTTGAGGTTTTCTAGTCATGTTTGATAAACTCATTCATATTTGCATATCTCCATTCTTAAATATGTATATATTGCTATGACACTTTGTTAGATACTAACTCAATACTTAATATTAAAAATAGTTAATTAAGTCGGATACGAATACACCAACTTAACCTCCCTGGGTCGTCGTGTAGTATCTACCTGCCATGAGTATGTCAATGTCCCACGGATATCCTCATACAGCTCCTTATACCTCATGCCAAGCATAAGAAACCTTTCATCCTTCCACCAATCATCTCGACCCTTGGTGAGGGTGTGTGTTTTGGTTATCTATCTTCCGAGCACTCATCATATCCCATCTCTTCACATGGAATCTCTGCATGCTTCATATTTAAGAGTGACAGGTCCTTTTTCTCATATTCTTGTCACGGCCGTTTCTCCTTGACTTTGCCAGATAACTTTGTAATATTCGGTGAGGGAAATGTGGACGCAAGATTCATCTGGATTTGTTATATAATTCTTTTGGTGACTAATACTACCCATTTTATTTTATGCACCAATTCTGGTGACTGTATCTGAATTAGTTTACATCGCAATTACCCAATTGACAATTGTTCTATGTTTTTATTAGTGTGTTGTTTGAATCACAAACATTCGTTTACAATGCACCTCATTTTCCCATTAGGTTCTTGGGTGACGTCGATTACACAGCGACCCTTATATTTTTCTTCTAGACAGGAATATCGAAGCCTATCTTCGTTTGGCGATATACGTCGCCTGTTATTTCCACAATGGTCTATATCCGTCGTTGCTATAAACTTTGATATCTGGGTTTATGACCCTATCGTAAATCTTTAGTACTTGTTGAAACAGGTCAGTTGTCTGCACCATGGTTCTAACCATTATATTCGGCAGTATGTTTGTTTCTCCCTTATGTATAGCATTACAGTAATCTATACAGACCCTTGTACATTACTTGAAAATTAATGAACAATTGTACATATTTGAAAATGAATAACAATATTGGAAAATGATTAACCCATGTACAGGTAGCTATGCTCGCATGTATATACAGTGTTATAATGTGTAACACTCTTTGTAATTGGTATTATATGCAAAACATGTAATCTACAATTTGGTATTATATGCAAAAAATGTGATCTACAAATTTGTAACAAATTATTATTAAGTTATAGAAGTCGTAACAATTCAATGCTCAACAATCGTTAAGTCCAAGTATGAACTCGTGAATTGAATGGTTGAAACAATACATTATTGATTCAGTGTCCTTATCGATCAATGTTATTTCAGCTCCTTCTTTCTGTCCATTCTTCGGACTGGTGTCTTGTAACCCGTGTCTATAGTTTATTTATACTAGGCTTGTGTCAGTGTATTTACATTTTCCGTATATAATTCGTTATATCGATTATGGGTTAACTGTAGTAATTCACAGGCTTGTCCATAGGACACATTTTTCAGTCCCATTCCCATCCCATCCCACGGTCATTTTGCCTGTCCCATCCCATGGGATTCCCATGATAATACTAATATGGAATACATTTCACATAAAATTATGAAATGTATGAACGTTTAGGGTTAGTGTCTACTAAATAGGACTACATGTACAAAGAGACATGTAAAACAACAGAATTTATTAAGTTTGGTATTCAAGAGTATTTTATTAAAACAAAGTTTAATCTAAATAAGACAATTCAGTGTTATCCTGACAAATTAGAAGAAATGAAGAAATGAGATCGTTGAAGAAGAAATTTAACAAATTTTTCCATCAGGAGTTGGACGAGCAGCAACTATAGTAGTAGTAGTAGTAGTAGTAGTAGTAGTAGTAGTAGTAGTAGTAGTAGTAGTACATTGCCTTGTTTGTGACACAATTGTGTTGATTATTTTTGTGTGTTTGCTTGAAACTCGAAACACCGTAATATGGATATGCATAAACTGTGGAATATGTTGTTTGCCTGCTTATTATTTACGTGTAATTTTGTTTTTGTTTGCATAACACTGAAATTAATGTCTATAATTTTCACACTGAATAATGATAACAGCTTGGTGTTTACTTCTTGTTTCATTATTCGTCATAATCTTGAAATACTTAACGAGTTTCAGGAATGAGTGCTTTCAGATTTGTAATCTTGCAGAGAAAGAATTACGTGTACATAGGGTTTTTCCGAAACGGTATTTGTGAGTGTGTAAACATGTTTGCTCCAAGAACCACGCCGTTACCATACTACAGTTTCAGACAGGGTTGCCAGATTGAATTTTTCAACGCCAAATCCGATGAATCTGGTTTTAAAAAAGTTTGGCGTCAAAATACCTGTTTGGCGTTTTTGTAAAATTTAAGATTTGTAAAATAATCTTCTATATATATATATAAAAGACAATGTATGTGTGTGTGTGTGTGTGTGTGTGTGTGTGTGTGTGTGTGTGTGTGTGTGTGTGTGTGTGTGTGTGTGTGTGTGTGTGTGTGTCCTTTATGCGTTCCCGAACGGTCCATCCGATTGAGATGACATTTTGTACAGATGTTCTGCTCGCTCCTGCGGATCCACCTGACATAGTTAGTTACTTTAAAACGTTTTGTACGTAATAAAACAATATTAATTAAAATATTGCAAGGGGACTTAACTTAAGAACAGTTATATTACGGAACATTACTTTTAGTAGCATTGCTATATTATGTAATTTAAATAATTGTTGTATTTTTCTTAAAGTGTTATCAAAAGTTTAAAGAAGTTATCTACAGTCAATCAATCAATCAATCATGTGCCATAAGTTATAAACAAAGTGATAAAAACTTTAAGGCATTTTCAAAGTTTTCATAAAAATAATGCATCTATTTCAGATACGTGAAAATTTTCTAACTCTATCTATAGTCATGTCCGTTATAAACATTGTAATTAACAAAAAAGTTTTCATTAAAAATAATCGATGTATTTTAGATACGTGAAAATGTTATTTATGTATTTCTGTACTTTTTGGGGAGAACAACTTTTGCATATCCTTTGAATTACGCCGCAGTCAACCAAGCATATTTTCAATATCCTTCACGCTGTTTGTTTTTTCCGTTCGCTTGGCCGGGAGAAGGTCAGTACAAAAGTCACACTTGCATAAAATGTATATGCTTTATTTTTATTTTTTTTAAAGCTGGGTCAGCTACCCATTTTTCCCGCAACGGGAACGGGAAAGGGCCGAACATAGACAGACAGACAGCCAGACAGACAGACAGACAGACAGACAGACAGGTAGGTAGGTAGGTAAGTAAGTAGGTAGGTAGGTAGTGGGTAGATAGATAGATAGACAGACAGACAGATAGATAGATAGATAGATAGATAGATAGATAGATAGATAGATAGATAGATAGATAGATAGATAGATAGATAGATAAGATTATTATATAGCTAGGTCAGCTACCCATTTTTCCCCGCAACGGGAACGGGAACGGGTCGAACATAGACAGACAGACAGACAGACAGACAGACAGACAGACAGACAGATAGATAGATAGATAGATAGATAGATAGATAGATAGATAGATAGATAGATAGATAGATAGATAGATAGATAAATAGATAGATAGATAGATAGATCCCCGCTATGGACTGGGCTAAGCCGAGCCGGGTCAGCTAGTCACTAATGAGAAGTGTTTTTTCACCATCTTTAAAATCTGATCTAATTCTAGATCTGCAAAACAAGAAGTATACACTCATCATTGATGAGTCCACTGATGTCTCGATCCAAAATTATTTGTGCATTTTAGTTAGATACCTCAGCGATAAAAGAAATGAAATTACTGCTAGTTTTCTATGTTTGATGGCAGTTCAGGAAGTTACAGGAGATAATATATTTAATTTGATTAACAATGAAATTGAAAAATGTAATCAAACATAAAAATTTGCATTGGTTTTGCATCAGATTGAAAGGAGGAAGAAAAGCAATTAAAAGAAACTGGACTGCCCAAAGATACGGAGCAGTTCTGGCAAGGAGTGATGAAACATCTCCGATTTAAAGAGCTTGCTTCTTTTGCTCTCACTTGCTTAATAACACTTATTAGCAATGCTGCAGTGGAGAGTATGTTCTCTCTTTTAAAATGCATAAAAACCAAAGCAAGGAATAGACTTCATCTGTCTCTCTTAGACGCAATTATTATAATTAGAGCAGAACTATTATCTTCAACCAAGTGCTGTAAAGA
>JACEFZ010015575.1:12500-37077 GCA_014155875.1 Cepaea nemoralis
TTGAATATAAAGCCATAGACCAACACAGGCGGTGGTCACTGAGAGGATGTGAGTTAGTTGGTGGGGCAGCTATCTCTATCAAATACCTCAAAACTCTATGACGTGGCCATCTGCGGGTAAGATATGTAACTCCAACATTCATTTCACAATGTTTATTTTTCTTTCTATGTAAATGTATAATGCTCATGATGAACGAAAGACGAGTGATTGGAAGGGCCGAATGTAAGACGGGCCTGCGCGCCCAATTTGTGACCCTAATAAAGTTGATTTGATTTGATTTGATTTGATTTGATTTCGCTTGCTGCCTTGCAGGGTCTGTCTTTCAGACAAAGGCTAGTGGGGTCAACCATACACATATCGGCTGAAGCCAAGAGGAAACCACCGTTTTATTTTACTACAATTATCATTCCTCTAAACAAAACTCACACAGGCAAAAAAAAGTCCCTGGAAGCCTTGGAGATGTGGTGATATAGAAGAATGTTGACAATTATTTGGACAGTCAATAAGCGCAGTCTGGACGTTTTAATGAAAGCTGAATCGCAAAGACAACTTATCACAAACATCAGAAAGAAGCAATCTTAATATTTTGGCCACATTATGAAAAGACAAATATAAAACATGTAACAATCGGAAAGATTTGTGGAAAAAGAGATAGAGGAAGACAGCGCGAGAAAATTCTTGACCGTCTTGTGTCATGGCACGAAAGGGAGTCAACACATGAACTGATCATTGCGGTCGGAGATCGCAGTTGCTGGAGAAGCATGGTCGTCAAGCTTGTCCATGGACATATTCTTCTGTCCTACCCCATCCCATCATATGAAAATGTATGCCTGTCCCATCCCATCCCATAGGACCTTTCCAATGGGATTCTCGTGGGAATAAGATTCCCATGGCCAAGCCTGATGATCGCCATCGCCAGCCTACCAGACACTAGATGATGATAATGAATCGCTTTATGGGCATGTTCCGATTGATGAAACTATAGAGTAAACGGAATTGTCATGTGTATCATATGTTCAAGATTGGTGTGTCGGATCTCTGCCTGTGTGTGGCAGTAACCTCATAATCACCTGCCGCCCTACCGTAAGTTTTTCTAACACAGGTCGGGAATTCCCAGAGATAACACTAACGAGTGGTTTTAGCAGGGACATTAACGCCGAGCGAGGTCTTTGTGTGTAGGAAATAAGGAATGGGAACGGGCATACAGAAATGAAAAAATAAAAGAGGAAGAAGAAGCAGAAAAAAAAATCGTTGTAGTAGTAGTTGTTGTAGTTGTTGTGTTTGCTGCTGTAGTAACAGAAATAGAAGTAGTAACAACAGTAACAGTAATTCTATTGGTAGGAGTAGGAGAAGTAGTAGTAGTAGTAGTAGTAGTAGTAGTAGTAGTAGTAGTATTAACATAAGTAGTAGTATTTGTAGGAGTAATAGAGTAGTTGTTGTAGTAGGAGTAATAATAGTAGCAGTAGTAGTAGAAGTAGTAGTATCTGTAGTATGAATAGTTGTGCAGAAGCAATAGTTGTTGTTGTAACATAAATAGTAGTAGTACATGTAGTTGTAGTAGTAGTAGTGGTAAAAGCTGCAGTAGTACATTGTTTGTTTGCTTATACAATAGCTGTTTATCTTCTGTATTTTGCTTGAAATGATTCATTCTCCAACCCGACACACCTGCCAGGCAAAATTTGTGCAATATACATAAATTGTTGTTTTTGCTTGTCTAACACAGAAATTAATGTCAATAAAACACATTTCTAACATCGTTGGTGTTTACTTCTTTGTTTCATCATTGGTCATATTCTTAAACTACTTAATGCGTTTCTGGAACACTTGCTCTCACATTTGTAATCTGTGAGGAAAGAATTACGTGTACAAAGGGTTTTCCCGATACTGTATATATGAGTGAATAAAAACACGTTTACTCAACGAATCCCAACATAACCATACATCAGCTTTCAGTTTGTATTTGTCAAGTGCATTCAATGACCTCAAACGTTCCACGGAATGGTTATTTATGGGAATTACGTCATGACGCGAGTATCCAGATGTTGAAAGATTGACAGCAAAATGAGTAACGTCATTGCACCCGGTTTTCTGCTAAACAAATCATTATCAGGAAAGTTGAGGTGAGCTGAGTTGAGTTAAGTCACGAGCCGACGTCATTGCACTCAGGGCATTCCCATAAGCATACAGTCATTATCTTAAACAGCCAGCGTAGAGTTCCAATACCTATCGTGCCCGTTACAATCTGATTACATTTCCGTCTTGCTTTACCTCTAAGTAATGACTGTCTTCCAGATCCTCTGACCATCCCCTGCTGCTGCATTCTCTCCTCCTCTCCAGACCATGATAGTCTATCTGTTCTTCTGCATCACTCACGCGCTCCCATAGGGCCACCACCACATCAACCCCACTATGCATAAAATCACCCCTCATCATCAGCAAAGATAGTACCAAACCAGCTGTCAATTGCGCAGTAGATGGAAACACACTTGAATAGTTCAACAACGTTTTCTTGCCCAGGTTAATGTTAATAATCAATCAATCAATCATGTGCCATGCCGGAAAGGGTGGGCGGTCATAACTTGCCATTTCACTCGATCACCAGAGTCGTGGATCAGCTCAGTGTTCCTGTCTCGTCCATGCCATGTGGCCAAGTCATTCAGGTATTTTCCTCTCGGTCTTCCTCTTGGTCTGTTCCCTTCGATCTTGCCAGTTGTCACTAAGTTCTCAAACCCATTTCTTTTCAAAACATGTCCAACAAGTTTTGACTGTCTACGTCTAATTTCTCTAATCAATTTATGATTTTCATTTGTCTCCTGTAGTACTTGGTTATTAGTTTTTCTGTCTGTGCATGGTATTCTTTGCATTTTCCTCAGAAACCACATTTCTGCAGCCATCAGGTGTTTTTCAGCTTGACTGAACATTGTCCAAGTTTCACATCCATACAAAAGAATAGGCTCTATGTATCCCCTCAACACGCTTTTTCTCGTTTCAAGTGACATATTTTTATTGGTCAGAATGTTTTTCATCTTGCTAAAGGCTACTTTTGCCATGGTGATTCTTGTTCTAATCTCTACAAGGCATCTCCCATCAGATGTTATGACTGTTCGGAGATAACTGTACCGATTCACTTATTGAAGAATATTCCCATTTACTTGTATATTACATTGTGGTGCTTCTTTCTTCCTGGTGACGACCATAATCTGTGTCTTCTTACAATTTAATTCCAACCCCAGCTGCTCACTGTGAACAACAACCGCGTCTACTAATTGTTGTAGATCTTGTGCATTGTCTGCAATCAATACTGTACCATCTGCGTATGTAATGTTAGTGATGTTTCGTCCTCCAATGCTGATTCCATGTTTTCTGATTCTACATTTCTGAACACATTTTCACTATATAGGGAAAAAAAGATCTGCAGACATTCCACATCCCTGCCAAACACCTCTCTTAATAGGTTGATATTGTCCCACTTTATTATCAATCCTTATGGCAGCTTGTTGTTTCCAATATATGTTTTTTATAAGTCTAATGTCTTTCCCATCAATGTGTAGATCTGCAAGCATATCCACCGTGTTGACATGTCTAACTCTATCAATGTTAATAATACAGGTACGGAAATAATAATAATCATCATCAATTGTCTTGGCGACATGATCATCGATGTCACACAAGACAAAGAGTTGAGATGATTCAACTTCAGAGGTACTTGTAATTTACTCCCCAATTCAATGGTGAGAGGTCAACATTTTAATCCTACTGACCAGTGTAGGGGTTGCACCCCTTACCTCGGCATCAGCACACCGGATGTTTAAGAACAAGCTTTCTTAACCATTCGGTCCTGGTGACCTCCTCACCATGATTGGTTTAATATCAGG
Organism: Cepaea nemoralis; assembly: GCA_014155875.1. Taxonomy (NCBI): domain Eukaryota; kingdom Metazoa; phylum Mollusca; class Gastropoda; order Stylommatophora; family Helicidae; genus Cepaea; species Cepaea nemoralis. The sequence continues at coordinate 16,376 of JACEFZ010015575.1, forward strand.
ATCAGCAGGCAGAACCGTTCAAGAAGCCAGTGGTACCCACTCCATGACCACGGCAGCATAACGATGGAGATGATGGCAGTAACATGGGCTTTCATATGGCTGGATGCACAGAACTATACCAAAGTTTGTGTATGAAGTGTGCGTCAGTGGACTGAATCGCTGCGGAGGTCTGCTGTCCGTAGAGTCACCTTCATCTTCGTCCCGGGACATGGTTGAGGGAAATGAACGAGCTGATAAACTGGCTGGCTCTGCAACCCCAGCAGATGGCCAGCCCATGGATCGCGCCGATGTTATTAACGTACTTAGAGAGATGTCGAGAGCTAAGGACTTTGACGACAGTAAATGCACATCGTTGTTCAGGATGAGAGACTGTGGAGTGAGAATTGGCCTAGGGCAGAGGTTCCCAAACCACGGCCCGCGGGCCACTTGTGGCCCACCAGCTGTTAGTAAGTGGCTGTAACAAAGCAGACACATAGAGGACCAACGAGTTCTATTGGTTGAATATAATCGAGCTTTATTTCACATTGATGGCCGCTACATGATATTATCACAATTCCGTACCGATGGCGACTTCTCTCCTCCAGTCCCAGATGTTGACTAACTCCTAACAACAAACTACGTCACGACTTGAGCATCTTTCTTCCCATTCCATCCTGATGCTCAAGCGTGCTGTAGCTTTGCCCACCTAACATACACATTCTGCTACACCTTCCTATGTTTCAGAAAGACTTTTTTTCTTTAAAAAGTCTTTACTCCCAATCCCCCTATTCTATTCCCTCTCTTTCCTTACCTCCCATAACTCCTCTAATCTTCCCCAAACCAACTTTATTTTAAGTAAAACAATCTATTCGTAACTCTTTCCCCTGCCATATAGTAAACCACTATACATTTCTTGTTCGTTCTTGGCTCTTCAAAGTTCCTGTACAAAATATATATATCATAAGAACAGCTCATATAATCGTTATCGTACACTTGACATTATGAAATTCCTCACTTTTTCACAACACAGAAAACAATGTAGTTAGAAAAAGTAAAGAAGGGGTGCGCACCCAGTGAAAAGTATAAAGAACGAATAGTCAACACAATCACATTTACATAAAGGAATGAATAGTCAACACAATCTCATTTACCTCTCTTGCCAACAAAAAAATTTTTGTAAAAAATTTTTAAATTACATCTTATGAAATACATCTTTGTTCCCTATAAATCAAGTTGATATAAGTTTTCTCAACATTTATATATTCAACATTTATATTGCCATCCACAATTTATATTTCCGTTATCTCATCTTTGACCACGAGCCAATGTTCATATTCCATGAACATTTTTAATTTAATTAACGCTGATTTTTCACAGCTCCTATATCTTGCCCCTCACATCCCATAATCTGCTTCCTTGTCTACCTATATATACCCCAGCTTATATGCTGCCATTCACAGTCTTTCCCCCTTCTCTTTTTTTTCATATACCCCACCTTATATCTTCACATAATGCTGACTTTAATGCAGCTCCTATTTTACTTTCTCATAGCCATCCCCGATCTATGTTTCTAATACTTCATATCCATAAGAACCTCTTCATGCCGATTATCACAGCCACATAATATTCACAAAGAGAATGTGTCTCTCTATTATCCCTCAGTAGTTTTATTAACTCTTTTCTGAACGAAGGGTCTTAAATAAAGCCCCATGTATTTTCTTTATTCTAGCCAACACCATAACTATTTGAAAATTAAACTTACTTAATTAAATTTGTAACATATTTACTAACAAGGTAACCTAATACACAAAACAACTTATTTAATTTATGAGTGAAGCGAAATAAAATCAAAACAGGACATCATACCCCCCAAGTAGTTTTTTTTTACACAAATTTATGTTTCCCCTCATATTAACTAAAGATATCAACTCATTCAAAGAAAAACACATTTTAAAATAATATAACATGCATCTTATCAAATCAGAAGAAAATATTCTAGTATTACCTAACACTACTGGTCTCTTTTACGGACCAATAGTTTGTACGCAAAAGTCTAAGAACACAATAATCCTATTCTAAAATCAAATAATAACAATCATTTTACAGGACCAAATCAAGCACACAAAAAAATTATATATGAGGCATTAAAAACTCAGATTCAATAAAACACCTGTCTTCTCGCTAAAGAGAAGGTTTTCAAAAAAAAATATAATTCACTTAGAATTAACTACGTAAAGTGACCCATCAACATTGGCCTCCTATACGAACCAATGTAACACATATCTATTCATACAAGTCATTCCACTATAATATAACCGAGAAAACAAAACAACTCACTGCCAAGTATGTATATCTGTTACCTACAGACCAATTTCTAACTTAAAACAATATCTGTTCTTTCCATAAAAGTCTTTAGCTAACAATGAGCGTACTATCTACCAATAGAACCTGTGGTTCGACACACCAATTGTTTCCCCTTCCTTTGTAGCAACTTCTTAATCATTACCATTAACTACGGTATTTCTAGCACCAATAAAAACTTGTCTATTTATTATAGAGTACATCTACCTGCTGTACCATTAACTAACTTATCTATCTAAGAAAACTCAAGAAGTTGAAACATAAAATCAACCAGCAACTCCATCACAGAGAGAAAAAAAAATATATACCTCACTCGAATTTACATCTATATTAGTTATCTTAATGCTTAACTACTCCTCAAGACCATTTATGAAAAGTATCAATAGAAGCCTTTTCCATTTCCACTGTCTCATATACTTCATCAAGTATCTCTTTCCTTTTTAAATCATGAAACTTATATCTTGCTATCTGCAGTATTTTCTATCCATTTACCTCCTACGTTTCCACTTCTTTAATAACTCCAAGTTTCTTTGAATAAGTGCTATCTCCACATCAATATCTTCTTCTTCGTATAACTTATTAGTTTCTTCCATACTACTATTTGATTCTGACTTTTCATCCATTTCCTCTTCTTCATCTGTATGTCTCTCGCTAGCAGCCGCTAATTTCTTCCGTTCAATATCCCATCTAATTTGTCTATCATTCTTTCTTAAGGACCTTTCTAGTAGAGGCATATCTTCACCGCTTGTTGAATAATCTCTAATTCTTCTCTGTCTTTTTACTTCTCTTTCTCTTTGTTTATCCATTCTTCTTTTCGTTGCTTGTCTAGTATTCTTAAATGGAGCACCTATTTCCTCTTCCATAGATTCTCTACTATCATAATGACTCTCATTCACATTTTCTTCTTCTATCGTTTTCGGTATTGTCTGTTCTTGAGGATCACTGCAAACTGGAGTTGTTATTAACTGATTTTGTGCTGGACCTTTTCCAAAACCTGGGGTTATTGTAGCTCCCCTGACGACTTGTTCATGTAAGTATCCAGTATCTGAATAATAATTATTATTATAATTATTATTTCCCTTCTCATCATCATCTCTTCTTAAGTGTTCCACGTGTGCCCTTGCCACATGTCCCGTGATCTGGTTCTTGATACTATACGATACATTTCCTAGCTTTTCCAAAACGTAATAACCTGGGACCCAACGAGCATCACACTTAGAGTTCCTTCTATGCTTCTTGTAATAAACTCTATCACCTACTTTAAACTCCTGTAATTTTGTATTCACGTTTTTGTACTTTTTCTGTCTTTCTCTAGCTTTAATTATATTATTCTTTAATCTTACGTGTGCTTTATGCATTTCTTGTATGATGGTCTCTTGAAAGTCTTCCCCCATATATTTCCGTCTTGGTTTTAACAGATTATCTATAGGTAGTATTGGTTCTCTCCCGTGCATTAAATAGAATGGTGAAAACCCCGTGCTCTCATTTTGATTTGTGCGTATAGCACTAAGCGCAGGTCCTAAGAATAGATCCCAATCTTTTTCATGTTCATCAACAATCTTTGCTATAATATCGTATAACGTCATATGTTGTCGTTCATTCTTAGCATTTGAAGAAGGTCTATAGTATGAGGTCTTTATATGTTTTATATTCAAATCTTTTAATAACTTTTCAAATTTTTTATTTACAAATTCTTTACCATTATCCGTAAGTATACTTTGTGAGCAACTAAATCTTGGTACGAATTCTTGTAAAAAAATATTAATGACAGTATCTGCGCTCTTATCTGGGATTGCATAAACTTCCGGCCAAAGACTGTAGACGTCTACTATATGAATTAAATACACGTTCCCTGACAATGTTCTAGGGTGAGGACCCGATATATATAAACTAATTTTTTGCATTGGAAACTGAGGAATATCTGTATCTTGTAAGGGACACTTAATTGTTTTCATATTCCTTAATCTGCATCTTTCACACGTATCTACATATTTACAAGCAGATTTAAATAAGTTCGGCCAATAATATTTACTCGTAAGTGCTTTCACCAATTTATCACGACCGAGATGACCATTCTCATCATGATATGCTTTTAATACTTCATTTTCCAAATGTTTTGGAATATATTTCCTTAGCTGTTCGTTCCTTTCACTCATATAATATAACTGTTCATCCTCTTGTAAAATTAAATAATTCTTCTTATATTTATTCTCCTCCGTTTCTTTTAATTTCTGTTTTATTTGTAAGACTTTTGGATCTAATTCTTGTTCTTCTTTCATATTAAATTGTGCTAAATGTGGGTCTTCTGCTCTAGGTTCAGACTCTTGATCCGATGGTAAACTCTCAAACTCTTCTCTATTTATTATGGCAGAATCTAATATATTTACTTGCCAGTTTCGGTCGTCGATCTCTGGTTCACCTTCATCTTCTGTGTCTCCTGATGACTGTGGATACGGGATTCTAGACAATAAATCAGCACATGTGTTAATCCTACCTGGTATGTATTCAATTTTTGTATTGTATCCCTGTAGATTCAATGCCCACGTCTGTATTTTCCTGTTCTGCACTGGAGCTTCTAACAGAGATTTTAAAGGCATATGGTCAGTTCTAATAACAAAATTTGCGTTATGTAGATAGTAGTTAAGTTTCTGTAGAGCATAATGAATAGCATAAGCCTCCTTCTCAATAGTAGACCATTTCCGTTGGGACTTGCTAAGTTTATGAGATAAGAAATAAATTGGCCTTTCATTTTTAACCCCTGGTATTCCAGATTCTTTTCCTTCATATGGTTGAACCAAACACGCTCCTATAGCATTATCTGAAACATCTGTATATAGTATTAGCTGTTTATTCAAATCTGGATGTGTCAATAGTGGCACTATTGTTAAACTATTTTTTAAAAACTCGAACGCTTTTTGACACTCATCATCCCACTTAAATCTAGCGTATTTGCCCGTTAAGTTAGTAATAGGTTCTGCTATTTTTGAAAACCCTGGGATAAAGCGCCTATAATACCCACAGGTTCCAATAAAAGCACGGACTTCTTTTACGTTAGTTGGAGGAGGTAACTCTTTAATAACCTTTATCTTGTCTTGGTCTGGTTTAATTCCGTCTCTATTAATAATATACCCCAAATATTTTGTTTCTGTTTTTAAAAACTCGCATTTACTAAGCTTCAATTTAACATCATGTATTCTTAATCTGTCGAATACTAATCTGACATGTTTTAAGTGATCATCCACATCCCCTGCTGTATAGATTAGAATGTCGTCTATGTATGCCAATGCAAACTTTTGCATACCCTCTAATACCTCATTTATTAACAGCATGTAGTGAGATGGAGCCGTTCGAACCCCGAATGGCATTCGTAAGAATTCGTAAGAACCCATATGAGTACAGAAAGCACTTTTCTTCTGAGTATCTTCCGACATCGGGATACACCAGAATCCTGATCTTGCGTCTAGTGTCGTGAAGAATGTAGAGCCATTAAGCAACCCCAAAATATCATCAATCACCGGCAGTGGGTACGCTACATTCTTAGTGATTTTGTTCAACGCCCGATAGTCACAGCAGAACCGATTTGAACCATCAGGTTTGGTCACGATTACTATCGGAGATGACCATTCTGACTTCGATCTTGTTATTATTCCTGCTTTCAACATATCTTCTATTGCCTTTTCAACAATATCTCTATTTCTTAAGGGAGTTCTATACGGTTTTAAACTAATTGGTGGATGGTCTCCCGTATCTATTTCCATTGTAACTGTTTTTGTCCTTCCCAATTCTAAATCATTAATTGCAAATTCATCCTGATTTTCTTTTATAAGTTGTTCTAATACTTTCTTATTTTCTGGTGGAGCTTTTAACTGATCCAACAATTCTTGTTCCCTTGTCATTTTGTCTAGTGAATGTATTTGGGCTGTATTTCTTCTGAATGGATGGATCAATTCATCCTTTTGTACGTTCCCATTTCTTCCGCGTCCGCGTCTGTTATTAATTCTTTCACTAGAAGTTTCTGAATAGTTTGTTCCCGGCATTTCTACTCTATCCGTTGCCAATATGTCACTAATTTTATGTTCTAGTTTGGCTATTACACATCCTCTGTATAATTTAATTTCTCTACCTGTGTTGTTAATAATCATTACTGGAAAGGTTAAGTGTTTATCTAATGATATTATTCCATCCGGAACTTCTAGACCAGGCTCATCAATTACTTCTTTTTGCAATTCAGTGATTCTAACTGTGTGTCCTGCCACATAATATGGGTTTCTCTTTACCTTTGCTTGTATCAAATTAACCGACTGTGGTTTTAACGTCGTAGACATTTTAACTCTAACTAGTGCTGATATATGCATGTCTTCTTCCATATCTACATATACGTCCTTGAATTTTAATTTGTGTAAATCAAAGAAAAGTCTTACTCCGTTTTTTATTAAAAAATCTCTTCCTATAAGCATGTTTCTATTTAAATCTTTCACTACATGAAAACGATGTCTTACGTTGATCCCTCCTAATTTAAAATTGATCATTGTTTGTCCAATTACTTGTAAATTCTGTCCTGTAACAGAGTGAAGATTATTATGACTCTTAAATATTCTACAATTTCTCATTATTTTATATAAAAAACTTTCTTTAATTACACTAACCTGAGCTCCTGAATCAATTAATGTACGAACTCTATATTTTCCTATTTCTATTATACATGAGCTATGATCTGTTTTATTTTCTGTAAACTGTTTGATTTCATCTAGTTGAAAGTATTCTCTACTCGTCCTACTATGCCTGTTATTAACATATTCTTTAAATCTTGGGACCTTATTATTTTCCCTCCTACTACAGGTCCTATTTAATAGGTAGGGCGCCGGTTTTCCTGCGTTCTTGTACCTGTAAAATTTCTGTGTCTATCTTCAACATTCCTATTCAACCTGCTACTTCCATTTCTACTTTGTGTATTCGACTGGACACGCCTGTTACCACAAAAACGAGAAACGTGTCCGCGTTGACCACAAAACCAACAGACTATATTTGTGTTATTTGTGTTACCTACTGTCTCACTTGTAGGATACCTCATTTGTCTTCTTTCATCATAAGCATTTCTATTACTACCTTGTAACGTCTGTATACCTCCTCTCCTATTCCATCCGAACCTTGTTTGTCCTATCTCCATAGGCTCCTCAATCCTGTCTTCTCGATTAGTTCCTATTTCTCGTCCTGTTCTCAATCTAAATCTACGTCTCAAATTTTCTTCTTGTACTGCAATATCTACAGCTTGTGATAACCTCTCGGGGTTTTCTCTCATCAGCTTAAACTTCAGTCCATCGGATTTTATGCCATCTACAAATATCCCGACTAACATCCTCTCCACTTCTTCTCCTCGTACATTCTGTCCTAAGAATGCTTCTTCAGCCAGGTTAATCAACCTATCGCTGAACAATTGTACCGTCTCTCCATTGGTTTGTTTAGACTGTCTCAACACCGAAACGCATGTTGTGGGTCCGTTATTTCCGCGTACTTATGGGCCAGGTCGTCTTTGAACTGCTCCCATGTCTCATCTACTCTAGCCTCTAATTTTCTTCGGATATGATCTGAAACTGGTTCTGTTGCTGCCTGATAAGCAAGTCTCATTTTCTCTTCATCTGATGCTGACACCAAATATGCATATTTCTCTATGGAAGTTACCCACTCCTTAAAATCTCTTGCCTGTCCACTAAACTTAACAATTTCAGTTGCCATTCCTTGTTGTTTCATGACCGTATTAAGTCTACCTATCACTGTTCCTACCCCCGTCAAAACTTGTGCCAATGAATCTTGTTCTGTCATGCTGAAATATTTCTGTATATACCAATAAAATCAATTTCACATTTATAACTATCTAATTTAAAGACATGACCGTTGTTACTTTACACAGTAAGAATTGTTCAACCAGTCAATAGTACTTAAAATGATATTTAAGGTTTACAATTTACCCTAATCTCTGCTCCTGATCCAAGAAAGACTTATTCCTCTATGTTCGCTGTCAGGTAGAATTCATACGCTAGGAGTCTGCGTTAGTTGAAATGCTCCTCCAACCGATCACGCACTTCAGGTAGTTTCTTCTTCCAACGTTTCAGTAACTTCAACCCCTGGTTGGGTCCCTACCAGACTTGAGCCTTCTCTTCACCCGATAACAGGGCACATCAAAGCGACGTCTTGAGAACTGTAGCTCAGTAAAGCGATAATTTGGGTCCCCTCTTCAGTAGGTCGGCAGCCCAGTCTGCTCCTCCCACTTCCGAGAGTCCCCTGACGATATCGCTGCTGTTGATGACCTTCTCATTTCTTCTTCTTATTCTTCAAATGAGTGATTGACTTGTTTCTTCAAACTCTCAAGGTCACGATTCAACGGTTTTCAGTTCGCTCCAGACAATCTTGATGCTAAGTAGATAACTGCTAATTAATTCGATTTGCCTTGAAGTTTCTTTTTCCTGAGCCTCTTATTTCGAAGGATCCAGAAAAAACGTGCTGGTTTTTCTCACTCTTTTGCTCAGCAATATGATAACCATTGTACAGCAACCCGCCCTGGCAAGCTGGTTTTCATATCTCAGCTGATAACGACTGCCTGTACAGCGAGGATTCTTGACAAGAGGTCCTTATAGCGAGGATTCTAAAGAATATTTACAGACAACCACCCCTAGCCGGGCTTTTGCCTGCTGTAACTCTCACAGACGACGTAGTGGCCATTTATCAACTTCGTTTTAACGTTCAATACAAGTATAGAACCGTGCCGTAATTCTGTCTCTGGGTAATTGATGCAAGCAGAACAAAGATCTTCAAAACTTTGTAGTTACTTCGATGTTTTATATGGACGGCGTATTGAGATTCCGCGACCCTCCAAGTTCCGATCCTGAGTCGTGGGCACCATTTAGTCCTCTGTAACAAAGCAGACACATAGAGGACCAACGAGTTCTATTGGTTGAATATAATCGAGCTTTATTTCACATTGATGGCCGCTACATGATATTATCACAATTCCGTACCGATGGCGACTTCTCTCCTCCAGTCCCAGATGTTGACTAACTCCTAACAACAAACTACGTCACGACTTGAGCATCTTTCTTCCCATTCCATCCTGATGCTCAAGCGTGCTGTAGCTTTGCCCACCTAACATACACATTCTGCTACATGGCACGCGAGGCCTTGTTATTAAAAATAATATAGTTTAATAATTTCAAAAATTGCATTCGGAGCGCCCCGTCAGCGTGCGATAATTTACTCTGCTCGTGGTTCTTATGTTCAGATATTATGAATGCGCCTGTTCAGTTCGCAACGTTCAGCTGATCATACGATTTCATTCTGGCAACTATTGTCTGTCGAACAATTGAACACTTGCGTTCATTCGCCCAGAGATGCATTTCTCGTTTTGGTTCGACTTACAGATGCGAGCAGTCATTTTCCGCAATAGCTGTTATAAAAAAAAAAAAACAAGCAACGTTCCACACTAACCACAGTAACCTAGCTGCGCTTATGACTTTGGGCACGACATATTTGTGCCCAGATATTGATAAACTGGCATCTTAACTTAAGTAACTGATTATGAAGAACAGTTTTTTTCCCGTGTTTCCATCCTGTTTCAGGATATTGCGGTCAACACCAGCATCTTTCAGCTGTATGTTGATTCCTAGGCTAGATTACGCTCATCAGCACGCCACGACTTTCTGAACCACCGGCTCCATACTCTCATAAGTCACTGGCGCGACTCGAACCACTTCTAATTCTCGTGAGCTCATGTCAACCACGAGAGTATTCGGGATTAACGGAAAAAGCTGCTAACCCCTCGGCCAGGGAGCCGGCATGAAGAACAGTTACAATTGTAAAATTAATTACACTAATAGCGATTTTCGAAACTGATTAAAAATTTATTGTTAAATGAACTTTTGATTTTACACCAAAAAATGACCACAGTGTAGTACTGGCACTGACTGCCTTTAAAATTTTAGAATGTTGTTGACGAAAGTTAAGAAAGGTAAGAATGATATTGCACGACGTTTATAATGTTATAACGTTGTGGCCCTCTTAACTACCGAAAATAGTAGACATGGCCCTCTGCTTGAAACGCTTGGGAACCACTGGCCTAGGGCCAAACACGAGAGGCACATCGGAAGAACGAGGGGCATTGTCAATCAACACAGAACTGGTAGTGTTAGCTGCCGGACGCTGATGCATACATTCGGGGTGGGAGGTCTGAGCACGTATGCACATATCCCGAGTGCAAGAATGGTACCCCCACAGACAACGGATAGTGTTGTATAGTTAGTAAAGACCCTTATTTACACGCACTGAGCCGCACTAAATAGATGGTACTAGTCTCACATCGTTATAGGCAAATAGCCTGGGATATGTATGATTGATTGATTGATTGATTTAGGAACCGACATCACAGCATTCGGGACATTCCCATAATGGGATATGCATGTTATAAGTTAAAGTAAAGTAGCTTTCAAACACATCTTTATAAACCAATGACCATTCCTGGGGTATTATGTATGTTATAAGTCAAAGTAAAGTAGCTTTTACACACATCTTTATAAACCAAGGACCGTTCCGGGGGTATTATGTATGTTACATCTCAAAGTAAAGTAGCTTTCAAACACATCTTTATAGACCAATCGTATATAAATTAATACTCGATGTGTTCAGAACCAGGCCGGTCGCCTGTACTTCCCAATACATTTCTACGTACATATTTTAGGCAGGCTGGACTGAAGCCTCCAGGTCAGGTTGAAATATTCAGATCCCCCCGGATGCGGATCGAACCCACGCCCACTGGGCCGACAGGCGAGAGGCTAACCACTAGGCTAGCTGTCAGATTCTCACCCATAGGTTGCAACGCGTCGTCTGTACCAACGCCAGACAATTGCAGCCAGACTCAACTCTGAGCAGTGTTAAACACGCTAGCTACACCGCGGCGTCTTCGACGACGCCTGAGAAGTCCAGCCAGGCTCAAGTCTGAGCGACGCTAAGCCGTTGGTGGTCAGTCAGGAGACAGCGTGAAATGTGTGTGTCACGCAAGGGGACTCTACCCCGACTGACGCGAATGCTGAACGGCTGGTCAGACAGGCCTTGGGAGATCGTAGAGGACAGACGTTTGAATGCGGTGTGCAGTGAATTATATGTTTGAGCGTGAATCGAGAGCTAGCCTGTAAGAGTGTAAGTGTATTGCCGTAATGATGTATTGCTGTATTGATTGATTGCATGTATTGATTGTAATGATGAATTGTGATTGCGCGATATATGCATTAATTGTGAAACGCGAGTTGCGCGAATAAAGTGTTTGCATTGTGTCACATTGAGTTATTAAGTGACAATATTCGTTATCTCACTTGTCAGTCAACGAGCCAGAGTCTTGCTACCGCAAGAACCTGACACTAGCGCAGCTTCATTTATATAAGGGAGCTTTAAATGAAAACCTTAAAATTGTGACATAAATTACAATAACCACGCCATTGTCTTATATCATGTCAATATTGTTGTTAAGGATGTCAAGAGTGTCCAGCACATGACATCACGGTGCAGTGGAACACAGTGACCACATAAGGACAGTCTAAAGATGGCCGCCCCACTTTTGACATACACCAAAGAGGAGCAGCGTTCTGTTAGTCGTGGTTTTTTTTTTAATCAGTGAAAGGATGAAACCTATAGGAATTTATCGGCGAATGAAGACCCAGTATGGCGATGCATGCCTGTCTGTCCAGCAAATGTATGAGTGCAGTAGGAAGTTTCAAAACGCAGTCACCAATATAATTTTATTCTACAGGTATCCACGCACTTTCTCGCCACTGGAGTGCTTGCATTTAACGCAATGGTGACTACATCTAAAAAATGATACATGTGTTTTTTTTTTCCTTTTTCAGAATGTGTTCACGAAAAAACAAACATTCAAGGTTTTCATTTGAATATCCTTAGTATTATATGCTGTGTGTGCGCACGCGCGGGCGTGTGTGTGTGGGGTAGAGGTTGTCAGTGTGTGTTTCTGTGTATGTGTGTTGGTGTGTGTATGTGGGGGGGGGCAGGGTTTGTCTGTGTGTGTTTCTGTGTATGTGTTTGTGTTGGTATGTGTGTGTGCATTTGTTTGTGTGTGCGTTTATGTGTGTGTGTGTGGGGGGGGGGGGGCTGTCTGTGTGTGTTTCTGTGTATGTCTTTGTGTGTTGGTATGTGTGTGTGTGCGTTTGTGTGTGTGGGGGGAGGCATGTGTTTTCTGTGTGTGTTACTGTGTATGTGTTTGTGTGTTGGTATGTGTGTGTGCATTTGTGTGTGTGTGTGTGTGTGTGTTTGTTTGTGTGTGTATGTATCCTAAACAGTTTCCATCAATGGGTCAGTGATGAGACAGCGCCATCACATTTCTAGGACTATATGAACGGAAGAATAGGTGGCCAATCTGTCCCTCACTTTAGCAAGCGTCGAACCCACCTCCATGACATTATTGGCGCAACTTGCTGTCAACCACGCGAACGCGCCTGCTTATGTATCACCCATAGATTAAAATATCGGGCAAAGTGCGATAACCGTGACAATTGAAACGTTAATCACTCTAAGAGTTATTGTTCCTATTCAAGGCTGACCACATTTGGTTTCACTTTCAGTTAATGTATTTGTTTCTTCCAATTTCCCATTTTCTCCAGTCAGCTGATGGACGTGTTTTTCACAATCATAATTCTGTGTTCTGAAGTGTTTAACTAGTGGGCAAGGTAAGTTATTATATAATTTTTATTTGTACATTATATCTTCTCCAGTTGTTCGGTGACACAGGATGTCTAGACATAAATCTTCCCTCCATGTATTGTCTTTGTGTCTGTTGACGAAGAAATGTCTCAAACCTGAGATGAAAATCATGTTTAGGGTTAAATTTAGCCAGTCTGTGTGTGTTGTGTTAATTCATGAAGAATTTACATTTTAATATGCCTCCTCGTAGACGTGAAGCATTGCACAGCGAACTGATTTACGAACTTGGGGATGGGAGTGAGAGATCAGTAGTCCTCGTCAAGAATAACAAGTAGAAGAAGATGCAGCAACAGCAGTAGCAGCAGTAGAAGAAGAAGAAGAAGAAGAAGAAGAAGAAGAAGAAGAAGAAGAAGACGAAGAAGAAGAAGAAGAAGAAGAAGAAGAAGAAGAAGAAGAAGAAGAATTTAGTGTGCATTACAAAAAAAAAATAAAGAAAAGAAACAAGACAAGAGCTCGTGACATAATGAATTAACACATATAATTATTTCAGTTAACACTATCAAAGCAGTGCCATCTCCACACTGACAGTTGACGGCGATAGATTACCGCCCTTGTCAGCCTCTCTCAACCCAGCCACAATCTTAAAACCTTCTCCAGTTCATCGTTCAGTGTTATCTGCCCATGTCAGTCATTTCATCGCCTTAACACTTAGCTTTAACAATTCGCCCTGAGAATGACTGACTCCATTGTAAGTCATCGTACGCTCTGATAGTTTGAAAGACGTATCCAACCACAACAAGGATACAACTAGATGACTTTCATATTTATATTTCCATGTAGTGTTTTTTGTGTAGTTGTGTTTGTGTTTGTTTATTCTGTGCTGACGAAGGCTTTAGCCTTAACGTCCATTTTGTTAAATGTAATGGTGTTCTAGAAAAGCTCACACTATATATAAATTATAAGATACTTCTCGTGTTCTGGTGGTTCATTCATGGCCATTCTCCCTGGCAAGGTTATCCTTAACTGATGTAGTGCCGAAGGATAATGTGTCACCGAATGTGGCCTGCCATTTGGACAGAAGGACGATATATCGCCATACTAGGGTCATCCCGTTATTTGTTTTGCTTCATGGTACCTTCCACAATTTTAATGCTCAGTAAACGGAAATTTACATGATTCTCCTTGTTCATTTGATTGTGTACCACGTGTGGTATAGATCTACTTCATGGTTCACACTGAATCAGTTAAGACCTATGTTCTATATATTTCGGGTGATAATATTAACTACTTTCATGTTCGCTGCCAAATGGCGTAAGGGTTCATGTCTCTCCACAGATCTAGATATTTGGCGTCAGGGTTCATGTCTCCAAAGTTCTTGATATTTGGCGTTAGGGTTCATGTCTCTCCACAGATCTCGATATTTCGTGTCTGGGTTCATATCTTTAAACAGATCTCGATATTTGGCGTTCTAGATACCATCTAGTGATGATTCTCCTCCGTGACATCGTCTAAACCATCAGACGTAATTTATTTCTGTTTTCCTCTGCTCATCTACAATGATCTTTCCAGTTGTCACTATGTTCTCCATTGCCTCTCTTCTCACTGAATGACCACATAAAGCTGCCGATCTCTTTCTCGTATGAGAGTACTTCACATGAAAACCTCAAATGCGTAATAGAAATTACAATAACCATACCATTGTATTGTAACCTGTCGATATTGTTGTTAAGTATGTCGAGAATGTTAAGCACGAAACATCACGGAGCAGATGAACACGATGACGTCATAAAAACAGTTTTAAATTATCACCCCTCTTTTGACATACACCGAAGATGAGCAGTGTTCTTTTGTCTGGATGTTTTTTTAAAATCAGGAAAGGTTGCCACCTATAGAAAGTCATCGGCGAATGAAGATCCAATATGGTATGCATGCCTGCCAGTCCAGCAAGTGTATGAGTGGAGTATGAAGTTACAAAACTTTTCGGTGCGATGAAGATGTACAACAGGTGGTGCATGAGTGGTTATACACACAACCAAGAGAATGTTTGTCTACAAGAATCCAATCACTTTATCGGCGTTGGAGAACTTGCATTGAACGCAGTGGTGACTATATCGAAACATTATACATTTGTTCTTTACTTTTCAGAATATATTCACAAAAAAAAAAAAAAAAACAGTAAGGTCTTCATTATAGCCCCTCGTAGATGTATATAATGTTCTACTTTCACTAGCCTCTTCCAGACAATCGTTGCTAGTTACGTGACAGTCCAATGTATTGGCAACATTCGTCTCAGGAACCACATCTCCGTTGCTTCCACGTTCTTCTTAATTTGTTCATTCACACTCCATGATTCACTACCACACATCCGAATAGCAAGACACTTAAGTATTATCTCTGGATGCGAACATAAAACACTTACATTGTCGGTGCTGAGAATTCGACAACAGTCAGCACTTAATGAGCACTAGAACACACTACAGATGCAGCTCACTTCGGATAATCTGCTTGTAGACAACTTTATGAGTCAGGAACAGCTTTATCCGAGTACCCACCTCTTACAGATATGAGGGACTTGTTACCAACACCTGAGCCAGGTAAAAGACACGTGGTATAAGAAAGAGAACTAAAGGTGATGGACACCCGCAAGAATGTGGATGTACGCTAGCTTTGAAATCTAGCCTAGTTCGTGCCACAGGATAACTAACAACAATTTAGGAGCATTAGGCGTATTTAGAACGTAAACAGGATAGCTTTGGCATTGCTGATATTACAATTACAAAGAGGGGATACAAGGGTATGAATCTTTTAATAGATGTTTTGTACGTTTGTGTTTTCAGCAACTCAGATTGTAAAGTCCTCACATCACGATGACCCACTGGACAGAACAGACCACAGACGCAGGTCAGTGCACGTGAGCTGAGCTTCCTCCATGTTTCATCGTTTTCTTCTTCTTCTTCCTCTTCTTCTTCTTCTTCTTCTACTTCTTCTTCTTCTTCTTCTTCTTCTTCTTCTTCTTCTTCTTCTTCTTCTTCTTCTTCTTCTTCTTCTTCTTCTTCTTCTTCTTCTTCTTCATCTTCTTCTTCTTCTTCTTCTTCTTCTTCTTCTTCTTCTTCTTCTTCTTCTTCTTCTTCTTCTTCTTCTTCTTTCTTTCTTTCTGTCAACAACCTGTTTTCGTGCGAACCCTTCATTCACCCCTCGAAATCACAAAACACATCGTGTGGGTGAATGGGCATTCAAGCTTCATGTTTTATTATGTATAATACACTTCGCTCTCTGAGCAAACACAAGTAATAAGCATATTCAATGGTAATCAACTATCCTAGATTAATTATAACTATGTTTCTTATAACTCTACACCATAAGGGAAAACACAGAGGTCTGGTCACACCGACTGTCAGTCTCTGACTCAATTCACTTGTCGAGTCCAGTTTCTCCTTCCCTTCCCTCGTGCGGTTAGCGCTGTGCTGCGTGCTGGCACACTTGCCACGCTGGTCCAGTTGTCCAGTCCTCGTCCTATAGCTATACTAGAGATCAGTCTGTTTACGGGTAATCCCCGTGCTTACGTTAGCCTGTCTTATTACGGGAGTGAATCCCGTCATGTCCTCATTATGTCCTAGCTATTACACCTGCGTGTCCTGTCTAGGCCTGGTCCTAACACTAGTTTGGAGTATTACCTCCTTCTACTGTCTCTCTCTATGTATACTCTTGTATAGAGTCCTATCATATCCTGTCTCTGTCCTTTACTTTCATCTGTCCTTGTCCTACTTGTATCTATGTCTATACTAGTTCTATATTTTTCCCTTCCAGCACTCTGACATTTCTTTCTTTCTTTCTTTCTTTCTTTCTTTCTTTCTTTCTTTCTTTCTTACTTTCTTTCTTTCTGTCTGCCTGTCTTTCTTTCTTTCTGTCTGTCTGTCTTTCTTTCTTTGTTAAATGAATGTTGTGAACATAATATATGCACTCCTCGCGCTCTGGAGCTCATAAGTTCGATCCCCAGACTGCGTCAAGCCACAGATGCCATGTTTCTAGAGACACCTGGGGGTAATCGCTGAGACTACGGAGTTCGTGCTTTGTGCGGCCAAACAGCAAGACCGGTTCCATATAAAAACAAATTTCTGGGAAGAAAATGAGACGAAAGTGAACTTGTTACAGCACGTCATAAATCTCGGCCTTGAAAATGTGGAGGCTTAACACAACATACCCCAACGGTGTGCTACCTGTACTCTACCTGCACGAGTCTCCAGTGTCCACGTCAGAGAACACACAAGCATTCTGTGTATTCTATATAAAGCCATGTTTGTCGTGTTCATTTGTGACCGTATAGTTTATCATCCTCATCTGTTACTGTTGCCGTCAAGCGACGTATGGAGGAGTAGGTGTCCTGTGTGGCACTGGATAGTGTCATTCGGTGTGACTACAATTTCTTTGATGTCGTCTATCTATTTTTGTCTCGGGCGTCCTCTTGCTCTCGTATCAGATCGTTTTGATGTAAAGCCAGTGCTGGTAGTTGGTGGTGTTGCATTCTAACTAGACGGCCGAACCATTTTATCTGTTTTTCAATTATATGTGGCACAAGGTGTTGATCCCACTGTCTTTCTCATAAGATCATTTCTTACTCGGTCTCGGATAGTTAATTTGACAGCTCTCCTCAAGCATTTCATCTTGCGGGTGTTAATTTTGCGTAAGTATGATTAGGACAACGTCCAAGTTTGACATTGATAGCATAGGGTTGATGACAATACAGTTTATATATTTTACAATTGTATGTTTCTTTCTTCATCAGGAGACGATTTGACCCTTGCTATGTCAGCGATCTGTATACCCTTCATTATTGTGGTGTTTGCATTAATTATTTTGGCTTGTTTGAGTAAGTAAAATACCAGGTTGTATATCATTTATATTTGTACTCATAGATAGTTCTTTAAAATGGGTACATTGGAGACATTGCAACTCACAACGTCATGAAAGAAAAAAAAACAACAACAGAGAGAGAGAGAGAGAGAGAGAGAGAGAGAGAGAGAGAGAGAGAGAGAGAGAGAGAGAGAGAGAGAGAGAGAAGTGTGCGTTTGTGATTCTGTGTGTGTGTGTGTGTGTGTGTGTATGTAACAGACACTTAACGCGCCTTAGGAGCACCAGGCATGACTACAGACCAGTCGGCATTGGGTGGGTGAGGTCACGTGTGTCATGTTCTGGTCCCCGTGTTTGGCGGGTTTTCCTGGGAGACCTGGAGATAAACAGACAGACAGATAGACAGACAGGCAGGCAGGCAGATCGATGGATGGATGGATGGATGGACGGACGAACGAACGGATGGATGGATAGACGGATAGATAGATAGATAGATAGATAGATAGATAGATAGATAGATAGATAGATAGATAGATAGATAGATAGATAGATAGATAGATAGATAGATAGATGGACATAAAATAATGTACATATCTATCCCCAGGAAGCGACTATTTTACCAGACGAGGTCACATCAACGGTCCTCCAGCCCCTATGTCACATCGTGCGGTGCGTCAGGCTACTGTTTTGAGATGGTCTCGCAGGTAATATCTGGCTCTGGCTTATACGACCGCCATGACACCTGCAACTGAGGAAGACGTCTGGAGCCGATACGCATCACTTTTACTTATAAATTATTTTATTTAATATCATTACCATCGTTAAGTGCCAAGATGTCCGGACATGGAGGATGATATTTCTCCGCTTCTTGTGATCTCCAACAGCCTGTATCATTTCGTGTGATGACACCTTTCCTGCAAATACATCAGGATGTCTGAAATCTTCTCTGGCTTCTTAATTTACCTCTCTTTCCACAAACCATTGTAGTTGCTACATCATGATCCAGTTTCTCTTTATAGGACGTCGCAATCAAACCCAACATATTTTGGACGTGTGTGATTTCTTTGCAAGTTTACGTTCGTAGTTTGCCATTGCGATCTGAACGACCGGCAGCCATACCATTGCATGAAAACTAACCCCTGGCGTTCGGCTGTCAACTCGCCTGCAGCCGTGTTTCGATCACCGTATGCTGGATTACGAATTGCGTTCGTAAGCCAGTCACCTCAGATACGGATTTTTATAAAGTGACAGTTAAATATATACTGCCCATTTCTTGTGTTGTGATACGTTGTCTTTGCGTCCTAGGTTGTCCTGAATAATTTAGATCACTTGTGTTGTGATACGTTGTCTTTGCGTCCTAGGTTGTCCCGAATAATGTAAATCACTTGTGTTGACCGCACACGGGATTCTCAGCATTTTTCGCAGACACACACACACACATTCACACACACACAAACGCGTGCGCGCACACACACACACACATATATGCTTGCTTGCTTGCTTGTGTTCGTTGGCTTGAGCTCCAACGCAAAGTCCTGTATGTCGGATGAAGACATCCTGTTGTCCAACATCAGTGTGATATCATACAGGACCTGAGGTTTGCGTGAGTATCCGTTGTCCCATGTCTGGCTTATTGGTGTGCAGACTGGTGGTTCCTCGCCGTACAGGCAGATACTCTCCGACTTCGAAGGATATATATATATATATATATATATATATATATATATATATTATATATATATATGTAGTGTGTGTGTGTGTGTGTGTGTGTGTGTGTGTGTGTGTGTTCAACCAAACAAGTGCCGCCTTCACAACAGATGTTTGCTGCAAAGTATTCTCAATGTCTGAGAGACTTTCGTTCATCTGTGCCTGAATGTGTCCACGACCTGCTTGTCTGTGTCCGGTCTGTCTTCCACTTCACTTTCAGCTATCCTGGTGTTCAGAGCATCATGTCTATAGATGCTGTCCTTTTATTTAATTTGTTGGTGTTAGTTCTTGTGATTGTGATATATTACACAGAATACTGGATTGTGGTTGAAGAATTATGTGAGTGATAGAGATATTCTTGCTTGATGAATTATGTGAGTCATAGAGATATCCTTGATTGATGAATTCATGTGAGTCACTAGAGACATACTTGATTGATGAATTATGAGTCACAGAGATATTCTTGACTGATGCATTATGTGAGTCACATATTCTTGATTGATGAATTATGTGAGTCACAGAGACATACATGATTGATGAATTATGTGAGTCACAGAGACATACATGATTGATGAATTATGTGAGTCAAAGAGATATACTTGATTAATGAATTATGTGAGTCACAGAGATATATTTACTTAATTAATTATTTCAGTGACAGAGATATATGTCATTGTTGAATGATGTGAATGACAGAGATATATTTCATCATTGAATTATATGAGTGACAGAGATATATGTCGTTAATGAATTATATGAGGGACAGAGATATATGTCGTTAATGAATTATATGAGTGACAGAGATATATGTCGTTAATGAATTATATGAGTGACAGAGATATATGTCGTTAATGAATTATAGTGAGGGACAGAGATATATGTCGTTAATGAATTATGTGAATGACAGAGATATATGTCGTTAATGAATTATATGAGTGACAGAGATATATGTCGTTAATGAATTATATGAGTGACAGAGATATATGTCGTTAATGAATTATATGAGGGACAGAGATATATGTCGTTAATGAATTATATGAGGGACAGAGATATATGTCGTTAATGAATTATATGAGTGACAGAGATATATGTCGTTAATGAATTATATGAGT
>JACEFZ010015576.1:0-70454 GCA_014155875.1 Cepaea nemoralis
GGGAAAAAACCCCCAATGCGTTTATGTTTCCCACGGGCCCATAATACCCGGCCTCCACCCACAAGCGCCCCACAATTTTCCCTGCCCCCCAACCCAGACTGTGCCCACAAGTCCCTGCCCCCAAAGCCAGACGCCCCCCACAATGTCCCTGCCTCCACCCGGGGACTGTGCCCACAATGTCCCTGCCCCCAGCCAGACTTTTGCCCAAAGCCCCTTTGCCCCCACCCGGGACTGCCCAAAAATGTCCCTGCCCCCACCCGGGAACTGTGCACACAATGTCCCTGCCTCCACCAGACTGCCCACAATGTCCGTGCCCCCACCCAGACTGTCCCCACAATGCCGTCCCTCCAGCCCCCAACCCGTCCCACAATGCCCCCTGCCCCAGCCAGACTGCCCCCAATGTCCCTGCTCCAGCCAGACTTTCCCACAATGTCCGTGCCTCCAGCCACAAGCGCCCCACAATGTCCCTGCCTCCAGCTGGGCCCCCACAAGGCCCTGCCTCCAGCCACAAGCGTCCCACAATGCCGGGCCCTCCAGCCACCTCGGGAAAGCCCCCTTTCAGCGGCCAGAATGTGATGCCGGGGAAAAAGCCTGTACCCAAGAAAACCTGCTTTCTTGTCTGCTGTTGTTGTCTGCTTTTCTTTTGTGTGTTGTCTTTTGCCTGCTATATGGGGCTGCTATCTTTGTATGTTTGTCTGTTTTTGATCTTGCTGTCTGTTTTCTTTTGGTTTTGCTGTCTGTTGCATGATGTTTTTTGTTGTTGATGTTTTTCTGCTTTGCTGTCTGTTGCCTGCGTCTGTTCCCTGCGGGTCTGTTGTCTCCCTGTTGTTCCCTGCTTTTTGTTGTCTGCGGGATGTTGTCTGTTGTCTGCTGTCTGTTGTCTTTTTCCCTTGCTGTTTGTTTTTTGTGAATTTTGTCTGTGCCCGCTGTCTGTTGTTGCTGTCTGACGTGTGGGCCCAAAGACTTCACGGCCCCCAGGCTTGCACCCCGACTTCGGGACTTTTCCCAAAACCCAGAAAATCGATAGTTTGTTCCCCAGAAATGGGTTTTACAAGTAAATAATTGAGCCTTTTTCCGGGCCCGGTTAGACGTGAACACTGAAACCCAAACCGCCACGTCCCAAGCTTGGATTTTCTCCCGCTAAATTTAGAAAAACTGTGTGGGGGACACTGCCACCGTGTTTTTGGACGTTGTCGGTCGGAAATCTGGAACCCTAAAATCGCATGTAGAAATCATAGATTGGAGGACTCAGGTCCCTTTGTTGAGACCAAAAAGTAGCCTGACTATGGAAGTCTTTGGCAGTAAGAAAAAGCAATAACAGGGCCCCCCGAGACAAGAAAATTCACTAGGGCTTTTTTCTTAGCGACTCAAATAAACAGATCAAGAGGATATGATGGGTGGACCCGAAGAGAGTGGTGCTGTCCGGAGCGGTCTCGGCTGACAAAGTTAAGTTTCATTTTAATCCAGGGCAGGCGGGGGGTGCAAGGAAAGAGCGGGCTGACAAGCTCGCAGGTGAGGCTACTTTTGGGGGGCGGACGCGCCATGGCCCAAAGGCTGACATTCTAAAATGCTCTACGAGAAGTAAACTTTTCGTAAACCCAAAAGTGAGGGGACTGCGAATCTAAAAACCATGGTCAGACTGCGAGAACAGAAAATTAAAAGAGGGGGGGCCCAAACAAAAAACACTAAAAGGGGAAGCCAAAGAAGTTGATAAACCCAACACATAAGGGATTCGTCCACATACACGCTGCGGATTTGCGGAGGGGGGATCCGACACATGGACTGAAGGGTTTCGATGTGCAAGGGGATGATCGTCGACAAAAATAACTAATTAACTAGTTTGGGATGTATGAAATTATAGGTGGGAAGTATAAAAACACGGTCGCATGTCTGGGTTTCATATGTAATTTTAGCTGTGTACGTGAGTGGACTTATGTTAAATATAGTTGCTCGGTTACAGTGGTTGGGACAGATGATAGACTGCAAGTTTGGTACAACTGGCTAGAATGCTTGTAATGCCCATGTTGGTTGGAGCGGATGGCTAGGGTTTGATTCTGGGACTCCCTTTGGAAAACTGCCCAGGGTTGGTTGGAGGATGGCTAGGTTTGATTTTACACTGCCTTGTTTTATTCAGGGAGGTTTTCAATGTTTGGGTTTTAGCAGAGCTTTGGAAAAAATTAAAAATTATTATTGTTGTTTCTGGTTTGTTAGTTAAGTTTTTGGAGTTTAGTTTGTACAAAGAAGTTGCCATTGCTGTTTAACTGGGCTATTTCCCTTAGCTAGGTTGGGTGATGATTGTTGTTAGTTTGGAATTTTTTTTTTTTTTTAATTTTTTTGTTGTTTGGGGCGGTTTGGGTGGTTCTTTTAAATTTTTTTTTTTTTTTTTTTTCTTGGTTGGGGCCCAAAAATTCCCGGCCCCTTTTTTCCCCCTTTTACCCTTATCCCCCTTTTTCCCCTTTTAAATTTTTTCGGGGACCCGGTAAGAGGTTTGGTTTGGTTTTTCTCTTTTTCTTCCCCTTTTTCTTTTTGGGCCCCCTCTTTTAAATTTTTTTCCCCCGTTGGATTTTTTTCCCGTCTCACCCCAAAATCCCCCTTCCGGGCTTAAATTCCCGCCTGGGAGGGGGTCCCCCCCAGTTTGTTGGTTCATCAATCCTTTTTTGGTTCCTCTTTTTTTTTTTTGTTGGCACCCCTTTTTAAATTTTTTGGGGGCCCCCAAATCCCGGTTGTTTTAATTCCCCTCATTTCCTTTTTTGGGGTTTCCCCAAAAATCCCTTTTTTGGGGTTGGAAATTAAACTGGTTGGGGCCTCGTCCAGTTTTTTGGGGGTGTATACATCAAGTCCGGGGTTTTGTTGTGTATAAATCAAATCCTTTTTTTTTATGGTTTTTGTTTATACATCAAGTCCGTGTTTTTTAGGGTTTTGTGTATACTTAAATCTGGTTGTGTATACATCCCAAATCCATTTTTTTTGTTTTTGTATACATCAAATCCGTGTTGTTATGGTGTTGTGTATACATCATAACAACACAGACTTGATGTATACACAACACCATAACCACACAGAATTGATGTATACACAACAACATAACACCACAGACTTGATGTATACACAACAACTTAACAACACAGACTTGATGTATACACAACACGGACTTGACGTATACACAACACCATAACAACACGGACTTGATATATACACAACAACACGGACTTGATGTATACACAACACAGACTTGATGTATACAGAACACCATAACAACACGGACTTGATGTATACACAACAACACGGACTTGATGTATACACAACACAGACTTGATGTATACACAACACCAAAACAACACGGACTTGATGTATACACAACAACACGGACTTGATGTATAAACAACACAGACTTGATGTATACACAACACCATAACAACACAGACTTGATGTATACACAACACCATAACAACACAGATTTGATGTATACACAACAACACGGACTTGATGTATACACAACAACACGGACTTGATGTATACACAACACCATAACAACACAAACGTGATGTATATATAACACGGACTTCATGTATTCACAACACAGACTTGATGTATACACAACACGGAATTGATGTATACATAACAACATAACAACACAGAATTGATGTATACACAACACGGACTTCATGTATACACAACACGGACTTCATGTATACACAACACCATAACAACACAGAATTGATGTATACACAACAACATAACAACACAGACTTGATGTATACACAACACGGACTTGATGTATACACAACACCATAACAACACAGACTTGATGTATACACAACACCATAACAACACAGACTTCATCCATACACAACACCATAACAACACAGAATTGATGTATACACAACAACATAACAACACAGACTTGATGTATACACAACAACATAACAACACAGAATTGATGTATACACAACACCATAACAACACAGACTTGATGTATACACACAACACGGACTTGATGTATACACAACACCATAACAACACAGAATTGATGTATACACAACACCATAACAACACAGACTTGATGTATACACAACACCATAACAACACAGACTTGAGTATACACAACACCATAACAACATAGACTTGATGTATACACAACACAGACTTAATGTATACACAACAACATAACAACACAGACTTGATGTATACACAACAACATAAAAACACAGACTTGATGTATACACAACACCATAACAACACAGAGTTGATGTATACACAAAACCATAACCACACAGAATTGATGTATACACAACAACATAACACCACAGACTTGATGTATACACAACAACTTAACAACACAGACATGATGTATACACAACAACTTAACAACACAGACTTGATGTATACACAACACGGACTTGACGTATACACAACACCATAACAACACGGACTTGATATATACACAACAACACGGACTTTATGTATACACAACACAGACTTGATGTATACAGAACACCATAACAACACGGACTTGATATATACACAACAACACGGACTTGATGTATACACAACAACATAACAACACAGAATTGATGTATACACAAAACCATAACAACACAGACTTGATGTATACATAACACCATAACAACACAGAATTGATGTATACTCAACACCATAACAACACAGACTTGATGTATACACAACAACACGGACTTGATGTATACACAACACAGACTTGATGTATACACAACACCATAACAACACAGACTTGATGTATACACAACACCATAACAACACAGATTTGATGTATACACAACAACACGGACTTGATGTATACACAACAACACGGACTTGATGTATACACAACACCATAACAACACAAACGTGATGTATATATAACACGGACTTCATGTATTCACAACACAGACTTGATGTATACACAACACGGAATTGATGTATACATAACAACATAACAACACAGAATTGATGTATACACAACACGGACTTCATGTATACACAACACGGACTTCATGTATACACAACACCATAACAACACAGAATTGATGTATACACAACACCATAACAACACAGACTTGATGTTACCACACGGACTTGATGTATACACAACACCATAACAACCAGACTTGATGTATACACAACACCATAACAACACAGACTTCATGCATACACAACACCATAACAACACAGAATTGATGTATACACAACAACATAACAACACAGACTTGATGTATACACAACAACATAACAACACAGAATTGATGTATACACAAAACCATAACAACACAGAATTGATGTATACACAACACCATAACCACACAGAATTGATGTATACACAACAACATAACACCACAGACTTGATGTTACACAACAACTTAACAACACAGACTTGATGTATACACACACGACTTGACGTCAACACAACACTAAACAACACGGACTTGATATATACACAACAACACGGACTTGATGTATACACAACACAGACTTGATTATACAGAACACCATAACAACACGGACTTGATATATACACAACACGGACTTGATGTATACACAACACAGACTTGATGTATACACAACACCATAACAACACGGACTTGATGTATACACAACAACACGGACTTGATGTATACACAACACCCTAAAAAAGGGTTGATGTATACAAACAAAACCGATGTTAACAAAAAACGACTTTAAAAAAAAAACAACACACTTGATGTAAAAAATAACACGATTTTGTTACCAACAAAACTTGATGTAAACACAAAAACGCTTGATGTATCAAACAAAAAAACAAAAAAACGTGTTAACAACACCATAACAACACAAACTTGATGTATTTTAAAAACACCATTTTAACAACACGGGCTTCATGTATACACAACACATTAAACACAAAATAACAAAAAAACTTAAAACACAAAAACAAACGAATTGATGTATACACAACACCATAACAACACAAATTGATGTATACACAACACCATAAAAAAGACTTATGATACACAACACCATAACAACAAGATTGATGTATACACAACACCCTACAACACAGACTTGATGTATACCAAAAAACAGATTAAATTTTACACAACAAATAACAAAGACTTGTGTATACAAACACAATTTAAAACAAAAATAACAAAACAATTAAACCCAAAAATAAAAACCAGACTTGATGTATACACAACACCATAACAACACAGATTGATGTATACCAACACCATAACCACACGAATTGATGTAAAACAAAAAACCCCGACTTATGTATAAAAAACAACTTAAAACACGACTTATGTATACACAACACCCGGGCTTAGTATACACAACACCATAACAACACGGGTTGATTAACACAAAACACGGGCTTGATGTATACACAACACGACTTTATGTATACAAACACCTAACAACACGATTGATGTATAAAAACAACACCAAAAACAACACAGACTTATTATACACAACACCTATAACACAAAAATAACAACACAGATTAAAAAACAACAAAAAAAAACCCTTGATGTATCACAACAACATAAAACACAGATTTTATGTATACACAACAACACGGGCTTGATGTATACACAAAACACGGACTTGATGTATACACAACACCATAACAACACAAATGATTATAAAAACCACCATTTTTAAAAACACAGACTTGATGTATAACACCACGGGTTGAGTATACAAACAACATAACAACAAGAAAATGTATACACAACACGGGCTTATGTATACACAACACCCTAACAACACAGACTTGATGTATACACAACAACTACAACACAGGACTTGATGTATACACAACACAGACTTGATGTATACACAACACCATAACAACACAGAATTGATGTATACACAACACCATAACAACACAGACTTGATGTATACACAACATACGACTTGATGTATACACAACAACGACTTGAGTACAAACAACACAAGATTGATGTATACACAACAACATAACAACACAACTTGATGTATATACACTTATTATACACAACAGACTTATAACACAACACGGATTGATGTATACACAACACCATAACAACACAGACTTGATGTACAAACACCAAACAACACAGACTTGATGTATACACAACACCATAACAACACAGAATTGATGTATACACAACACCATAACAACACAGACTTGATGTATACACAACACATACAACAAGACTTGATGTATACACAACACCATACAACACGACTTGATGTATACACAACACAGACTTAATGTATACACAAAACACATAACAACACAGACTTGATGTATACACAACAACATAAAAACAGACTTGATGTATACACAACACATAAACAACACAGATTGATGTATACACAAACCATAACAACACAGAATTGATGTATACACAACACATAACACCACAGACTTGATGTATACACAACAACTAACACACAGACTTGATGTATACACAACACTTAACAACACAGACTTGATGTATACACAACACGGACTTGACGTATACACAACACCATAACAACACGGACTTGATATATACACAACAACACGGACTTTATGTATACACAACACATAAAACACGACTTGATGTATACAACACCATAACAACACAGACTTGATGTATACACAACAAAATAACAACAAGACTTGATGTATACACAACACAGACTTGATGTATACACAACACCATAACAACACGGACTTGATGTATACACAACACCATAACACAAGACTTGATGTATACACAACACCATAACAACACAGACTTGATGTATACACACACATAACAACACAGACTTATGTATACACAACACATAACAACACAGAATTGATGTATACACAACAACATAAAACAGACTTGATGTATACACAACAACATAACAACACAGACTTGATGTATACACAACACATAACAACACAGACTTGATGTATACACACACCATAACAACACAGACTTGATGTATACCAACACCATAACAACACAGACTTGATGTATACACAACACGACTTGATGTATACACAACACCATAAACACGATTGATGTATACACAACAACTTAACAACACAGACTTGATGTATACACAACACGGACTTAGTATCACAACACGACTGATGTATACACAACACGGACTTGATGTATACACAACACGGACTTGATGTATACACAACACATAACACACAGACTTGATGTATACACAACACCATAACAACACAGACTTGATGTATACACACAACACGGACTTGATGTATACACAACACAGACTACAACACAAATGATGTATACACAACACCATAACAACACAGACTTGATGTATACACAACACGGACTTGATGTATACACAACACCATAACAACACAGAATTGATGTATACACAACAACATAACAACACAGACTTGATGTATACACAACACCATAACAACACAGAATTGATGTATACACAACACCATAACAACACAGACTTGATGTATACACAACACCATAACACCACAGACTTGATGTATACACAACAACTTAACAACACAGACTTGATGTATACACAACAACTTAACAACACAGACTGAGTATACACAACACGGACTTGATATAAAACACCAAAAAACACGGACTTGATATATAAAACAACAACACGGGCTTGATGTATACAACAACAACAAAACAACACAGAATTGATGTATACACAACACCATAACAACATAGACTTGATGTATACACAACACAGACTTAATGTATACACAACACCATAACAACACGGACTTGATGTATACACAACAACACGGACTTGATGTATACACAACACAGACTTGACGTATACACAACACCATAACAACACGACTTATGTATACACAACACCAAAACAACACAGATTTGATGTATACACAACAACACGGGCTTGATGTATAACAAAAACACGGACTTGATTTAACAACACCATAACAACAAACTGTGGTTTTAAACAAAACCATTTTTAAAAACACAACTTGATGTATAAAACACGGATTCATGTATAACAAACAGACTGATGTATACACAACACGGAATTGATGTATACACAACACCATAACAATACAGACTTGATGTATACACAACACCATAATAACACAGAATTGATGTATACACAACACCATAACAACACAGAATTGATGTATACACAACCCATAAACAACAACAGACTTGATGTATACACAACACCATAACAACACAGACTTGATGTATACACAACACCATAACAACATAGACTTGATGTATACACAACACAGACTTAATGTATACACAACAACATAACAACACAGACTTGATGTATACACAACAACATAAAAACACGGACTTGATGTATACACAACACCATAACAACACAGACTTGATGTATACACAACACCATAACAACACAGACTTGATGTATACACAACACAGACTTAATGTATACACAACACCATAACAACACGGACTTGATGTATACACAACAACACGATTGATGTATACACAACACAGGGCTTGATGTATACACACACCCTAACAACACGGACTTGATGTATACACAACCCCCATAACAACAAAGATTGATGTATACACAACAATACGGACTTGATGTATACAAAAACACGGACTTGATGTATACACAACAACCCTAACAACAAAATTGGGTATACACAACAACATAACAACACAGACATGATGTATACACAACACGGACTTGATGTATACACAACACCTTAACAACACAGAATTGATGTATACACAACACCATAACAACACAGACTTCATGTATACACAACACAGACTTGATGTATACACAACACCATAACAACACAGAATTGATGTATACACAACAACATAACAACACAGACTTGATGTATACACAACACCATAACAACACAGAATTGATGTATACACAACACCATAACAACACAGACTTGATGTATACACAACACAGACTTAATGTATACACAACAACATAACAACACAGACTTGATGTATACACAACACCAAAAAAAACATAAAACACAGACTTGATGTATACACAACAACATAAAACACAGACTTGATGTATACACAACACCATAACAACACAGACTTGATGTATACACAACACCTAACCACACGACTTGATGTATACAAAAACAACCCTAACACCACAGACTTGATGTATACACAATACTATAACAACACAGACTTGATGTATACACAACACGGACTTGATGTATACACAACACCATAACAACACATACTTGATGTTTACACAACAACACAGACTTGATGTATACACAACACGGAATTGATGTATACACAACACCATAACAATACAGACTTGATGTATACACAACACTGACTTGATGTATAAACAACAACATAACCACACGGATGTTGTATACACATCAACACAACAACACAGACTTGATGTATAAAAACGCCAGTCGAATGCACTAGAGGAAGTAGCAGGAGCATGGACTACACTTCAGTTCACAGCCAGCGAAGGGGAACACACGAAACAAATAACAACAAATACACCACCACTGCCGCCGCCGATGACAACAACAACAACAACAACAACAATAACAACAACAACAACAACCAACAACACCAACAACGACGACGACGGCGACGACAACAACAACAACAACCAACAACAACAACAACAACAACAACCACCACCACCACCACCACCACCACCACCACCACCAACACCCAAAAAAACAACAACAACAACAACAACAAAAAACAAAAAACAACAACACAACAACAACAACAACAACAACAACAACAACAACAGCCAACAACAACAACAACAACAACCAACAACCAACAGCAACAACAACCAACAACAACAATAACAACAACAGCAGTAGCAGCAGCAGCAACAACAGCCAACACCAGCCATCAACAACAACAACAACAACAACAACAACAACAACAACAACAACAACAACAACAACAACAACCAAACAAAAAGTACAAAATACACACCAGGAAACATAAATATGCCAGGATACGTTAAATATAAATTGAATTCTATGATTAACAGTCATTGGGGCTTCCGTGTCTCCCTAGCCTGGAGGAATCCCGAGCAAGGTTGCTTAAGAACGTCTAGAAACGCCTGCCCGGGCAACTTAAGTCTGGAGGACAATGCGATCAGCAGACAGGCCAGGGAAGCGATCAGCCAGGGTGGAGACAAGCCCGAAGATGAAGTCATAACTGAAACAGAATAGATGAACATTTCTGGCTTCTTGATGCTGGGTTTTCGGGTTGAAGTACACGCTTTCATTCCTTTTGGTCTGTGGATTTGTTCAAGGTACCGGAGTTACGTGTTTGGGTTGAAGTACACGCTTCCATTCCTCCTGGTCTGTGGATTTGTTCAATGTACGGGAAGCAGGGATAGGACGAGGCTTAGAACTGAGCAGACGCGGGAAGGGTGTTAGAACATGGTGTCTTCAGTCAAGTGGTTGCTTCCATGTCGTGTCTTCTATATGTTCTATATGGTGTCTTCAGTCAAGTGGTTGCTTCCATGTTCTCTCTTCTATACGTTCTATATGGTGTCTTCAGTCAAGTGGTTGCTTCCATGTCCTGTCTTCTATACGTTCTATATGGTGTCTTCAGTCAAGTGGTTGCTTCCATGTCGTGTCTTCTATACGTTCTATATGGTGTCTTCAGTCAAGTGGTTGCTTCCATGTCGTGTCTTCTATATGTTCTACCTGGTGCCAGATCATTGACATATATGAGATGACAGCAATGACAGGACACTGACCTATATGAGATGACAACAATGACATCACTATGACATATATGAGATGACAACAATGACATCACTATGACATATATGAGATGACAACAATGACATCACTATGACATATATGAGATGACAACAATGACATCACTATGACATATATGAGATGACAACAATGACAGCACACCGACATATATGAGATGACAACAATGACAGGACACTGACATATATGAGATGACAACAGATGGTAGGACACTTGACCTATGAGATGACAACAATGACAGGACACTGGACCTATGAGATGACAACAATGACATCACTATGACATATATGAGATGACAACAAATGACAGGGGCACTGACATATATGAGATGACAAAAATGACAGGACACTGACATAGTATGAGATGACAATAATGGCCAGGACACTGACCTATGAGATGACAACAATGACATCACTATGACATATATGAGATGACAACAATAACAGCACACCGACATATATGAGATGACAACAATGGCAGGACACTGACATATATGAGATGACAACAATGACATCACTATGACATATATGAGATGACAACAACATCACTATGACATATATGAGATGACAACAATGACAGGACACTGACATATATGAGATGACAACAATGACAGGACACTGACCTATGAGATGAAAACAATGACATCACTATGACATATATGAGATGATAACAATGACAGCACACTGACATATATGAGATGACAACAATGACAGGACACTGACATATATGAGATGACAACAATGGCAGCACACTGACATATATGAGATGACAACAATGACAGGACACTGACATATATGAGATGACAACAATGGCAGCACACTGACATATATAAGATGACAACAATGACAGGACACTGACATATATGAGATGACAACAATGACAGGACACTGACCTATGAGATGACAACAATGACATCACTATGACATATATGAGATGACAACAATGACAGCACACTGAAATATATGAGATGACAGCAATGACAGGACACTGACCTATGAGATGACAACAATGACATCACTATGACATATATGAGATGACAACAATGACAGCACACTGACATATATGAGATGACAACAATGACAGGACACTGACCTATGAGATGACAACAATGACATCACTATGACATATATGAGATGACAACAATGACAGCACACTGACATATATAAGATGACAGCAATGACAGAACACTGACCTATGAGATGACAACAATGACAGGCCACTGACATATATGAGATGACAACAATGACAGGACACTGACCTATGAGATGACAACAATGACATCACTATGACATATATGAGATGACAACAATGACATCACTATGACATATATGAGATGACAACAATGAAAGCACACCGACATATATGAGATGACAACAATGACAGCACACCGACATATATGAGATGACAACAATGACAGGACACTGACATATATGAGATGACAACAATGGTAGGACACTGACCTATGAGATGACAACAATGACAGGACACTGACCTATGAGATGACAACAATGACATCAGTATGACATATATGAGATGACAACAATGACAGGACACTGACATATATGAGATGACAAAAATGACAGGACACTGACATATATGAGATGACAATAATGGCAGGACACTGACCTATGAGATGACAACAATGACATCACCATGACATATATGAGATGACAACAATGACAGCACACCGAAAAATATGAGATGACAACAATGACAGGACACTGACATATATGAGATGACAACAATGGCAGGACACTGACCTATGAGATGACAACAATGACAGGACACTAACCTATGAGATGACAACAATGACATCACTATGACATATATGAGATAACAACAATGACAGCACACTGACATATATGAGATCACAACAATGACAGGACACTGACATATATGAGATGACAACAATGGCAGGACACTGACCTCTGAGATGACAACAATGACATCACTATGACATATGAGATGACAACAATGGCAGCACACTGACATATATGAGATGACAACAATGACAGGACACTGACATATATGAGATGACAACAATGACAGGACACTGACCTATGAGATGACAACAATGACATCACTATGACATATATGAGATGACAACAATGACAGCACACTGACATATATGAGATGACAGCAATGACAGGACACTGAACTATGAGATGACAACAATGACATCATTATGACATATATGAGATGACAACAATGACAGCACACTGACATATATGAGATGACAACAATGACAGGACACTGACCTATGAGATGACAACAATGACATCACTATGACATATATGAGATGACGACAATGACATCACTATGACATATATGAGATGACAACAATGACAGCACACTGACATATATGAGATGACAGCAATGACAGCACACTGACATATATGAGATGACAGCAATGACAGGACACTGACCTATGAGATGACAACAATGACAGGCCACTGACATATATGAGATGACAACAATGACAGGACACTGACATATATGAGATGACAACAATGACATGACACTGACCTATGAGATGACAACAATGACAGGACACTGACATATATGAGATGACAACAATGACAGCACACTGACATATATGAGATGACAACAATGACAGGACACTTACCTATGAGATGACAACAATGACAGGACACTTACCTATGAGATGACAACAATGACAGGACACTGACCTCTGAGATGACAACAATGACAGGCCACTGACATATATGAGATGACAAAAATGACAGGACACTGACCTATGAGATGACAACAATGACAGGACACTGACCTATGAGATGACAACAATGACAGGACACTGACCTCTGAGATGACAACAATGACATCACTATGACATATATGAGATGACAACAATGACAGGACACTGACATATATGATATGACAAAAATGACAGGACACTGACATATATGAGATGACAATAATGGCAGGACACTGACCTATGAGATGACAACAATGACATCACTATGACATATATGAGATGACAACAATGACAGCACACCGACATATATGAGATGACAACAATGACAGGACACTGACATATATGAGATGACTACAATGACATCACTATGACATATATGAGATGACAACAATGACAGGACACTGACATATGAGATGACAACAATGACATCACTATGACTTATATGAGATGACAACAATGACAGGACACTAACATATATGAGATGACAACAATGACATCACTATGACATATATGAGATGACAACAATGACAGGACACTGACATATGAGATGACAACAATGACATCACTATGACATATATGAGATGACAACAATGACAGGGCACTGACATATATGAGATGACAACAATGGCAGTACACTGACATATATAAGATGACAACAATCACAGCACACTGACATGTATGACATGACAACAATGACAGGGCACTGACATATATGAGATGACAACAATAACAGCGCACTGACATGTATGACATGACAACAATGACAGGACACTGACATATATGAGATGACAACAATGACAGGTCACTGACATAG
Source organism: Cepaea nemoralis (assembly GCA_014155875.1). Taxonomy (NCBI): domain Eukaryota; kingdom Metazoa; phylum Mollusca; class Gastropoda; order Stylommatophora; family Helicidae; genus Cepaea; species Cepaea nemoralis. Next base: position 15,292 of record JACEFZ010015576.1, read on the forward strand.
ATGAGATGACAACAGTGACAGGTCACTGACATATCGGATGACAACAATGACAGACCACTGACATATATTAGATGACAACAATGACAGGCCAGGACTTCCGGTCGCCAGCATGGCGGTTAGGCGTTGAACCGTCAAGGCCTGTGACGTATTTATGCTTGTGGCTACGGTTTGCAATCGTATTTTCCTCATAATAGACTGGTAGTATATTGTTCCGTCGCTCTGCTACTGAGTGCGTGGGCGACACCGTGAGCTGTTAAATTCGCGTGGAATGCTTTTACATCTGTCCTGTACAATGAACTGCATGTTCGGGACAATGTTTACCGGCGGTTGCTGAATTGACTGATTTGCCTTTTCGGTCCACGAGTGCATTTTTTGGAGACTCTCGGGAGTCGGCGCTGAAGCTGCGGAGTTGGTGCTTTATGCGACACTTTCGGCGGGTCGCCCTGCGGTAAAAGACCGAGCCATGTGAGAAAACCCGGGTCAATGAGGTCTTTCTGGTGACTGCCGAGTTCATCAACGATGAACTGTGGTTTTCGTGGATTAATTTTGTGTTGGCATTCTGATGGCGGCATTATGCATAGTGTACCTTTGCGGGCTGTTGGATTGCCGAGACTCCTGTCTATTCCACTTTTTATATTGGACAGTGGGAGCATTTTGTGTAATATTCGCTGGCACGGGAATAGAACATATTGGGGACGACCCGTTGCCGTGAAGTTGGAACCTCGACTAACTAACTGTCATAATCTCCCCATCGGTTGCCTGGCGATTACGGCCAGATCCACCTGTGAGCAGCACTAACCACGCTGGGACAGAAAGGGTCAGTCGGTGCATGCGTGGGACATGAAGTCCACGCAGGGACACAACCCAGACTAGCGAGAACTCACAGTGGTTAACGGGCAGACGGCTGGAGACTGTTGGACAGGACAGACGGATTGAATGGTGCTCGTATGCCTTGTGTGTATGAACGATAATAGATAGACAGCCTGTGTGAGTATAGGAGACTGTGCACCTGTTATGTAGGATTGTGAGTTGTATACATTGCATTGATATTTCTACTTGATTGTATTATGGCATCGATATTGTAACTGCGCGATGCATGTAATGATTGAGATGAGTGAGATGTGTGAATAAAGTGTTTGAATTGTATTTGCAGTGTGTCACGTAAAGTCATTCTGTGACCGTGTTTGTATCACACTTGTTAGTGAGTACGAGCCTGTGTTATTGCTGAATGCAAGATTCTGACAGGTGTGAACGTGGGTTGCTCGTCCTTGTTGGATTGTTTGAACCATAGATGTGAAGGTGAATTGCTCGTCCTTGTTAAATTATATGAACCATAGGTGTGAACGAGGATGTATCATCCATCTTTGAACTAAGTGTAAAATAGGATTGAACGTTTGTGTAAGCGGAAAGTTTTGGAAAGAAAGCAACATGGAAAGTGAGTTGTTGAACGTATTGAACGGACGACAGTACGACTAACAAACATAGTTAGTTAGTTAGTTAGTCGACAGATCATCCTCGTTGCACATCGAACCATTCAGTCCATAAGTGCTCGGATCCCCTCCTCAGCAAATCCCGCAGCGTGTAGCGGCTAACGACGCCAGTTCTGTGTTGGTTTATCAATCTTCTTTGGCTTCCTGCGTAGTGTTCTTGTTTGGCCACCCCTCTTTTAATTTGCTGCTCTCGCAGTCTGGCCATTGTTGTAGATTCACAGTCATCACTTGGTTCTCGCAAAAGTCTCACTTCTCGTAGAGCATTCAGAATGTCAGCCTGGTCCATGGCGCGTCCGCCCTCCACAGTAGCCTCACCTGCGAGCTTGTCAGCCCGCTCATTTCCTTGTACTCCCGCATGCCCTGGCACGAAGATGAAACTAATCTTTGCCAGCCGAGACCGCTTCAGAGGCAGCAACCATTCTCTTCGGATCGACCCCTCCTCTATCCTCTTGATCATGTTCATTGAGTCGCTAAGGAAACAAGCCCTAGTGAATGTCTGTGTCTCGAGCCATGTTATTGCTTTACTTACTGCCATGACTTCCATGGTCAGGCTACTTGTGGTTTCAGTGAAAGCACCAGAGTCCTCCTTCACAATTCTCCCTCCGGCCCGAGCTGTAAAGGCCCATGAGCTTCTCACATGTCGGACGACCGACCCATCTGTGTAGATGACCGCGTCACCGTCTAGCGAATTCTCGAAAATCAACGCTTGTACTTCAGCCTCAACAGCAGCCGGATTTTCTTGTCTGCATTTTCTATCTAGTTGGATGCAAACTGAAAAGGATGTGCAGAAGTCTGTTGGCACTTGCACCCACTCCTCGCCAGGTTCTAAGTCCTCAAGTGAACACACCTGTTGAAGAATGTCTTCGGCTTGACCCATCCACGACCGTCCTCTTTTTAACCTGCTGCCCTTCACCTTCCTAATTTCACTATGCAGTGGATGCTGTGTGTTTGCGTTAATTCTGAGGTAGGCGCGTGCCCTGCAAACTTGTATTCTCTCTTCAATGGTTGGAAAATCAAGAAGGTAGCGCATCGCCCTGCATGCTGTATCTCTTGTACATCCAAGAATAATGCGCATAGCTTCATTCTGTATCCTTTCCATCCTTTCTATCTGCTTATGGCTGAGAGTCAGGATTGCCATTGCATACTCCAAAACAGACATGACCAGCCCCTCGTACAGAAGACATAGATGGCGCTGCTCACAGTTTGCTGCCGCCATCACCCGCATCGCTGCCAAACCCCGCTTGGCCTTTGTTATCACCTGGTCTATGTGCACATTATAAGCAAGGCTTCGATCAAACCGTATCCCCAGGTAATTCATTGCCTGCGTTCTTTCCACCGTCTCTGAACACAGCATTACAGTTGGTGTTGGATTGTTGACAATATGATTATTCAACGAGAACCAAGTCACTGTTGCCTTTGTTGGGTTGACCATTGCCCCAGCTTCATCACACCAAGTACTTATGCGATTGAGTTCGGTTTGTAGTTCCACAGCAACCTCCTCTCTATCCTTACCCTGACGATACACTAAAACATCATCGGCATATGACAATGTCCTGCCAGGTCCAGTGATCTGCTCACTGGTGATTCTCACTGTGTAGGCGTTGAACAGTACCGGAGATAATGGTGATCCCTGTGGTAGGCCAGGATATATTGTTGTTGGTTCCGAAGTCCAACTGCCACATCTAAAAACTACTTTCCGTTGGAAGAGAGCTGCAGCGATCCAACTAAGGAGGAATGGACTTACGTTTAGTTCAAGAAGCTGAAACATTAAAAAATCCAGTGGTACTCTGTTGTATGCGTCCTCAAGATCAATCGCTGCAGCAACGGTTTCAGTGCCTGAGTGGAAACCTTCATAGACATCATGGGCAAAGACTGCTGCATTGGTCCAGGTTTCTCTTTTTGGACGGTACCCACCCAGGGTAGGTGGGAAAACACCTTGCCTCTCTAGTTGGCTTGATATTTTCCTGGCAATTACCTTCTCCAGCAGCTTGCCTATTGTATTCTGCATGGTTATAATTCGATATCCCTGAATTTTCTTGTGGTCTTTGTCAGGCTTCGGCAAGGGAATCAGATAGCTGTGTAACCATTCCTCCTTGATGCTAGCACTCCCTATACTGTTGTTGTACATGTCTGCTAGTTTCTCTAGCTCATTGTCGGTACACCTATTTATGTCGTCGTATCTTATGCCATCAGGACCTGGAGCACTGTTTTTTGATCGTCGAAGCACAGCCTTGATTTCTTTCACTGTCACTGTGTCTTCATCCGAAGTGTTCTGGGCCTTGCATCTGTCTGAGGTGACCTCCTTGGCCAGATTCCGGCCTCCCATGTCTGTCTGGTTGCTCTGCTCAAGGTAGCGTTCAAAGAGGGCTTTGCCCTTGTCCTCGTCAGTCCTCTGCCAGATGAGGTCAGCACCTTGGAAGTCAGAAATGCTCTTATTCTTGACTACACCACTCATGCTTTTATGTAGTCGCCAGAACAATTTCAGTGACTTGTCTGTGCTTACTCTTTGACACACCTCTGCCCATTTTTCGCTTTTAACCACCGTGACCAGTTTTTTGAAATAGCTTACTTTTGTGTGCATCTCTCTTTCTAAGTGCAAGCAGGGACTAGGATGACCAGCTCTGTTCTTCTTGGCATTTTGCCATCTCCTTACAGCACTACGCTTATCCACCCAAGCCTTCTCCACCTCGAAACTCCACCACGGTGGCTGCTCCCAGCTTTTTTCCTTTTCTTCCTGCCCTGAAACGTTCTGCGCTTGTCACGTCTTATTTTACTCACCACATCTTGCCCTGTACTGTCATACTGGAACGTCTTTACCTTTAGCTTGTGCTGCCTGGTTCTGCCTTTCTCCACCAATATGCTGCATGGGTGGTGGTCGCTGCCATGGTGTCCTAGGACACCCCATCTACACACTGTAGTGAGTGAAGGTGAAACTAGCGCCAGATCAATAGCACTGTCCTCATCGCCTGGACGGCTTGCTGTCCTGGTGACACAGCCACTGTTGATACAAACCAGGTCGATGGTTTCCAGTGCAGTCTCGAGCTCCTCCCCTTGTGTATTGGAGGAAGTGTTTCCCCATGATCTGCCTTTAGCGTTGAAGTCACCACAGAAAATAACATTTCTCTCGTGGCCTAATATGCCACTTAAGCACTGCCACTTCTGGGCGTCCACACTCGCATTGCGGGCATAAACATTAACCAACACGAATGGTATACTGGAATGAACTCTCAACGCCTGTATTTGTATATCGTCACTGTTCCAACTGGACATGTCTAGCTCTGACGCCACCATGCTGTCGCGAACGAGAATCGCCGTTCCCAGATGTCGTCTGTTATAGAAACATTTGAAGCCGGCAATTCGGAGTAGCTGATCGCCCAGTCTCGTCTCCTGGAGTGCTACAATGTCGTTCCTGTAAACTAGGGTTTCTAAATAGAGCCCCGTTGTTTTACACTGGCACAGTTCCAATATAGAATACGGATGTTCCTGAGTCCTAGACGGTGACACTTGAGTCTAAAACGTCTCAAGCCACCGCGCTTACCTGCTTCTTTTTCCCTGCGCGGCTACCACGCCGCTTCGGTATGTTGACTGCTGATCGTTCGGAAAACACACGTTGTTCCGCCATGTTGAAAAAACGTAAACACAGACTTTGATTGAGAACCACACACGCTGCTTAAAATTCACTCAAGGATGGCTTCGCTCGATGCACGAACTCCGTAGCACCCGCGCAGATCTTGAGTAGAAACTCCTGGTTTTACATCCTGGCACACCAATTACACGCAAGAAATGAATAAATCCATCCCTTACGCGAAAAAGTTAACGAACACAAAACAACACGACCGTCCGTCGCCATCTTGAAACCGGAAGTCACTAACAAACATGCTTGACAGCACACAAACCATCAACACTTAGTTGACAACGCATACACCACATAAACATACAGGTCCTAATATTTTCTTCTTCCAAAAAGCAACAGGTTTTTTTGTCACCCGAAAACCTTTAGAAAGTAAATTTAATTTTTTCCGGGCAGAAAACGATCGGCAGCCTTTCCCTCTGGTCCCGTGTCCCATCATATTTCCAGACTCCAAAATCACTTAAGTATTATCTTTTCATTAATACTTTTGTATGTAAAGTCTAGGCACAAGCTGTATTTGAGAAATATTGTAAAATTGGTGTTTTTACTAACACTTTATAATTAACGTTTTGTACATTCACTGTCATTGAAATAATTCACCATGTCTACATTGAACGATTTCATCGAATCTGGTTTGAAAATGAAGTTAACTGGTGATGATTTGACAAAATGGAGTGAGGCAAAGTATGCAGAGTATATCGGATTACAGGAGAAAGCTAGAGAACGTGAAGATAGAGCTGCTGAGGGGAAGCTAAAACTAGGCAGGCAGAATTAGAGGCTGAGGCTAGAAAATCAGAAGCTGCTGTAAAACAATCAGAGGCGAGATAAGAAAAGCTGAGATCTTAGCCCAAAGTAAGAGGGAAGAACTTGAAATGCAGCTGAAAATTAAACAGCTGGAAACTGAAACATCAGCAGATAAAGATTCTAGAAAGTCAGAAAGACTGAAAAAGAGAATCAGTACAAAAAGTACCAAGGGATCGTCAAAAATTTCACCACGGGCGACTGCATTGCAGCCTTCACCCAGAACTTTGAAACCATAATGGACCATTATCAGATCCCAGAGATTGAATGGAACATTATATATCTGAGACGTCTTCCAAGGGAACCTCTCAAAGTGATAGAGACAATTCCCAAAGATGTTAGGAAAGATTATCAATATATTAAGTCCAAAATTATGTCACACTTCCTGTTAGATGAAGCAGGCTACAGAGAACAGTTTAGTAAATTAGCTCCAAAACCTACTCAAACGTTCTCTGACTACATCTCAGTAGCACAGGATGTATTTAGTAAGTGGCTGTCAGAAGCCAAAATAAATAACAGCTTTGATAAGTTGAAACATCTCTACCACCACCATTTTCTAAATTTCTGCAAGAATGTGAGTGCGAGAGTGTGCAACAGATAGATAAACGAGGTTCGGCTTATTTTACAGCCAACAAACAATGTTTTACTAGTGGATTGACTGACACAGACTTTGTAGCAGCCGCTACCTATGACAGAACGAAGTCAGGTCCGTATAGTAAACAGAAACCCTTTAAGCAATCTGCTGATAAGTATTACCATTGCAAATACTGCCATCTTCCACACAATGAAAATGATATGTGTGACAAACACCCAGGGTACCTCACATACTTGCAAAACTACATTGATAAGCAAGATAGAGAGCGAAAGAGCTATAAACGTCTAACCAAATGCTTCTCCTTCCGGTTTCCGGTTACGAGCGGACGTGTTTTCACAAGCTCTCCCAATTTTTATAGAATTTATCAAAGTTGAGCCTATTTCAATCGAGATGCTGTGTATATTATTGTGTTAGTTCTAAAACTGGATCTAATACGAATTAATATCTTAAGTTTATGTGACTGTGGTTTAGTGAAATGAGGATTTCTTTGATAAATGGACGGTAAGGTCATTCAATTTTGAAACCTACCAATTATCGATTAACGATAACGTGTGATTAAACCATGCTTGACTAGCGCGTGGTAAGTCGCCAGCACACAATATTGCAAGTTCCTGATCAGCCCTGTGTTATTGTCTCAATTATCAAAACAAACGAACCGCAACACATGACTTCAAATAGCCCGCGGCGCGTCTAGACTACAATGATTTTCGTTTGATTCTTCAAACGGGTTTGATAACATGATGCAGTAATGTCATCTATAGGAGAGGCCTCTCGGGAAAGGTGACTGGTTTTTAAAACAAGACCCGGGTTTACGATCGGCCGTGAAAAAACCCATACACACTAAACAAAGAGAAGGCGGTAAAGACCAAGCTAGCCAGGTGGGAATTTCCAGTCGGCCGAGTCGCCAACACACCAACCCCGGGCCCAATGTGTTACAGTATCCTTTAACAATACACTCCATTATGAGGCATTTCGAACGTGCCTCATCAATTATTACAAGCCTGAACGAATCCAACACAGACAAGATAGAAGCGGGGCCTACGGGGAAGATCTGATTACGACGCCATCCTTACAATACATTTATATCATTCGAAGAACAAGTTACTAGCTCAGGGCAGCGTTGAAAACATTAACTCTTGGCTAAAATTAGACTTTGTCGAGCTGGAGAACTCAATACTTACATTCACGAGTAGAGACATATCAAAGACACAAGATATCATAAACATGCTCGTCTCGAGTGAGGACTCAGAATCTACACACCCACAACTACAGCTGTGGACACCACAGCAGACAATGTTTCTCAACTAACACATACAATGAATGAAAGGACAATACCATAAACACGAGGCCACCTACCCCATCAGTATTCTTGGCCATTGAATATCCAATGGAGCACCTCCAAAACAACGTTGAGACTAACGTAAGAGTAGCAGAAGAAATACCAGCCTTAGATAACACGCCAACTATCAATGGACGATCGTGCGATTGTCATAGGCGCATTGAGGTAATAGAGCAATCCTTAAAGGCGCTCACTGCTACTGTTGCAGCAACGGGAAAGACCAGCAGTGACTACACTGCTCTCAAAGAAGAAATCACGCTCCTGAGAGGGGAAAATTGTTGCTAAGAAAAAAAATAGAAACTTTACAGCACGAGTCCTCCCCCAAACTCAACTGAACAAGCGTGTAAATCCCAAGCAGCTGTATCAAATTCGGAGAATCTTGAAGCCCAGTTTCCCCCAAAAACAAGACGCGGAAAAACCTCAACGTGCAGAGGAAGATAAAACGCTACAAGCAGTCTATCCCTTTGGGTGTAAAAATAAGCAACAGATTCGAAGTGCTTCAAAAAAATTTCGTCAGGAAAACGTACAGTGCTATAGTGCACTGCCAACAGACAACACACGCCTCCATGAAACACAGGGAGAGTCACATGGAGACGTAAGACTGCTGCTAAATGGGAGAAACAACGAACAAGGCGTACTGACATCCCAACATGTGCAGACAGCACGACCCGACTGTACACACATTATAATAGGCGACTCTCTAATGAAAGGTCTATACAGCGACCGGATAGCTACTACAGACAAAGACATTGTTTCCATGATTCCATTGCCTGGGTCTGGTGTTGACCGGCTAACAGACAAGATTAGGAGGTTGGCTGTAAATCTTAACGTAAAAAGGGCAAGCGTTCATATTGGTATCAATGACACCATGAACAACCAGCAAATCACAACATCTCAACTGCTGGATTGCGTCACACATTTCCTAACTCATCCACTTTCTTCTCCTCCATCATATCACCGAGTTATGGATTCCAGCGTCGTCTAGCTGACATAAATAACAATATATTGCAGAAGTTTTGTTCTCACAACAACATACAGTTCATCAACAACACACCGGTGTTTACTTCACAGTCAGGAGCATCTAAAAAGCGACTTTATAAAGATCAAGTACATTTGTCTACATTGGGCACCAGCTTGCTCGCCACAAATATTAAATACCCTGAACGTACACAACCTACATCCAATACTGGATCGCGTAGGACACTTTTAGCTACACCACCTCAAACTCAAGCCAGACGACATACTGCCGCCACATCAAGTACCAATAAACCAGAAGAGAGCAGACCACTCATAACACGGCACCTGATATCCAAGCCAGACGGAACCTGTTCCATCACACCAAATACGTACAATACGCCCTCTTTCACACAGGAGGGTGATATTATGAAGATACGTTCCCTCTTCTATCCACAGCAAGGATCAATCCAGTAGTAACAACAACGTGCCACACAGCCTCCTGTTTAGCCACGAATCAGAGCCTGTAGTTGGAAGTCGTTACACACCCGTGAGAAATCAACAGTATCCACTCCATTGTAACCCAGAGTTGTTATACCTCACACGGTTTAGCCCAGCTTCACTTCGGCAGGCATTTATGATGTCGCCTGTACCAAGGACCAACACAGCCTGGTATTTACTAGCAATTCAGCACAAAGCAACACCGGATCTCGGTACAAGAAAGAGCCTCTCCTAGAAAGTTTATGCGCATACTTGGTTATTGATTTATATAGCAACGTATTAGACTGTACGTGGCTGTAAACATTGACTCGTATTAAAGTCACAGAGATTGACACTTAGATATCTTTTATAATACTTTTTTATCGCGTTAATACTCTAAGTGAGGGGGTCTTCACTCCCCGCTTTAAACAGAGACATTGACTTGTATAGTCATTTATTGATATTTTTGGATAACAGCTGGTACTTAGCTTGTGAAGTAGTTTTTTCAGGTTAATTATTTGTTGTATGTTCTTTAATTCATTTTGTTCATTGTTTGCATTATATTCGTTGGTCTAATTAGTTATATCGTTATAATATTGTCATTTACTTATCGATTTGTATTACTGATACTGTAAGTTAATGTAAAATTGATTTTTTATGATCTTGTATTTTTGCTCAACTTTGACTAATTTACACTTTCTTCATGGATGAAATGTCTGAGAAGTGGCAACACTGGCTCAATAAGTCAGGAATACGCCTTGGACACTTAAACATTTGCAGCTTATTTAACAAGCTACCAGAGTTATCTTCTATTCTTAATCAAAATTTTCATTTATTCGGCCTTAGTGAAAGTAGGCTTAATGATAAAATTTCAGATGAGGACATCTCTATTAAAGGGTACAAAGTTTTTAGAAGGGATCCCTGTAGGAAACAAGAGACAGGCATAGTAACCTATGTTTCTAATTTACTAAATGCTCACCATGGGCTAGACTTTGAAACTTGCGAAATAGAATGTATTTGGTTAGAGCTAAAACTTCAAAACCGCACACCCCTGATAATTGGCTACCTCTACCGAAATCCCAGTGCTGGACACGTCTGGTACGAAGACTTCACTACCATGATGGATGTGGTTTTCGCTTCTGGGAAGGAAATTATACTACTCGGAGACTTTAACATTGACACCAACAAATCCAACATAATATGGGGAAATATAATTGCATCATACAATTTTCAACAAATAGTACAACAAGCTACTAGAGTAACAAAGTCATCGTCAACAGTCATAGATCACATTTATGTAACTTGCTCAGACAACATCATAGAATGCACCGTACCCAATTGTGCAATGAGCGATCACTACCCAATATGCTGCAAGTGGTCTAAAAAAGGAATTAAAACACCTAAACATAAACACATAAGTGTAAAATATAGAAGTTACAAAAATTTCAACCAAAACTAATTTTTACAGGACTTGCTCAGTTCTCCTCTAGACAATGTTTATCAGCTTCCTGACCCGGATGATGCTCTGGAATTCTGGATGAAAACCTTTATTGATGTTTTTGATAGACATGTGCCAGTCAAGGAAGTTCGAGTAAAACACCACGTCAAGTCACCTTGGATCACCCAGGAAATACTTGAAATTATGAGAGACAAAGATAAAGCACATAAAAAGCGGGATCTCAGTGCATACCGTACTCTTAGAAACAAAGTTCAATATAACATACGACGGGAAAAGAAAAATTACTTTAAGAACTTAGTAATGGATAAAACAAATAGTAAGGATATATGGAAGGCAATTAACACCTTGACAAACAAGTATAACTTCCGAAATTCTTTACCATCAAATCATATTACATGCGACCAATTCAGTAATTATTTTCAAACTGACATAGACCAGTTGAAGGCCTCAATACCTAATTCTCCTTGCAACTTATCTTTATTGTCATCGTTTTGCGAGAATAGATGCTCCCGCGATATTCTTTCTGACATACCGCTAATGACAATCACTGAAGTATTCACTTACCTCAGTAACCTAAAAAACACAAACTCATCTGGGTTAGATGGAATCAGCAACCGGATTCTCCGTTGTGCTGCGCCAGTGATCTGTACATCAATAACCTATGAATATAATCAGTATCTCACCAAAGGCCACTTTCCATCAGCTCTCAAAATCGCTAAAGTGTACCCTCTTCTTAAATCTGGTTCATTGGACAATGGTCTCCCGAACAATTACAGACCCATTTCCTTACTATCATCACTATCTAAGCCACTAGAAAAACACATCCATAAAGTAACATTACGGTATTTAGTTCGCAACAAGCTTATTGTTGACAGCCAATCAGGATTTCGGCCAAAATATTCTTGCCATACGGCCCTAACAAACATGATAGAAACTTGGCACCAGAATATAAACAACAACAGTCTATGTGGAACTGTGTTTATTGATTTCAAGAAAGCATTTGATATGATAGACCATGTTATTTTAAATAAAAACCTCGAGACAATGAAAATTGGCCCTAATGTAGTCACTCTAATATCATCTTTTCTATCAAACAGAAAGCAAGTAGTATCACATAATAAATCACTGTCTCAAACCACTACCTTGTCAACGTCCTAGATACCTAGGGGAATGAAACTTGGGTTCATACAGGCAACAAACTCCGTTCTGATACTATCTGACATGATTTATTTACAGTAAGCTGGCGAAGAATGGTTTTCGCAGCCAGCGACGTGGCAAACATGATCATAGGAGTTCACAACAAATCCATCATACATAATCATTACAACAAACTCTATCATCTATCTATCGAGTGAGTAACACTCCTAAATACACTTGTGTATTCAATCTATCAAGTCCCCGTTAAGTTAAGCCCTGTTGCTTGTTCGATGTCCAGTCGGCGTCTGCGCTCTAACGTGTCTCGGACACGAGCTGTAACTCTCCCCGAGCTTCTCGTGGAACAGGTCCTGGCACGCGGTCAGCGTGTCCACGGAGCTGTAGGCGAACTGACCTTCTCGAAGGCTCTAGATTGTTCGAGCATTCGAGTGTGTCTCCCTTGTATTGGGGTTATGTCCCTTCTCTAGTTCCCTTCTATCTTTATGTTCTTACCGACTCAATGTGAGACTCTGACAGGGGTTCCCCTCCCCCTCTTCTATGGGTTAGTATATGGTAATTAGTCTGCACTAATTCTGTCATAGGTGTTTGGTAGTTTCGTGGATGGGAACCTGGCCATCTATATATTTGCACTATTAACTCATGTATTTCCCCGTACAACAATCCAGGGTGATTGCTGAAGAGCTCCTATCTCTTCCATATCCTTAAACATGCTTATCCGACCGAAGTTCCCTGACGCTTCTAGTTGTATTTGCAACCGCGCCCTTCTCAAGTATCCATTTGATACCCAGATATTAAAGTCTGTGTTAGAGAGGTTTAACAAGACAAATTGTCTTGGCTTATTTAAGAACACCTGCAATTCTTGTCCTGAATGTGTATTTTGATACACTTTTACTTCCGTATGATTTATAGTGCTGAATATATATATGTAGTCTTGTTTTCTCCCAGGTAACTACTCATGTTCCTGTTTGCCTGTTAGTGTGTTTACTGCTTTGTTACTTGCTGTAATAAAATGTGTGTGATTTAATTGTTAGTGTTTAGTTTTATGAGTATGTCCTACCTAATGTCTAACGTGTGTGCTACCTGTGTGTATGTGGTGTGTAGTACATCTCTAAGTGTCACGAGCTGGAATATCCCTTGTCATGAATTACGTCATCTGTGTAACGCATGTACAGGGTATTCAAACAGTGATTCTTAGAGTGAACCTATTTTATCTAACACTAAACATGTATACACAATTTTAGACAAGTGTTACATTTTACACTCAAAACGCAGACAAATTAAAATAAATACTTTTTGCGTACAATTTGTCCGTTCAGTATATCGCTCTCTCATTTAATTCATTCACTCTCTGATTCGCACACCTTTCATTCAATATAATAATTTGTTAAAATATACAAATTAAGGTGAGGTAAATGTCGCCCTTAGAAAAAGGAAACTGGCGATATGCTATATTCAAAGCGTCAAATACTATCTGTACTGGTGATAAGAAATGGTTTATAAGTTAAATTGCAACAATTGTATTGGGATAAAATTTTAACTATGAATGAAAATGTTTGTGACATATTATGATAGAAAATGTACAACTCACATGTTCACATATTTTATGTATATAATAAAGCACAAATGTAATACATATTTAACTAATAACATTAAATTAATTAACTCCAACGACGATCCGTGTGTTGTCGTTCTTTTGTCCGTGTGCTGTTCCAATAATGTTTACAGTTTGTAGGTAACGTTTTGGTGTCACATTCCTGTGTTGTCTCTCATATGTCGTCATAGTCATAGTATATCGCTGCTTGTATGTGCGATGTTCTGTTCCGTTAGTTTGCGAAGTCAATTGAAATCACGCGTATGCACAGTTATTAATATCTGCATGATAACTTTCAGTTCTGTGATTGATGAAATAACTTCACAAATGTTAGTATCCACAGTTCGGAATGTTTTTGATGTACTGCTAATAGCCAATGTGGCCCAATATAGTTAGCGGTTCTCAAAGTTTCATGTCTGTGATAGCTATAAGTAGAGTATTAAATCAACTGTTAACACTTCTAAGTTAAAGTTCTACAGTAAGTGTAGAGGTACACTTTTATGCAACAGACTGTCACTGTAATTGTCCAGTCATGTCAATGTCAAATTTCATGAACATCATAATTTAATTACTTTTCTAGAGGGACTACGATAGCTCATTAACAGATGATACGATAATAGCTGCAAAGTTCTAGACTTTGTTATGTATGAAAGTTGATATATTTTACTTGGCAAAAAACCAAGAGCTGTCGGGAAAGTGAAGCTTGTGCTTGCCAAAACCGGCTTGCCCCCAAATAGCCTGTCAACGTCCTAGGTACCTAGGGGAATGAAACTTGGGTTCATACAGGCAACAAACTCCGTTCTGATACTATCTGACATGATTTATTTACAGTAAGCTGGCGAAGAATGGTTTTCGCAGCCAGCGACGTGGGAAACATGATCATAGGAGTTCACAACAAATCCATCATACATAATCATTACAACAAACTCTATCATCTATCTATCGAGTGAGTAACACTCCTAAATACACTTGTGTATTCAATCTATCAAGTCCCCCTTAAGTTAAGCCCTGTTGCTTGTTCGATGTCCAGTCGGCGTCTGCGCTCTAACGTGTCTCGGACACGAGCTGTAACTCTCCCCGAGCTTCTTGTGGAACAGGTCCTGGCACGCGGTAAGCGTGTCCACGGAGCTGTAGGCGAACTGACCTTCTCGAAGGCTCTAGATTGTTCGAGCATTCGAGTGTGTCTCCCTTGTATTGGGGTTATGTCCCTTCTCTAGTTCCCTTCTATCTTTATGTTCTTACCGACTCCATGTGAGACTCTTACATACCTTCAATATTGGAGTACCGCAAGGCTCTATTCTTGGCCCTCTATTATGTGCCATATATATTAACGATCTACCTTTGCATCTTTCGTCGTCCTGCAATCTATTTGCAGATGACTGTACGGTGTACACAAACGCTGAAAACTGTATTTTACTGGAGTCGTCTTTACAACAAGAATTAAATAATGTAGTTAGGTGGAGCTATTCAAACCGTATGCAAATTAACATCACTAAAACAAAAGCAATGTTATTAACAACCAGACAAAGACTTCAAACTCTAAGCTCACACACATCACTTCAACTTCACATCGATAACATGCCAGTAGAAAGTGTAATTGAGCACAAAACATTAGGCCTAATCATTGATAGAAACCTAACCTTTAAATCCCACGTTCAAGCGCTCATTAAACAAACAGCGAAAAAAGTCTACCAACTCGCCAAAATTAAAAACTTCCTTGATGAGGACACAAGGAAACTATTCTATACTTCTCATATACAGACACACTTTGACTACTGCTCTACAATCTGGGACGGTTGTTCTAATTCAAACACCAAGCGACTTTACTCACTCCAGAAACGGGCCATGAGTCTAATTTATAGCAAACATTTATCTGACAATCCTAGCCTGTATAAACGCCTTCAGTTACTACCATTCCGCAAACGCCTGCTTTTCAATAAAGCTAAACTAATTCACAAAATCCTGCATCGGAATGCCCCAAATTACCTTTGGCCATTGTTTAAATATAATGCTAGACACAGTAAACGTTTAAATATACTACACATTCCGAAGCCTAGGATTGACTTATACAAAACAAGCTTAACGTACTCTGCAGCTCAGCTGTGGAACAATCTTCCACAAGAAATCAAAGACATCACCAATCCCTATTCATATAATCGCAAATTATTCGAACACTATCTCAATACGGATTACCTTCCCCCTTAATAATAGAGATAATAATAATAACAAAACCCTAGTATAACAGCCAATCCCCTTTTTGTAGGCCAGTATATTCCACATGGCTAATAACAAGTGTCAGACCATTATCTAATATTACTGTGTCGTGTAGTTTTGATGTTTGCATTTTGCCCATGCCTTTATAATGCATATCTTTTATATTGTTGCTGTTCTTTGTTAGCCTTGAATGATGTGTGAATGAAATAATGTATGAAAGAGAGTGATAGAAGGGCAGAATGTTAGACGGGCCTGCGTGCCCAATTCTTAACCCTTTGAAAATAAAGTTTGTTCGTTCGTTCGTTCGTTCGTTCCTTTGCAAAGCATATGGGCACTGGCGCCATCCTTGTAAAGGGAAACAATTGACCAGAAAGGACTAATGCAGCCATGTTTGATAGCTCTTCCTCAGATGAGGAACAGGTAGAAGATCATCCTGTTAATGCAGCACAGGCCTATTGATGTATTTCATCTTGAAAAATGTACCATCTGCGATCGTTTCCATGAAGATGGCTTATTAACATGCGGCCACTCAATACCTATTGCCAATGAAGAAGCTAATTTGGTAATAAACTCCAAAGGTAAACTGAACATCCACCAAGGGTTTGTGAATGGCAAATCCGCCACCGTTTTACGAGATAGTGGATGTACTCTTACTGGTTTGAAGAGAGACTTTATTTTACCTTCAGATTATACAGGCAAACATGTTATATGCAGAACTTTCTCAGGTAACATCGAGAAATAATCACTTGCATGGGCATATATTGACACCCCATTTCTCACAGGAAAGGTTAAATGTGCAGCATTATCCAACCCATGTTGCGACATAATCGTGGGTAACCTTCCTGAGGTAAATGATATTCCACATGACAGTATAACATCTTCTGCCAAATGTATTGATGATAATGCAACATCATCTCCAACTGAATATATTGTTGACAATGTATTATCATCGGCGAATGAGTGTATATTTGCAAATTCATTAACTTCATCACATGATTGTATTGATCTAAATGTTACATCACCTTGTCATGTTGTTGATATGTCAAATGCAGTAACTAGATCTGCTGCAAAAGTGCAAGATCAAATTAACCAGACTGAGGCTTTGGAAATGCTAAGCCCAGTAATATTACCTCCTAAGACCATGAGGGAAAATTTTATAACAGCCCAAAAAGGCTGATTTATCTTTGCACAAATATTTTAATCTTATAGGCCAAAAGCCACGAATAACAAAGAATGCTAGATGGCATTTTGCTCTAAAAGATGGTATCCTTACATGGTACTAAAGGTATCAACACCACTGAACAAACGGTGTTACCAACAAAACACCGCAAACAAGCATTACATCTAGCACATGATATACCCTTCGCAGGGCATATGGCTTATTCGAAAACTAGGTCTAGATTACTTACCCAGTTCTACTGGCCTAAATTCTGCAGTGACACCAACCAAGCAATATTGCAGAACTTGTGACATCTGCCAGAAGCTTGTTAAAAAGGGCAAATACCCGGATGCTGAACTACAAATAACAGATTTAGAAAGTATACCTTCTGAAAAGATTTCTGTTGATATAGTAGGTCCTCTAAACCATGTAACATCAAGAGGAAAGAAGTTCATTCTAACGATCATTGACCTCTGTAGCAGGTGGTCTGAGGCTGATTCCACTTAAGAACATTACTGCCAAGGATGTAATGGAAGTTTTCTTCCACATTTTTCTAGAGTAGGGTTTCCTGACACCATTCTCTCAGATCGGGGAAGTCAGTTCATAGCTGCAGCCACTCAAGCCTTTACTAGAATGCTAGGGGTAAAGCAATGCTTTAATAGCCCATACCACCCTCATTCTACGGGGATTATAGAAAAGATTAACGGTGATCTCAAGCACATGCTATCTAAAGTTACCCAGGAACACCCTGAAGACTGGATACTTATTTACCTGCCATACTATTTGCATATCGCGAAGTACCTCATTCCAGTACAGGTTTCTCACCATTTGAACTTGTATATGGAGCCAAACCACGCGGCCCATTATCTATGTACCATTCCATGTTAACTGAAAGTGTAACTGTACATAAACCAGTATCATCATATGAACATGTAACATCATTGCGTGATAGGATAATGAAATCTTGTGTGTTAGCTAAAGAAGCACTGAAACAATCTGGTGCTATTTACAAGCAGTATGCAAACAGAGGAAATAGGACAATAACACTGACACCTAGACAAGATGTACTACTTCTTTTGCCAAGCGAACAGACATTTACTGACAGACTCATGGCAAGGACCGTTTAAAGTACTGAGACAGATCTCGACTGTTGACTATGAGATCGCAGTTAAAGACAAACATATAATATTTCACATCAACATGCTAAAACCGTACTACAACAGAGACGAAGACCAAGACGAAACAGCAGCAAGCACAACGATAGTGGACCACACAGACGATGATGATACCGACGAAATACCGACCCCAGCACTTGACACGACAAACAATCTGCATGACATCAAAATAAATCCTAATCTGACTCAGACAGAGACCGACAATTGCAGACAACAGTTACAAGACTACAATAGCTATTTTCTCTAACCAGCCAGGACAAACAGACTTAGTGCATCATCACATTATTCTGACATCCAACACACCAATAAAGTGCAGACCTTACTCCATTCCCATACATTACAAAGACAAACTACACCAGGAAATTTTAGACTTAGAGAAGAACCACATCATCAGACGATCACAGTCACATTTTTCTTCTCCGATAGTGATTGTGAAAAAGAAGGACAACACTATACGACTCTGAGGTGACTATCGTAAACTTAACAAGATCACACAGTTGGATTTAGAACCAATGAGCAACTGTGAAGACCTACTGACTGAACTGACAGATTCAAGATACTTTACAAAACTGGACATGACGAAAGGGTATTGGCAAATACCGGTACATGAAGACAGCATACGCCACACCCTTGGGACTATACGAATGGTGCAAGCTTCCATTCGGGCTAGTTAATACCCCTGCAACATTTGTACGCATGACAAGACTTCTTCTGACAGACATCCCTAATATAATTTCCTACATGGATGTCCTGTTATTTCCCGAGAGGAGACTGGAATCAACAAGCACATCTTTAAACTTATTATCTGTTGGGATTATTGACTGACTTTGGTCTACACTCCTCTCTTCTGTCTTCCCTTCCATATATCTATTTCTTTCACTCTCTCTATTATTCCCTCAACACATACTTCGACAACAGTTCCTTTCAACGATAAGATAAAAGATTTATTATAAAAAACTATGTCTGGTGTATGTATGGATATTGTCTATGTAGTTGGTATGTTCTTCTAGGGTGGTTGCCAGATATGAACTCTGAATGTCTATCAGCGTGTTACTTCTCGCACATTCATTCTTCAAGATCACAGGACAGCACATCAAACAGGACAGAGCTCACCCGGGATGATCCGTATGCTTGAATCTGATGGTAAATCCGTGATTGAATGCAAAAACAAAAACCGTTCACCACTGAGTCAAGGTACCGTAATAAAAGTCCCGTAAGTTTATAAATGCACCTGAATCTGTTTCATGACTGTAAGTATCCCTCATCGAAAAACCACCACATCGTCACAGTTCTTCTTATAGTCTTTTAGTAATAGCACTGTTCTTACTGTCTATTCTTTCTTCATTATACCCTATACACTGTCTGTAGTTTTAAGTATCCCTGCTTGCCACATGGTTAACCTCTCTTCCCTTTCAGGGCCTTAAGTGGTATATTCGTTGAGCATACCGTGTTTCTGTATTTTACTTTCCTTTATCCTTTCTTCATCTTAAAACATGTCCCTGTTTTGTTTTGTTCTAAGTAAGTACTTTTAGTTGTTCAATTGGAAGTATTCTTCATCTCTTCTCTGATTTCACTAGGAGAGTGGAACCTGTGTGGAAGGATAACAAATACCGTGATAAGCATCCGCCCCTTACTCCTACTTATGCAGTTTCCTTCTCCAGCCATAATGACAAGGCTTCCGAAGTGAACATCCGCATAAGACATATGAATTCACCAAAGTCTAAACTATTCTACTAATAGAAAGTAATGGTAAATGCTATTCATTCACATCTATATTCCTATGCTAAACTATATCTAATATATTTATACCTTATTTAGGCATCTATGTTCCTGGAATCGAAATAACACTTAGCGAATAACCCACTCTTATCCCCTCTTTCCATCATTAGGGACGTGTATTTCTATTCCCACTCAAGAACATATCTCCTTCAGGTCAGTTTGGAACACACACTAAACTTACACAAAGAATTGACCCTCTTTATATCGGTCATTTGTGCCGCATAGTCCTTGACATTGCTGGACACCTCACATCCAGACTGCATTATCATTGTTAGTGGAAAATTACAGCTCTGAACCGTTTCCATTCTTCATACATTCAGACCGCAATATGCTATCCAATAATGCTGTCTGCCTTAGTCGCAAACCAATTTTTTCCACTCGACAGGTTACCTGTACTGTTGGCCTCCTTCTGGGTCTTGACCTAGAAACTCATGCGCCTGGTCACTCCTTCTGTTGGTTAACCCTTCTCCTACCTTGTTAGTCGGGGTATACAGTCGTCCATCTGGGAATCGTTAACTCTTCAGTATTTCACGACATAGGCCCCCTCTTAAGAGATTAGACCGCGTCGATCTTTCTCACTGTAGGTTTGATTCCCATGATCCACAATCCTAGTCTTCTTCCTCCGGAGTCTGGATGTCTGGATAAGAAATCTGCTCCTACATTCTCCTTACCAAGGATGTATTCCATTGTGAAGTCCAGTTGCAGCAACAACGTCCATCACATCCACCGTGCGTTGAGCTTCTGCGAAGTAGCTATTAACATCACGTGTTGATGATATGATTGGATCCTCACATGGCTCACTTCATTATCCAGTAGGGCGCTCTAATTGACACCCTACTATACTACTCACGACTGAAACTAGTGTTGGCTCCTCGCTCCTGTACGTCCGGTCGACCTACTTTCGACTTGCGTCAGCGACGGCTCACAATACAGACGGATTGTCCCATCCTGATTGTAACACTGCTTCCATGTCCTCTTGGTTTCCCCCGGCTTTGCCTCTGGGGATGTTCCAGCCTCGTCCTCGATGGACCGAGTCGTCTTTCCCAAATCTCCTGGACTTTTGCTTCCAGAGACCATCTTGGGCGATATTGTATCTGGTCAGCCAATCTTCTGTTGGAGTCCTGGGTAATTCTCGCTTTTCCCGACGTTACCCACCCCTTCTGAACTTGGTTACCGGTGAAACTTTCACTCTTGTCCTTTCTCTGACTTGTGATTTCCCTCCTCCTGTCGTTGGGTAAATCTGACCTATCACGTACTGTCCCATAGGCCCTCCTATGTTTGTACTGGCGATCTCTGGTCTTCGTCTGGACTGGTAACCTTTGTCCCAATGGCTGCCATCACCATAAAGTGCGAAGCTTTGCTCCCGGATCTCTCCTCATATTTCCTAATGAGATGTCTAGGGAGATTTTTCTTCTCTTCCCCGATCCGTATTTTGTAGATGTTCTTGGACACCACCTTTTCCACAGGATAAGGTCCTTTCCATCCTACTTGGAGTATATTGGTCTCTGCTGGACTCCACACTTCCACTTTGGTCTTCCACTTTAAGAGCTAGTTTCCTCTTAATTCGCTTGTTGGGTGGTGCTTTCTGGCACTCCGAACAAGACTTCACCCACCGGCGTACATCTCCGGTCATTCCTGGCCAGCAATAAGTGGCCGGATATTTGCTGCAAGGTCTCTCTGACACCCATATGTCGATTCTCGCCTATGATGTGTCCACTCTGAAGAATGTGAGGACGGTGGGTCTCTGGAACCACCCACTGCTCATGCAGGTTATCTCCCCTCCCAGCTCTCCGATAGAGTAGTTGATTCTTCAGAAAGTACTGTCCCCGTTCTGGTGGCTCAGCACTTCTTTGCAGCTTCCTGTAGCAAGGATGCAACGTAGTATCCTTCCTCTGGGCAGTATGCAATTCTCCTCTCCCTGAGTTGTCGCATAGTGTCTCTGCCTCTTTTTCCTTCCCTTTGAGATCCACTGACTACTGTTCCCTTTTGGGCTGGCTGTTTGTGCATCCCCAATAAAGACATATTTCGTGCCAATGATCATTGGAAATAGGAGTCAGATAATACAGCAGCTGGAATAATGCCCGTGACGTACCTGGATTTAATCTCCACCTTGGCGATTGGCAGCGTCATGGTTACAGCACTCCTCATTGCCGGCTGTATTTCTATGGTCTCCCCTGTAAGTTGGTCTGGGCTTACCAAGCTGGCGTCCACCACCGCTTCCCCATCCAAACCGGTATCGTAGAGACAAGCAACCTGCTGGCCATTGACTTCAATAAGTTCAACCACAGGTGGTCTCTCTTGGTCCTGAGTGGCTTTCATCTCCTTGACCGTTTCCTTGCCTTCCTCTTTTGATTCCTCGAGGTTGGTTATGCAATTGGCGTGTTTGGCCTTGCATCTGCAGTCCACAGTATTATGTGTTGTCGACTGGCAGTGAGTGCACTCTGTTCCCTTCCTAGGTTTCCGTGTGTCCTTTTTGTTCCTTTCTCCTTCGCCGACCTCAGCCTTGTCTGTGATCACCGATGAAGGAATCACTTTGCATGCTGCGAAGTAAGAACTTTTAGGTTTCGATCTGCAGTCTTTGGTGTTGTGGGAGGCCGCCTTACAAAATGAACACCACTTTTCAGACCACTGTCGTTTCGCTTGAGAATTCGAGGTGCTCTGGTTTCCTACCTTCACCTTCTCTGAACTCTCCTCTGTGTGCTTTATATAAGGTTCCCCTTTTTCTCCTTCCCAGTTTTTAGGTTTCTTTTTCTCTGGTTTCTCCTGACCTTTGGTTTGTGTACTTAGTTCCTCAGTTTCACCATGTACTTCCACGAATAGTTCCGCCAGCTTATTCACAACATCAATCCGTTCCGCCCCTTGTTCTCCTAAGAAGGTTCTGAGAGGTTTCGACATTTGCTTTCGCATTTGGTCTACCACCATCATCTCTTCGAGACTCTCATAATCCCTCTTGAATTCTGCCAAGTCCATCCATTTCTGTAGATAGGATTTCAGCCTCAGACTGTAGGCGGCGAATAGTTCTCCCGGCTCTCGTCTAGACGATCTAAACTTCTTCCTATACGTTTGTGCGGTTATGTCAAAATGTTTCATCAAAGCTGCTTTTAATTCCTCGTAATTATTTTCCTGTCCTGGTGGTAAGCGTGTGTACACTTCAAATCCCGAACCGATTTAAACCCTGGGATAGTTTTAAGAGCCCATCTGCTCCGATCCAGCCCCATATCGACTGACATTGCTTCGAAACGAGATGCGTACTGGTCAAAGCGTTCCTTAGACTGATCGTAGACAGCTAAGGGAAACTTCATGGCATGGTAACCATGTCCACTCATATGGGTTGCACAGGTGAAGAAGAATTTCCTTCCACTCCATCTATTTCTCCCTTAGTTTGTGTCTTGAGTTCTAGCTCTTTCATGCGGTATTCATGTTCTCTGATCTTTGTGGCTTCTTCTGCTTCCAACTGGGCCTTACGCTCCTCCCTTTCCGCTTCCAACTGGGCCTTACGCTCCTCCCTTTCCGCTTGACGAAGTTCTCTCTCTCTTTCTTGTATGTAATCCGTTAGTTCGGAACCAGCTAAACCAATTGCCTCCCCGTTGGCCCTCAGTTCGGCTGTAGTTACTTTAGGAGTTGCCATAGTTACAGCAGATAAGTCAGCACGTTGAGTAAAGACACCTCAAGGCAGTAAAGAATACTCACTATAAACCGATAATCTACCTAGAACCTATATCATTTATCTATGTCTATTAAATTATTATAAATCTCCAACACCACACAGTACATCACAACCACTCTCTCATCCACAAGAGGAGATATAGGATAAAGACTTATGTAGACGTGTGACCGTGTGACTGAGGTATGTAATGTGTCTTACCACCTATCCACATTCACTCTGTCTGGAACTTTCTCACTGCAAAGTCACCAGCATTAATGAAATGTTTCTACCATAAATGTAATGGCACCATATATCCAATGGACGTCCTTCCATTAAAAGTCATCAATGTATACTTATATTTATTCCAATCAGTATGTCCCAACATGTAGGTACTCCACTATGCCTGTGCCAATATGCAAGTACCCCTTTATTCATATGCCATGTTATGCCTTCCGGTCATATGGGTATTCTGTATGTACGTATCCCGCTCGCTCCACCAATTATGTCCTGTTATTTCCCGAGAGGAGACTGGAATCAACAAGCACATCTTTAAACTTATTATCTGTTGGGATTATTGACTGACTTTGGTCTACACTCCTCTCTTCTGTCTTCCCTTCCATATATCTATTTCTTTCACTCTCTCTATTATTCCCTCAACACATACTCCGACAACAGTTCCTTTCAACGATAAGATAAAAGATTTATTATAAAAAACTATGTCTGGTGTATGTATGGATATTGTCTATGTAGTTGGTATGTTCTTCTAGTGTGGTTGCCAGATATGAACTCTGAATGTCTATCAGCGTTGTTACTTCTCGCCATTCATTCTTCAAGATCACAGGACAGCACATCAAACAGGACAGAGCTCACCCGGGATGATCCGTATGCTTGAATCTGATGGTAAATCCGTGATTGAATGCAAAAAACAAAAACCGTTCACCACTGAGTCAAGGTACCGTAATAAAAGTCCCGTAAGTTTATAAATGCACCTGAATCTGTTTCATGACTGTAAGTATCCATCATCGAAAAACCACCACATCGTCACAGTTCTTCTTATAGTCTTTTAGTAATAGCACTGTTCTTACTTGTCTATTCTTTCTTCATTATACCTATACACTGTCTGTAGTTTTAAGTATCCCTGCTTGCCACAGGTTAACCTCTCTTCCCTTTCAGGGCCTTAGTGGTATATTCGGTTGAGCATACCGTGTTCTGTATTTTACTTTCCTTTATCCTTTCTTCATCTTAAAACATGTCCCTGTTTTGTTTTGTTCTAAGTAAGTACTTTAGTTGTTCAATTGGAGTATTCTTCATCTCTTCTCTGATTTCACTAGGAGAGTGGAACCTGTGTGGAAGGATAACAAATACCGTGATAAGCATCCGCCCCTTACTCCTACTTATGCAAGTGTCCTTCTCCAGCCATAATGACAAGGCTTCCGAAGTGAACATCCGCATAAGACATATGAATTCACCAAAGTCTAAACTATCTACTAATAGAAAGTAATGGTAAATGCTATTCATTCACATCTATATTCCTATGCTAAACTATATCTAATATATTTATACCTTATTTAGGCATCTATGTTCCTGGAATCGAAATAACACTTAGCGAATAACACACTCTTATCCCCTCTTTCCATCATTAGGGACGTGTATTTCTATTCCCACTCAAGAACATATCTCCTTCAGGTCAGTTTGGAACACACACTAAACTTACACAAAGAATTGACCCTCTTTATATCGGTCATTTGTGCCGCATAGTCCTTGACCTTGCTGGACACCTCACATCCAGACTGCATTATCATTGTTAGTGGAAAATTACAGCTCTGAACCGTTTCCATTCTTCATACATTCAGACCGCAATATGCTATCCAATAATGCTGTCTGCCTTAGTCGCAAACCAATTTTTCCACTCGACAGGTTACCTGTACTGTTGGCCTCCTTCTGGGTCTTGACCTAGAAACTCATGCGCCTGGTCACTCCTCTGTTGGTTAACCCTTCTCCTACCTTGTTAGTCGGGGTATACAGTCGTCCATCTGGGAATCGTTAACTCTTCAGTATTTCACGACAATGGACGACATTTCTATACATACAAAGACGATGACAGACCATGTAACAACATTACAGCAGACATTTGACCGCATCAGACATCACGGACTGACAGTCCAACCATCGAAAGTCGACATAGCCTATCAAGAAATTTCATTTTTGGGTGTTAAAATTTGTAATGGCTTTGTCACGACTGACGATAACATCGTGTCAAGAATTCTTAAATTGTCACTTCCGACAACGAAAAAAGAAGTGCGAAGTGTCCTAGGTCTGTTGAATTATTACAGGGCAATTTATACAAAATTTTGCCACGTTGAGCGAATGTTTCACTAACCTACTAACGAAAGACAAATCTAACAAAATTGTAAACAGCGAATGCCTAAGACCTGCATTTACAAAAGTGTTATCTTATTTTTCTAGTAATTCCCATTCTTGAATTATCAAATTTGGACACTATTTTCAGATTGAGAACGGACGCGAGCTCCGTAGCGATTGGAGCAGTTATGCTGCAGGAGCACGACCAAATTCTCCATCCTTTGTACTACCTGAGCCACAAATTACAACCAAGAGAAAAACGGTGGTCGACGCCTGAAATTGAGGCCCTTGCTCTTGTGTACGCAGTAAGAAAACTATCCAGATTTCTTCTTGGTAAACACTTCATAGTTGAAACTGACAATAGTCCGTTGACAATAATCACGACTGGGACTTCTACTAACCACAGGGTTGCAAGATGGTCACTATTGCTCCAGTATTTCAGTTTTAAAGTCAGGCATATACAGGGCAAACACAATACGATTGCCGACCTTCTTTCAAGATGTCCTGACGACACACTCCAAAGCCTAACTACGCCTGAGCGCACACATCATACCAATGAATAATCTACAGATTATTAGAGCGCTCAGCAATATGGCGAAGAGTGAAATTATTTCAGAAACGCTGTATAGAAATTGTGATAGGGACAACGTCCCAATGTAAATATATATATAGTTTATAATTATTGTAATAATTGTAATGAATATGTGTGTAGTACGTGATCGAAAGGTAACAGTATTTTAAATATGTATGAAAATTGTAACGAACAGTGCTACGTGATTTCAAGACTTACTTTACTTGAACTGTTCCAGTATCCATAGTACACGCGAAGCAGAGTGTTCCTACTTATTTTAATCTGTGCGAGAGAAACAGTGACATCTAGATTCTACAGAACACTTTAATCCATACTTTGAAAGAAAGAGTTAATCCAGTAGCTGATCTTATGAACTGTGTACTCCGTTCGTTTATATAACATCACGATGGAAGAACATTGTGTTAGCTACATCTTAACACACCAGCTGTGTATTTCCGGTGTTTGTGAAATTAATCTAAAAACTAGCAGACTATAGTGTAATTCTCACAAAGAATTGACGTTTGATATAAACTTTGTGAGCTGAAATTTTCCCATATACAAAATTGTATGTAAAGATTTTGATAGATGTGATCTGAGAATCATAAGTTGATTAACTTGTTTACAGTAGTGACATTTGGTTCACTATTGTCAATAAGCATTACATTACATACCACCGAAAGAAAAGAATGATCAAATCAGTCAGAAGGCCACCAAACCTTACTCAAGACGACTACCACGTTATGGACAGACCAGAACAGGTCATTCTTCTGCGCCTCAGAACAGGACACAATAGATTACGCAACCACATGTATACAAAATTCAAGATTGGTGACTCAGCCATGTGCACATGTGGTTTGGCGTCGCAGACAGCAGAGCACATACTCCAGGATTGCCCAAACTACAACATATCCAGGCGAACCTTCTGGCCTAGAGAGACAACAGTGGAAGATAAACTCTATGGACCGCTGAATGAACTAAAAAAGACTGTTAGATTCATACAAGAGACAACATTGCAGTTATAAACATAATTTAGGCGAACGAAAGAAGAAGAAGAAGTCAATAAGCATCAAACTATGACGCTTAGAAATTGATTTACCAATGTAGTTTATTTTCTTTGAAAGCATGTTGAAATTATCGCCCATAGATTTTGTATTGTTTCACTGATTACAATCAAAGGGAAACAATTGAAATTAGTGTTAATGTGTAACGGTTATGTAAACCGTCCTCATGTTGCAGATTGGCAACACATCAAGATGACGTCAATTATGCATGGAAGTAAATACCGAAGCTGTAGAACTACATGAGACTCTCCGACCAAATGAGGTTGGGGTCAAATGTTGGAGTCATCTTGGACTCGCGGTCTGACATGTCTTTTTTTTGCAATTTTTGTTTCTTTGTCGAGAGGTGGTTGCGTGGCTTGAAATATAGCATAAGTCGCTGATAGCTACCAGACTGGCTGTGTCAGAATACAACTAACGTAAGAATCCATCTAGGGGATTGTACTTGAGAGGTGTTGCTTCTTGACATCATTGAAGAGTGTGTGTATATAACTTACAATTATCTACATATTTCAATATAAACCAAAGTGTCACGTCAGATGACAAACAATGGGTCGATTCTGACAGGTTTAATAGATAAACCCAAATGTATAGAACTTACATGAAAGAATTCTCCTTTCATGAAAAGGAGGGCGGGAGAATGTCATAATCTCCCCATCGGTTCTACCGCGTCGTCGTCAATGACGCCTGGCGATTACGGCCAGATCCACCTGTGAGCAGCACTAACCACGCTGGGACAGAAAGGGTCAGTCGGTGCATGCGTGGGATATGAAGTCCACGCAGGGACACAACCCCGACTAGCGAGAACTCACAGTGGTTAACGGGCAGACGGCTGGAGACTGTTGGACAGGACAGACGGATTGAATGGTGCTCGTATGCCTTGTGTGTATGAACGATAATAGATAGACAGCCTGTGTGAGTATAGGAGACTGTGCACCTGTTGTGTAGGATTGTGAGTTGTATACATTGCATTGATATTTCTATTGATTGTATTATGGCATCGATATTGTAACTGCGCGATGCATGTAATGATTGAGATGAGTGAGATGTGTGAATAAAGTGTTTGAATTGTATTTGCAGTGTGTCACGTAAAGTCATTATGTGACCGTGTTTGTATCACACTTGTTAGTGAGTACGAACCTGTGTTATTGCTGAATGCAAGATTCTGACACTAACTAACTAACTAATGACAGGCCACTGACATATATGAGATGATATCAGTGACAGATCATTGACACGACAGCTAATGACATGTCATTAACATACCCGAGATGACAACAATGAGAAGTCACCAACAATTATCAGACAGCAAACAACCACAGTTAAAGGAATATTATGTTTTTTCTGTACGGACGCACGCAGGCACGCATGCGCGCGCGCACATACACACACACACACTCCCACACAACGGTTCCATCCATCATGTGCCTTGCCGGAAAGCGTGGGCGGTCATGACTAGCCATTTCACTCGTTCACCAGAGTCGTGTATCAGCTCAGTGTCGGGAGTCAACAAAGTGTCTGACACTAGCCAAGGGATGGCGGACAGTAGTCAAGAGATGGCGGACAGTAGTCAAGAGATGGCGGACAGTAGTCAAGATATGGCGGACAGTAGTCAAGAGAAGGACGGCAGCAGTCAAGATATGGCGGACAGTAGCCAAGAGAAGGCAGACAGTAACCAAAAGAAGGCAGACAGTAGCCAAAAGAAGGCAGACGGTAACCAAGAGAAGGCAGACAGTAACCAAGAGAAGGCAGACAGTAACCAAGAGAAGGGAGCCAGTAACCAAGAGAAAGCGGACAGTAGTCAAGAGAAGGCAGACAGTAGCCAAGAGAAGGCGGACAGTAGTCAAGAGAAGGCGGACAGTAGACAAGAGAAGGCAGACAGTAACCAAGAGAAGGCAGACAGTAGACAAGATAAGTTGGACAGTAGCCAATAGAAGGCGGACAGTAGCCAAGAGAAGGCGGACAGTAGCCAAGAGAAGGCAGACAGTAATCAAGAGAAGGCAGACAGTAGCCAATAGATGGCAGACAGTAGCCAAGAGAAGGCAGACAGTAGCCAAGAGAAGGCAGACAGTAACCAAACATGAAGACGGACAGTATAAATCAAATCAAATCAAATCAACTTAAAGAGAAGACGGACAGTAACCAAGAGAAGGCAGACAGTAACCAAGAGAAGGCAGACAGTAACCAAGAGGAGGCGAACGGTAACCAAGAGATGTTGGACAGTAGCCAAGAGGAGGAGGACAGTAACCAAGAGAAGTTGGACAGTAACTAAGAGAAGTTGGACAGCAGCCATGAGAAGACAGATAGTAGCCAAGAGAAGGCAGACAGTAACCAAGAGAAGGCAGATAGTAGCCAAGAGAAGGCAGACAGTAACCAAAAATGAAGACGGGCAGTAACCAAGAGAAGACGGACAGTAACCAAGAGGAGGCAGACAGTAACCAAGAGAAGACGGACAGTAACCAAGAGAAGGCAGACAGTAGCCAAGAGAAGGCAGACAGTAACCAAGAGAAGGCAGACAGTAACCAAGAGGAGGCAGACTGTAACCAAGAAGAGGAGGACAATAACCAAGAGAAGTTGGACAGTAGCCAAGAGGAGGCGAACAGTAGCCAAGAGATGTTGGACAGTAACCAAGAGAAGTTGGACAGCAGCCATGAGAAAGCAGACAGTAGCCAAGAGGAGGCGAACAGTAACCAAGAGATGTTGGACAGTAGCCAAGAGATGTTGGACAGTAACCAAGAGAAGTTGGACAGTAGCCAAGAGGAGACAGACAGTAGCCAAGAGAATGCGGACAGTAGCCAAGAGAAAGCGGACAGTAGCCAAGAGAAAGTGGACAGTAGCCAAGAGAAGGCGGACAGTAGCCAAGAGAAGGTGGACAGTAGCCAAGAGAATTTGGACAGTAGCCAAGAGAAGGCGGACAGTAGCCAAGAGAAGGCAGACAGTAACCAAGAGAAGTTGGACAGTAGGCAAGAGAAGGCGGACAGGAGCCAAGAGAAGTTGGACAGTACCAAGAGAAGTTGGACAGTAACCAAGAGAAGTTGAACAGTAGCCAAGAGAAGGCAGACAGTAACCAAGAGAAGTTGGACAGTAACCAAGAGAAGTTGGACAGCAGCCATGATAAGGCAGACAGTAGCCAAGAGGAGCCGTACAGTAACCAAGAGAAGGCGGACAGTAGCCAAGAGGAGCCGTACAGTAACCAAGAGAAGGCGGAAAGTAGCTTAGAGGAGGCGGACAGTAGCCAAGAGAAGTTGGACAGTACCAAGAGAAGTTGGACAGTAACCAAGAGAAGTTGAACAGTAGCCAAGAGAAGGCAGACAGTAACCAAGAGAAGTTGGACAGTAACCAAGAGAAGTTGGACAGTAACCAAGAGAAGTTGGACAGTAACCAAGAGAAGTTGGACAGCAGCCATGAGAAGGCAGACAGTAGCCAAGAGGAGCCGTACAGTAACCAAGAGAAGGCAGACAGTAGCCAAGAGGAGCTGTACAGTAACCAAGAGAAGGCGGACAGTAGCTTAGAGGAGGCGGACAGTAGCCAAGAGAAGGCGGACAGTAGTCAGCGAGAGAGAAGCGAACTGCTGCTAGATGGGACGCGAACCCACACTGAGCCATAGCGTCCAGATAACATAATGCGGTCAGATAACATACTGCGGTCAGATGGTCAACGGTAGGTAGATAACAAATAGTCTGTGACATAACAAACAGACTGTAACATAACAAACAGTCTGTCACACAACAAACAGACTGTAACATAACAAACAGTCTGTCACATAACAAAGTCTGTCACATAACAAACAGTCTGTCACATAACAAAGTCTGTCACATAACAATCAGTCTGTCACATAACAAACAGTCTGTCACATAATAAAGTCTGTCACATAACAAACAGACTGTCACATAATAAAGTCTGTCACATAACAAAGACTGTCACATAACAAAGTCTGTCACATAACAAACAGACTGTCACATAACAAAGTCTGTCACATAACACACAGACTGTCATATAACAAACAGTCTGTCACATAACAAAGAGACTGTCACATAACAAAGTCTGTCACATAACAAACAGACTGTCATATAACAAACAGTCTGTCACATAACAAAGTCTGTCACATAACAAACAGTCTGTCACATAACAAAGTCTGTCACATAACAAACAGTCTGTCACATAACAAAGTCTGTCACATAACAAACAGACTGTCACATAACAAAGTCTGTCACATAACAAACAGACTGTCATATAACAAACAGTCTCTCACATAACAAAGAGACTGTCACATAACAAAGTCTGTCACATAACAAACAGACTGTCATATAACAAACAGTCTGTCACAAAGTCTGTCACATAACAAACAGTCTGTCACATAACAAACAGTCTGTCACATAACAAAGTCTGTCACATAACAAAGTCTGTCGCATAACAAATAGTCTGTCACATAACAAACATACTGTCACGTAACAAACAGTCTGTCACATAACAAAGTCTGTCACATAAAAAACATACTGTCACATAACAAACAGTCTGTCACATAACAAACATTCCATCACATAACAAACAGTCTGTCACATAACAAACAGTCCACGACATAACAAACAGTCTGTAACATAACAAACATTCCATCGCATAACAAACAGTCTGTCACATAACAAACAGTCCATGACAAAACAAACAGTCTGTCACATAACAAAGTCTGTCACATAACAATTAGTCTGTCACATAACAAACAGTCTGTCACATTATAAAGTCTGTCACATAACAAAGACTGTCACATAACAAAGTCTGTCACATAACAAACAGACTGTCACATAACAAAGTCTGTCACATAACAAACAGACTGTCATATAACAAACAGTCTGTCACATAACAAACTCTGTCACATAACAAACAGTCTGTCACATAACAAACAGTGTCACATAACAAAGTCTGTCACATAACATAGTCTGCCACATAACAAACAGTCTGTCACATAACAAAGTCTGTCACATAACAAACATACTGTCACATAATAAAGTCTGTCACATAACAAAGACTGTCACATAACTAAGTGTGTCACATAACAAAGTCTGTCACATAACAAAGACTTTCACATAACAAAGTCTGTCACATAACAAAGTCTGTCACATAACAAAGTCTGTCACATAACAAACATTCCATCACATAACAAACAGTCTGTCACATAACAAAGTCTGTCACATAACAAACATTCCATCACATAACAAACAGTCTGTCACATAACAAATATTCCATCACATAGCAAACAGTCTGTCATATAACAAACAGTCTGTCACATAACAAACAGTCTGTCACATAACAAAGTCTGTCACATAACAAAGTCTGTCACATAACCAAGAAGACTGTCACATAACAAAGTCTGTCACATAACAAAGTCTGTCACATAACAAAGTCTGTCACGTAACAAACAGACTGTCATATAACAAACAGTCTGTCACATAACAAAGTCTGTCATATAACAAAGTCTGTCACATAACAAACAGTCTGTCACATAACAAAGACTGTCACATAACAAAGTCTGTCACATAACAAACAGTCTGTCACATAACAAAGACTGTCACATAACAAAGTCTGTCATATAACAAACAGTCTGTCACATAACAAAAACTGTCACATAACAAAGTCTGTCATATAACAAACAGTCTGTCACATAACAACGACTGTCACATAACAAAGTCTGTCACATAACAAACAGTCTGTCACATAACAAAGTCTGTCACATAACAAATAGTATGTCACATAACAAATAGTCTGTCAAATAACAAAGTCTGTCACATAACAAACAGTCTGTCACATAACAAACATTCCATCACATAACAAACAGTCTGTCACATAACAAAGTCTGTCACATAACAAAGTCTGTCATATAACAAACAGTCTGTCACATAACAAAAACTGTCACATAACAAAGTCTGTCATATAACAAACAGTCTGTCACATAACAACGACTGTCACATAACAAAGTCTGTCACATAACAAACAGTCTGTCACATAACAAAGTCTGTCACATAACAAACAGACTGTCACATAACAAACAGTCTGTCACATAACAAAGTCTGTCACATAACAAAGTCTGTCACATAACAAACAGTCTGTCGCATAACATAGCAGGGGTTATTGCACAAGCACGTGGACCCGTGGCTATATCCAGCCTCACATGGCCCCGCGGCTCTACTCAGCCTCACATGAACCCGCAGCTCTACCCAGCCTCACATGGGTCCATGGCTCTACCCAGCCTCACATGGGTCCATGGCTCTACCCAGCCTCACATGGGTCCATGGCTCTACTCAGCCTCACATGGGTCCATGGCTCTACCCAGCCTCACATGGGTCCATGGCTCTACCCAGCCTCACATGGGTCCATGGCTCTACCCAGCCTCACATGGGTCCATGGCGCTACCCAGCCTCACATGGGTCCATGGGTCTACCAAGCCTCACCAGGTGAGCACCAGAAACTGTTCTCGGAACCAGAGCGTGCTTCTAGTGCAGTGTGGTCACCGCACACTCAACATGCCAGTATGGCGTGGTCATCGGTCTCGTACCTTTCATGTCAGAAATAGATCAACTCACTCCGAGTACCAGGCAGAAAGAAGGCCCCAGGGATGTCCCGCTGGCCTGAGCTGTCAGATTCAGCCAGGCACAGCATGAGACCAGCTGACCGGGAATCTTATGTTTCTGGTGGTCATTTCTCCAGTGTGTCCTGGCCATGTGCTGTCTGTGTCGCATGTCCTGTGAGGCTGCCAGACATTTCTAGAACTTGTCTATTCTCTGGAGTGACTTGCTGCTGTGCACGATGTTCTGTCAACGTCCCATCTGCCCGCCACTGCAGCGATCAATATAGGTTCTACAGCGGACAAGAAGACGCTCTGTGTATGCATGAGTGGGACACAATGGCCGGTACGTGAGACGGCAGGCGCGCAGGTTGTACACCGTGTCTCACTGACACAAATATTCACACACCAATCTTCACACACAGCATTGTTCCATTAATTATCAATATGATAAACTCACCCTTGCGACAGTTAACCTTAATGACGTCATGGTTAAACCAGCTGGTTAGGACAAACGAAGCTGGTTAATCGTGCACACATTTCCGTAGCAAATCCACACAAACCAGAATGATACACAAATGTACAGATCACAACAGCAGAAGCACCTCCCTCAAGCACATAGATGTGTGAAAGTATGATATGTGCGTTTGTATGTCGTGTTCTGTATTCGCCTGTAACACATAAGAGACCTGCGAACGCTTCTTAAGTCCGTGAGTGGAGTGAACGCCCGAGACTGAGTCTGTGCCACTGCATTACCTGGAGGGCGAGCGAGAGCGCGCACACACGAACGTGCAACTAAGACTGGCCAGGTAGTCGCGTCATCTGGCGGCCAAATGTCAGCTGTGTGATGGTTGTACTTTTTTTTAATGCGTTTGTTTATTTATGTATAGAAGGGAAAGGCGGGCGGTCGCGTGCGATATTTAAATATGGTCATCAACAATAATAACAGTAGCAACGGTAGTAACAGCTATAGGATGGAGAGAATAGGAATAACAACAACATAATCTCCAGCTACATACAGTAGAAACACGCGCAACAAACAGTATCAGATAGACGCAAATATTCAAACTTGCGGGCACAGGTGACACGGGATTATGTGCTCAAACAGGTGTTACATGCATAATTGAGTGAGTACAACACCAGGACCAAGGTTCTGCCTAGGCTTACACATGGACAGGCAGACACCACACCACACACACACACACACACACACACACACGCACTCACGCACGCACTCACACATGCACGCACGCACGCACATACACACTCTCTTTATCTCTCTTTTTATTTCTGTCTCTTTATCTTTTCTTTTTTCTCTCTCGTTATTTCTCTCTCTTTATCAATCTATTTTTATCTCTAGCTTTATCTCTCTCTTTAATGTCTCTCTCTATATCCTTTTCTTTTGATCTCTCCTTATCTCTCACTCTTTAGCTCTCTCTCTCTTTATCTCTCTTTGTCTCTATCTTTATCTACATATCTCTTTATCTATCTCTTTATCTCTGGCTCTTTATCTCTTATTATCTCGCTATTTTTATCTCTCTCCGTATCTCTATCTTTTATCTCTCTCTCTTTATCTACTCTTTTTAGCTCTCTCTTTCTCTCTCTATTTATCTCTCTTTTTTACCTCTCGGTCTTTATCTCTCTTTTTATCTCTAACTGTTTATCTCCCTCTTTCTTTTCTATTTATCTCTCTTTACCTCTCTTTTTACGTTTCTCAATATCTCTCTCTTGATCTCTCTCTTTTTTTCTCTCTTTATCTCTCTTGTTCTTTATCTCTCTATTTATCTGTTTCTGTCTATATATCTCTCTTTATCTCTCCTGTTTATCTCTACTGTTTATCTCTCTCTTTATATCTCTCTATCTTTATCTCTCTCTTTATCTTTCTATCTTTACCGTCCTCTCGCTTTATCTCTCTCTATATCTCTCTGTCTATGTCTCTCTCTGTCTCTCTCTATCTTTATCTTTCCCTCTTTATTTCTCTCTCTCTCTTTATCTCTCTCTATCTCTCTTTATCTCTCTTTTTCTCTCTTTATCTTTCTCTCTTTATCTCTCTCTTTATCTCTCTATCTCTCTTTATCTCTCTCTCTTTACTTCTCTCTCTTTATCTCTCTCTCTATCTCTCTTTATCTTTCTCTCTTTATCTCTCTCTCTTTCTCTCTTTATCTTTCTCTCTCTATCTTTCTCGCTTTATCTTTCTCTCTTTCCCTCTTTCTCTCTCTTTCTCTCTTTATCTCTCTCTCTCTCTCTCTCTCTCTCTCTCTCTCTACTCTTTATCTCTCTCTCTCGTTAGCTGTTATTTGCATCTCTCACTGTATCTCTCTCTTTATCTCTCTTCGTATCTCTCTCTGTATCTACCTCTTTCTATATCTCTCCACATCTTTAAACACACACACACACAACACACGCACACACACACCACACACACACACAACACATATATATATATATATATATATATATATATATATATATATATATATATATATATATATATATATATATATTGGTTGGCAGCCGTGTCTAGGATCAAAGCTCCGACAGGCGGACAGTTATAGCATTGCTTTGCTGATCCGGCAGCATCCGGATCTGTAGCTTGTCTTGTTCCAGATGTAGGGGTGTTACCTTTCCTCTGGAGTGAACTAGGCAGGCCGAGAGTGGGATCATGCTGCATGGGCAACACATGATCTCTATATTTTAGCCCAGGCTTTGTGCTATGGAGAGGCAATAACTCCATCCCTGGTCTTAACCGGTCTCGGAATCAAAGCGAGAGGCAACTGTTACGGGTTTAAGTCCCTGTCAATTGGGGTAAACATGGGGCGCCACACATTGCCTCTGATGGTGGGAGACACCTACAGGTGTCACTGATCAGCTGCCGCTCACCTCAAGCTGGGCAGCCTCCAGCCAATTGGGTGCTGATCCGCCACAGCCTGCCTGCTTCAATGGGTGCTTAGGGCTAGGACAAAATCTGCATCGCAGGCTGTAAAACCAATGCACCGGGTACTAATAAAAAAAAGATAAATAGAAACCTCAAGCTACGGCTTGCAACCTGGAATGTGAGAACCATGTGTCTAAGATTTTCTACTGACTTGACCAATATTGACGATGTGAGAAAAACGGCAGTGATTGATGCCGAACTCAATCGTCTTAACATTGATATTGCTTGTCTGCAGGAGACTCGCCTCGCTGAGGAAGGGTCACTCAGGGAAAACAATTTTACCTTTTTTTGGAAGAGTAGAGGGCAGGCAGAAAGAAAGGCAACATGGTGTGGGCTTTGCAGTGAAGAATTCGCTACTGGGAATGATTGAAATTCCAGCAGGAGGTAATGAAAGACTATTATCCCAGCGCTTGGCAACCTCTTGTGGTTTTGCCACCATTATTACTGCATATGCACCGACATTCGATTCCTCTGATGATGTGAAGGATTCGTTCTGTGAGGAGTTAGACTCCGTGATCAAGGCAGTTCCAAAATCCGACTACATTTATATGCTCGGTGATTTCAATGCTCGTGTGGGCAAGGACTCGAGTTCATGGCCAGTGTGCATTGGAAAATACAACAGCGGTCGCATGAATGAAAATGGGCAAAGGCTGCTGGAGCATTGCACTAGAAATGACCTATGTATTACACACTCCTTTTTTAAAACAAAAGAGCTGCATGGAAACATCCAAGATCCGGCCATTGGCACCAGCTGGACTTCATCATTACACGGAGACAACATCTGAATCATACATCATTGACTCGAAGTTACCACAGTGCTGACTGTGATAAGGATCACTCTTTGGTTGTTGCAAGGGAATCTACACAGCTAATCACAAATCTAGCCCCAGGATTAATATTATTAACACTCACGATCCTGAAAAGTGCTTTCAGTAACTTGAAGACGCTTTCACTGATACACCAGAAAATTATACAGTAAGTGAAAAGTGGGGTCAACTTAAGGAAACTCTTTATAAAACTGCCGTAGGGGTTTACGGCACTGTGGATCATAAGAGGCAGGACTGGTTTGCAGGCCTTGATTGATAAGAAGATAGCTCTTAAGAAACAAGGACAGACCAACGCGTAACACTCTGAGTGAGCTGAAGCAAGCTAGGAAGGATGTGCAAAAGGCTGCCAGGCAGTGTGCAAATGACTATTGGATCAAGTTATGTGAGTCCATTCAAAATGCAAGTGATAGAAGCTTGTATGAAGGGATAAAGAAAGCTTGTGGTCCAATGATCAAAAGAAGTGCACCATTGAAAACCTTGACTGGAGAAATCATCACTGATAAGAAACAGCATATGGATAGACGGGTAGAGCACTATTTGGAGCTTTACTCAAGTGAGACCAAACTATCGGATGATGTTCTCAACGCCATAGAGGCACTGCCAACTCTTGACCACCTGGACACACTTCCCACCATAACAGAAGTTAAGTGTGCTATAAATGAGCTTGCATCTGGCAAGGTTCCATGTAAGGATGGGATTCCAGTAGAGGTTATCAGGAGTGGGCAAGACACACTCACTCTACAGATCCACCAGCTAATAGAGCTATGCTGGCGAGAAGGACAAGTGACACAGGATTTTACAGATTCGAGCATCATAACACTGTACAAGAACAAGGGTGATCGGAGCGACTGCAACAACTATAGGGGTATCTCACTTCTGTGTATTGTTGGAAAAGTATTTGCCAGAATTGTTCTGCGCAGACTTCAAGTCCTAGGAGATCAAGTCTACCCCGAATCACAGTGTGGCTTCCGACAGAACCGGTCTACCATTGATATGATATTCTCATTACGACAAATGCAAGAAAAATGCCGTGAACAGAATCAACCACTGTTTATTGCCTTCATCGACCTCACAAAGGTATTTAATTTGGTCAGTTGTGAAGGTCTGTTCAAGGCACTAAAGAAGATTGGCTGCCCACCAATTCTTCTGTCCATTGTGAAATCGTTCCACATAGGCATGAAGGGTATAATCAAGTTTGATGGTGCAACTTCAGAAGAGTTTGAAATCAAGAGTAGAGTTAAGCAAGTTTGTGTACTAGCTCCCACCCTCTTTGGAATATACTTTTCACTTCTACTGAAATATGCCTTTCGTGATCAGGATGGTGGTATATACATTCACTCACGCTCAGATGGCGGCCTCTACAATGCTCAGAGATTGAAGGCCAAGACCAAAATTAGGAGGGTACTGATCAGAGAGTTGCTTTTTGCAGATGATGCTGCAGTTACGACCCACTCTGAGGATGAATTGAAAAGACTACTATCTGCATTCTGCAATGCTTCTTCTGAATTTGGTTTAACAATTAGCAAAAAGAAGACAGAGATTATGTCACAAGGTGCACACGGGATACCATCAATCTTTATTGACAACGCTGAACTAGAGATGGTAGACCATTTTACATATCTAGGATCAGTGGTAAATAGCAAATTATCTCTAGATCAGGAAATCAACATGCGGATTGGTAAGGCAGCAACAACAATGAACAGGTTAAGAAAAAGAGTCTGACATGCTCTCTCTCTCTCTCTCTCTCTCTCTCTCTCTCTCTCTCTCTAAAATAAAGTTTGTTCGTTCGTTCGTTCGTTCGCTCTCTCACTCTCTCTCTCTCTCGCTCTCTCTCTCTTTCTCTCTCTCCCAATCTCACTCACTCATGCATACTCTATCACTCTCTCTGTCTCAAACTCACTCTCACACTACTCTCTCTCTCTCTCTCTCTCTCTCTCTCTCTCTCTCACACACACACACGTAAACACACATACACACATACTCACATACTCACACATATACACAAGCACACATTCAAGTACACACATGCACACACACATACACACACATACATTCACACCTACATACAATTATATTCACACACAAACACAACACATACACACACATGTGCACATACATACGTACATACACATACTCCCACTTACACACATATATAAACACACACATAGACACCCATACACACGCACATACACACCTACACTCATATATACGCATACATACACTTACACACACACGTACACACATACCCATACTCACATATACACACAAACAGACATGCACACACATAAATATACATACTCGCAAACGCATACCTACTCACACAAGCAACACACATAACCACACAAGCACACACACAAGCACACATACATACACACATATACACACACGTACACCCATATGCACACATACACATAACCCACATGCACGCATATACAAACACACACAAATACGCGCATACACAAGTATACACACGTAGACACGCGTACACACATATACACGTCCACCCATCCACCTACACACATATAAAACACACTCATAGAGACACATACACATACCCACCCATTCACCCAGACTCATACTCACACATCTAGGCACATACAGACTCACATGCTCACTAAATCTGCTATGAACAAACTCCCACACTTTACATATTGACGATTACCGCGAGAATCCTCACACAAATTGACTAAAATGGTGAAAATTAAACAATATATTACACATTGTGTAACGAACAATTGTGATGCAATTCAATACATAATATAATTCCTGAAATTGACATAAGCATGACATACGCAGTGCATATAGTACATGTTAAAATCAAGTGGCAGTAAAAATTATAATATCAAAGATGAGGATACAGAAAAATATAGAATAGCATGTCACACGACATGCGTGCGCTCAACTCTCTCTCTCTCTCTCTCTCTCTCTCTCTCTCTCTCTCTCTCTCTCTCTCTCTCTCTCTCTCTCTCTCTCTCTGTCTCTATTTTTCTATCTCACACACTAACTCTCTCATTGTCTCACTCTCTCTCATTCTCTCTCTCTCTCTCTCTCTTTCTCTCTCTCTCTCTCTCTCTCTCTCTCTCACTCACACACACTCACTCGCTCTCACTCTCTCAAACTCTTTTTTAGTCTATCTCTCTCACAGACAGACACATGATCTCTCTCTCTCTCTCTCTCTCTCTCTCTCTCTCTCTCTCTCTCTCTCTCTCTCTCACTCAAACACACATAGTGAAAGATGATACCACTAGGTGACTTATGGAGGCATAAAGTCGGTATGGAGTTAGTATTGAAAGAGTTTTCGGTTAAATGTGTAGGGACTCATTGGGGTTTTCAGATCTGTTGGAAGGTCATTCCATTAGTGGGCACCAGAATACGCAAAGCATGTTTTGTAAGTCCAATCTAGGTTTTGGAACATATAATAAATTTAAGCGCTTGCTGTTCATTGCATGAGATTGAACCAACGGCTGAAGATACTCTGGTGAATTTTGAGATATTATGGTATTCACTAATTTGGCTTTGTTAAAAAGGAAACGCTTTAGAACTTGTAGATGATTATATAAATTATTACTTTGTGTATGGAGAGACAGGACACAATCTGCGTAAGAGTTGCAATGGTGTACAGAGGTGGTGGTGTCATTAACCCAGATAAAGCGTCTGTGTTATGGTGGTCTCTGGACAAAACGACTGTTAAGACTGGCGTATTACGTCTGATGCTGTGATGTCTGACTCAACTCAACTCAAGCCCCAGGAGACGAACCCACGACCTTCAGAGCGTGACGTGGCACGGTTGAACTACTTCGCCACGGAGACATCTCACCAAATTAAAATGGCCGTCACAAAATAATGATCATGTAAGTATAAACAGACGTCACGTGGTCTACAGGATAATAATAACATGCGCTCGAAACTTCCGGAGCGCCATACGCCGGCATTAAGTGGGACTTCAGAGTGAACATCTCGTTCATACAGAAATGGCAAGCTACTGGACGTACTGTGGTTGAAAGCAACGTCCTGGAAAGGATATGTAGCATTGAACATAAATACAAACATAAGATAGGACATGTAGCATTTAAAATAAACACACACACAAGAGACACGATGATCATCAAGAGAGATGGAAGCAGCCAGCAGAGACCTGACAGTGAGTAGAAGAGCACCTGGGCACGTCAAACGTTCTCCTCACCTGAGACAACAGATGGCGGCAGGTGTGAGGCAGATACCAGCCAGAGACTAGCCATGGCCAAAGTACATTTTCAACAAACAATTTCTCACATCTCGACAGCTCAGTCAGGGATTGTCTGGACTTGGGAACGTAAACTACAAGTACACCAGAAGGCGGAGTGGGTTCACCTGTTTCCCACTGGTAAAAAGGAAAGCTAAACCATACGCAACAATTAGTCCAGTATACTCGCCACTGGTGGCAACAATTAGAAGTGGTAGGGTGTGTATGAACTACTTTTTGAGTTCAAAGCGAGAGAAAGCAAAAATATAAATTTACTCTGCATTAATGTATACTGCAGCCACATGGACAATGTATAGACACAGCAACCTGGACAATGTATAGACACAGACACATGGACAATGTATAGACACAGACACATGGACAATGTATAGACACAGCAACCTGGACAATGTATAGACACAGCAACCTGGACAATGTATAGACACAGCAACCTGGACAATGTATAGACACAGCAACTTGGACAATGTATAGACACAGCAACCTGGACAATGTATAGACACAGCAACCTGGACAATGTATAGACACAGCAACCTGGACAATGTACAGACACAGCAACCTGGACAATGTATAGACACAGCAACCTGGACAATGTATAGACACAGCAACCTGGACAATGTATAGACACAGCAACCTGGACAATGTATAGACACAGGCAACCTGGACAATGATAGACACAGCAACCTGGACAATGTATAGACACAGCAACCTGACAATGTATAGACACAGCAACCTGGACAATGTATAGACACAGAAACCTGGACAATGTATAGACACAGCAACCTGGACAATGTATAGACACAGACACATGGACAATGTATAGACACAGACACATGGACAATGTATAGACACAGACACATGGACAATGTATAGACACAGACACATGGACAATGTATAGACACAGCAACCTGGACAATGTATAGACACAGACACATGGACAATGTATAGACACAGCAACCTGGACAATGTATAGACACAGCAACCTGGACAATGTTAGACACAGCAACCTGGACAATGTATAGACACAGACACATAGACAATGTATAGACACAGACACATAGACAATGTATAGACACAGCAACCTGGACAATGTATAGACACAGCAACTTTGACAATGTATAGATACAGCAACCTGGACAATGTATAGACACAGACACATGGACAATGTACAGACACAGACACATGGACAATGTATAGACATATAGACACAGCCACATGGACAATGTATAGACACAGACACATGGACAATGTATAGACACAGCAACCTGGACAATGTATAGACACAGCAACCTGGACAATGTATAGACACAGCAACCTGGACAATGTATAGACACAGCCACATGGACAATGTATAGACACAGACACATAGACAAGTATAGACACAGACACATGGACAAGTATAGACAAGACACAGGACAATGTATAGACACAGACACATGGACAATGTATAGACAGAGACACATGGACAATGTATAGAAAACAGACCCTGGAAAAAAGTTAGACATAGACCATGGGCAAAGTATAGACACAGAACATGGCAATGTATAGAAAAGACACTGGACAATGTATAGACACAGACACATGGACAATGGATAGACTAACACTGGAAAAATGGGACAGACACAGACACATGGACAATGTTTTAGACACAGGAAAAATGGGCAATGTATAAAACAGACCTAGGGGCAAAGTTTTAACACAGACATATGGGCAAAGTATAGACCAGAAAACAGGGGCAATGTATGACACAGCAACCTGGGCAATGTATAGACGCGACACATGACAATGTATAGACACAGCACATGGGAAATGGGGATTTAAAATCAAAACCCTGGACCAAAGTATAGACACAACCACATGGACAATGTATAGACACAACACCCTGGACAATGTTTTAGACACAAGGGAAACCCGGACAAGTATAGACACAGCAACCTGGGCAATGTATAGACACAGG
The DNA here is from genome assembly GCA_014155875.1 of Cepaea nemoralis. Classification (NCBI taxonomy): domain Eukaryota; kingdom Metazoa; phylum Mollusca; class Gastropoda; order Stylommatophora; family Helicidae; genus Cepaea; species Cepaea nemoralis. The sequence goes on from JACEFZ010015576.1 coordinate 59,265, forward strand.
ACACATGGTTTTTGTTTAGACCCCAGAAAACATGGGAAAAGTATAGGGCACAGCCACCAGGGCAATGGGATAGACACAGACACATGGATAATGTATAGAAAACAGACACATGGACAAGTTTTAGAACACAGACACCGGACAAAAGTATAGGAAAACAACAACCTGGGCAATGTATAGGGCACAGTACACCGGGGGGTTTAAAGTATAGGAACAGGGCACATGGATAATGTATAGACAAAAGGGCACATGGACAATGTATAGACACAAAAACCTGGACAATGTATAGGGCACAGGGCACAAAGGTTTAAGTATAGACCCGACAAAAAGGTTTTAATGTATAGACACAGACACGTGGGTTTAAAGTATAGAAACCCGACACATGGTTAATGTATAACACAGGGCATATGGTTAATGTATTGGGCCAAAAGACACATGTTTTTAAAGTATTTGACACAGACACTGGACAAAGTATAGACACAAACCCCCATGGATAATGTATGACACAGACACATGGACAAAGTATGACCCCAACAAACCCGGACAATGTTAGACACAGACACAGGATAATTTTAGCCCCAGACACATGGAATGTATAGACACAGACACATGGTAATTTTAGACAAACAACCTGGGGCAAATGTATTAAACCAAAAAACCGGACTGTATAGACACAGAACTGGTTAATGTATGAGGGGGGGGGGGGCAAAACCATGGATAATGTATAGAACAGACACATTGGGCAATGGGGGTAGACACAAACCACGGACAAGTATAGACCCAGCCCAAAGGACAATGATAAAACACAGACACATGGGGCAATGTATAGAAACAGCAACTGGACATTATAGACACAGACACAGGGCAAGTATAGACCAGCACTTGGGCAATGTATAACCCCAAACATGGACAATGTATAGACACAGCAACATGGGCCAAAGTATAGCACGAAACCTGGACAAGTATAGACACAGGGAAACCCGGACAATGTATAGAAAAACAAACCAAAATGGACCAAAGTATAGACACTGGACAATGTATTTGACACATGGACAATGTATAGACACATGGTCAATGCATAGACAATGGATAAAGTATAGACACATGGACAATGTTAGACACAGAAACATGGGCATGTATAGACACATGGACAATGTTTGGGAAAAGGGCACATGGACAAGTATAGACATTTACACATGGGCAAAGTAAGCACAGACACATGGACAATGTATAGACAAAAGGGCACCTGGCAATGTTAAAAGAAAACAGACACATGGATAAAGTATAGACACCTGGACAATGTTTTAGACACAGACACAGGGGCAATGATAGAACATCGACAATGTATGACACGCAACATGGACAAAGGGATAAAAAACCGCAACCTGGACAATTTTATAGGGAACAGCAACCTGGACAAAGTATAGACCAGCCACAGGGGGAAAGTAAAAGACACAGGAAACCCGGACAAAGTATAAAAAGGGCACATGGACAATGTTAGAACAGACACATGGACAAAGTATAGACACAGGGGCACATGGACAATTGGGAAGACACAGACACATGGACAATGTATAGACCAGACAATGGACAAAGGTTTAAAACAGACACATGGACAATGTATAGACACAGACACATGGAAAAATGTATAGACACAGAAAATTTGACCAAAGTATAGCACAGACACATGGGCCCCTGTTTGCCCAGAAAACAGGACAATGTTTTAGACACAGACCCATGGACAATGTATAGACACGACCATGGGGCCCGTATTTGACACAGACACCTGGACAATGTATAGACACAGAACCCGGCACAATGTTTGGGCCAGACACATGGGGCAATGTATAGAAAACAGACACAAAAAGGCAATGTATAACACAGACACATGGACAATGTAAGCAAGACCATGGACAATGTAAGAAAACCAAAAAACATGGACAATGTATAGACCAGACACATCTACAATGTATAGACACAGACACATGGGCAAAGTTAGACACGACACTGAAAATGTATAAACAAAAGAAATATTGGGCAAGTTAGACACAGAACATGGAAAATGTATAAAACAGACCTGGACAATGTATAGACATAGCAAAACCGGGACAAAGTATAAAACATAGACACATGGATAATGATAACTAGACGCATGGGGCAATGTATAGACACAGACAAAATGGACTGTATAAAACAGCAAAACCCGGACAATGTATAAACACGACACATGGACAATGTATAACACCGACACATGGACAATGTATAGACACAAACCGGACAATGTATAAAAACACAGAAATATGGACAAAGGGATAGACAAAAGAAAAAGGGGCAAAGTTAAAACAGACACGTGGATAATGTTATAGACCCCAGACACCTTTGGGCAATGTAAGGGCACAGCCACATGGAAAAAATATAGACACAGACACATGGGCATGTATAGCACAGAAAAAATTTGGGCAGAAAAATAGACCAGACACATGGCAATGAAATAGACAATATGAAAACAAAATTTTTTCAGACGTAATGTGGTTTTTTCCGGGGCGAACAGGGGGAACAGAAGCGGGAGAATAAAACCCAAAAATGGATAACAGGAAAATGCGAATTTGGGGAAACCCGAGAGAAAGGAATGAAAGACAACATCAAAAGATGGACTTCCCTAAAATCAAGAAAATGGACTGGCACCTTATAGCACCATTTATAGCACCATTTATAGGCGACAGCGTGAAGTTTAATGTTTTTGTGACATCTGTGTTTATCTATTGACTTTTGTGTTGTGTAACATCTGTGTCATTACTAATGTGTTGTGTATCATCTGTGTCATTCCTAATTTGTTGTGTAAAATCGGGGTCATTTACTAATGTGTTGGGGTAACGTCCCCTGTCATTCCCATTGGATCCGACATCTGTGTCAAACCCATTACATCTTTAACATCTGTGTCATTCCTAATGTGTTGTGTAATATTTGTGTCATTCCTAATGTGTTGTTTAACATCTGTGTCATTCATAATGTGTTGTGTAATATTTATGTCATTCCTAATGTGTTGTGTAACATCTGTGTCATTCCTAATGTGTTGTGTAACATCTGTGTCATTCCTAATGTGCTGTGTAACATCCGTGTTATTCTATTCCTAATGTGTTGTGTAAAATGTGTGTCATTCCTAATGTGTTGTGTAGTATTTGTGTCATTCCTAATGTTTTAATCAACATTTGTGTCACTTCTAACGTATTGTGTAACACCTGTGGGGATTCCAATGTTTTTGGTTTTAAAATCTGTGTCTTTCCCATTTGTTGTGTAACATCTGTGTCCCTTCCTATTATATCCTGAAAATTATGTGTTCATTCCTATGTGTTTTGTAACATCTGTGTCTTCCTATTATATCCTGAAAAGCCCTGCCATTTAATGTTTTGTTTTAATATCTGTATCATTCCCAATGTGTTTTGTAACAAACTGTGTCCTTCCCTAATATTGTTGTAACAGCTGTATCATTCTTTGTATCTTGTAACATCTGTGTTATTAAAAATTTTATTCCCGTAATATTTGGCCATTCATATTGTATCCTGAACATCTTTTGTTTTTTCCTATAGATCATGTAACATCTGGGGGATTCATATTTTTTCCGGGAACATCTGTGTCATTTCTAATGTGTTTTGTAAAATCTGTGTCCCTTTCCCAATATGTTGTGTAAAATCTGTGTCATTCCTAAAGTGTTGTGTAACAACTGTGTGATTCGTATGGTATCCCGTAAGATCTGTGTCATTCCTATTGGGATCCTGTAAAATGTGTGCCATTCCCCATTGTATCCTGTAAAGGGCTTTTCAACCCCCTAGTATACTATAAGGTCTGTGTCATCCCCATTGTATCCTGTAAAATATGTTCATTTCTATTTTTGTTTTGTTAAAAATCTGGTCATTCCTAAAAGTGTTGTTTTAACACCTGTTTCATTCCTAATGTGTTGTGTAACATATGTGTCATTCCTAATGTGTTGTGTACCATCTGTGTCATTCCTAATATGTTGTATAACATCTGTGTGATTAGTATTGTATCCTATGAGATCTGTGTGTTTCCTATTGTATCATGTAAGATCTGTGCCATTCCTATTGTATCCTGTAACATCTGTTTCATTCATATTGTATCCTGTAACATCCGTGTTATTCCTATTAGATTCTGTTACATCTGTATGATTTATATTGTATCCTGTAATATCTGTGTCATTCATATTTTGTTTTGTAACATCTGTGTCATTCCTAATATGTTGTGTAACATCTGTTTCATTCCTAATGTGTTGTGTAACATCTGTGTGATTCGTATTGTATCCTGTAAGATCTGTGTGGTTCCTATTGTATCTTGTAAGATCTGTGTCATTCCTATTGTATCCTGTAACATCTGTGTCATTATTAATGTGTTGTGTACCATCTGTGTCATTACTAATGTGTTGTGTAACATCTGTGTCATTCCTAATGTATTATGTAACATCTGTGTCATTCCTAACGTGTTGTGTAATATCTGTGTGATTCATATTGTATCCTGTAAGATCTGTGTCATTCCTATTGTATCCTGTAAGATCTGTGCCATTCCTATTGTATCCTGTAAGGTCTGTGTCAGTCCTATTGTATCCTGTAAAGTCTGTGTCATTCTTCTAGTATCCTGTAACATCTGTGTCATTCATATTGTGTTTTGTGACATCTGTGTCATTCCTAATGTGTTTTGTAACATACGTGTCATTCCTAATGTGTTGTGTAACATCTGTGTCATTCCTAATGTGTTGCGTAACATCTGTGTCATTTCTAATGTATTGTGTAACATCTGTGTAATTCCTAATGTGTTGTGTAACATCTGTGTGATTCGTATTGTATCCTGTAAGATCTGTGTCATTCCTATTGTATCCTGTAAGATCTGTGCCATTCCTATTGTATCCTGTAAGATCTATGCCATTCCTATTGTATCCTGTAAGGTCTGTGTCATTCCTCTAGTATCCTGTAACACCGGTGTCATTCCTATTGTATCCTGTAACACATGTGTCATTCCTATTGTATCCTGTAAGGTGTGTGTCATTCCTCTAGTATCCTGTAACATCTGTGTCATTCCTATTGTATCCTGTAACACCTGTGTCGTTCATAATGTATCCTGTATGATCTGTGTCATTCCTATTGTATCCTGTAATATCTGTGTCATTCCTATTGTATCCTGTATGATCGGTGTCATTCCTAGTGTCTTATTTCTTGCTTCATCATTGATGTTATTGATGACAGAAGCAGTGACTGTGTGAAACCTGGGCTGTGTGCCAACAAGCTGAAGGAGACGGCACAACGTCTGCTTGCTGGTGACGTCGGAGCCCTACATGCGCAGAGAGGAACAATACCGGCATCATTTCTGGTCTATTTTTGTGGCGAAACTCAGAATCATATTTTTGGTTTTGGCCAGAGAAAATGCCAAGTGGCAAATATGGCGGAGTCGATGGATCGATGGAGGAGATCGTGCTAGGCGCGCGCTCGTGTTGTGTGTCAGTTCTGGTATGTGTGCTCCTATTGATTGGAGGAGAGCGGAACCGGGGGGAGGGGGCGCATGTGTGTGCTCCTATTGATTGGAGGAGAGCGGAACCGGGGGAGGGGGCGCATGTGTGTGCTCCTATTGATTGGAGGAGAGCGGAACCGGGGGGAGGGGGCGGATGTGTGTGAATGTAGGATATAAGTGGTTTAAAAGACAGTTGAGAAGAAGAGACGAAAGGACGGAGAGAGAGAGAGAGAGAGAGAGAGAGAGAGAGAGAGAGAGAGAGAGAGAGAGAGAGAGAGAGGAGTCAAAGGGACTTGATGGATAGCAAAGGAAAGAGTATTGACTCAACTGGAAGATGTGGTATGTTTACAAACCCTGGAAACGATTGAAGAAAGAAGAGAGACATAAAATGACAACAACAGAAAGAGAGAGAGAGAGAGAGAGAGGGAGATAGCGACCCAGAGAGAGAGAGAGAGAGAGAGAGAGAGAGATAGCGACCCAGAGAGAGAGAGGGAGATAGCGACCCAGAGAGAGAGGGAGATAGCGACCCAGAGAGAGAGAGAGAGGGAGATAGCGACCCAGACAGAGAGAGAGGGAGATAGCGACCCAGAAAGAGAGAGAGAGGGAGATAGCGATCCAGAGAGAGAGAGGGAGAGAGACCCAGAGAGAGATGGAGAGAGAGACACACACACAGAGATGGAGAGAGACCCAGACAGAGAGAGAGAGATCTGTCACAGAGATGTGAACCAGAGAGAGAGAGAGATCTGTCACAGAGATGTGAACCAGAGAGAGAGAGAGCGATCTGTCACAGAGATGTGAACCAGAGAGAGAGAGAGATCTGTCACAGAGATGTGAACCAGAGAGAGAGAGAGATCTGTCACAGAGATGTGAACCAGACAGAGAGAGAGATCTGTCACAGAGATGTGAACCAGATAGAGAGAGAGATCTGTCACAGAGATGTGAACCAGAGAGAGAGAGAGAGAGAGATCTGTCACAGAGATGTGAACCAGAGAGAGAGAGAGAGAGAGAGAGAGAGATCTGTCACAGAGATGTGAACCAGACAGAGAGAGATCTGTCACAGAGATGTGAACCAGAGAGAGAGAGAGAGAGAGAGAGAGAGATCTGTCACAGAGATGTGAACCAGACAGAGAGAGAGAGAGAGAGATCTGTCACAGAGATGTGAACCAGAGACAGAGAGAGATCTGTCACAGAGATGTGAACCAGAGAGAGAGAGAGAGAGAGAGAGATCTGTCACAGAGATGTGAACCAGAGAGAGAGAGAAAGAGAGAGAGAGAGAGAGAGATGAGAGAGAGAGAGAGAGAGAGAGATCTGTCACAGAGATGTGAACCAGAGAGAGAGAGAGAGAGAGATCTGTCACAAGATGTGAATGAGAGAGAGAGAGGAGATCTGCACAGAGATGTGAACCAGAGAGAGAGAGAAAGAGAGAAACTGTCACAGAGATGTGAATCAGAGAGAGAGAGATCTGTAACAGAGATGTGAACCAGAGAGAGGAGAGGATCTGCACAGAGAGTGAACCAGAGAGAGGAGAGAGAGATCGTCACAGAGAGTGAACCAGAGAGAGAGAGAGAGATCTGTCCAGAGATGTGAACCAGAGAGAGAGATCTGTCACAGAGATGTAACCAGAGAGAGAGGGCTGTCACAGAGTGTGAACCAGAGAGAGAGAGAGACTGTACAGAGATGGAACCAAGAGAGAGAGAGAGATCGTCACAGAGATGTGAACCAGAGAGAAGGGGAGAGATCTGCACAGAGATGTGAACCAGAGAGAGAGATTTGTCACAGAGGGTGAACCAGAGAGAGAGAGAGAGAGAGATCTGTCACAGAGATGTGAACCAGAGAGAGACTGTCACAGAGATGTGAACCAGAGAGAGAGAGAGAGATCTGTCACAGAGATGTGAACCAGAGAGAGGAGAGATTGTCACAGAGATGTGAACCAGAGAGAAGAGAGATCTGTCACAGAGTGTGAACCAGGGAGGGAAACTCACAGGAAAGTGAACCAGACAGAGAGAGAGAGATCTGTCATAGAGATGTGAACCAGAGAGAGAGAGAGATCTGTCACAGAGATGTGAACCAGAGAGAGAGAGAGATCTGTCACAGAGATGTGAACCAGAGAGAGAGAGAGAGAGAGAGAGAGAGATCTGTCACAGAGATGTGAACCAGAGAGAGAGATCTGTCACAGAGATGTGAACCAGAGAGAGAGAGAGAGAGATCTGTCACAGAGATGTGAACCAGAGAGAGAGAGAGAGATCTGTCACAGAGATGTGAACCAGAGAGAGATCTGTCACAGAGATGTGAACCAGAGAGAGAGAGAGATCTGTAACAGAGATGTGAACCAGACAGAGAGAGAGAGAGAGATCTGTCACAGAGATGTGAACCAGAGAGAGAGAGAGATCTGTCACAGAGATGTGAACCAGAGAGAGAGAGATCTGTCACAGAGATGTGAACCAGAGAGAGAGAGAGAGAGATCTGTCACAGAGATGTGAACCAGAGATAGAGAGAGAGATCTGTCACAGAGATGTGAACCAGAGAGAGAGAGAGAGAGAGAGAGATCTGTCACAGAGATGTGAACCAGAGAGAGAGAGAGAGATATCTGTCACAGAGATGTGAACCAGACAGAGAGAGAGAGAGATCTGTCACAGAGATGTGAACCAGAGAGAGAGAGAGAGAGAGATCTGTCACAGAGATGTGAACCAGAGAGAGAGAGAGATAGAGATCTGTCACAGAGATGTGAACCGGAGAGAGAGAGAGAGAGATCTGTCACAGAGATGTGAACCAGAGAGAGAGAGAGATCTGTCACAGAGATGTGAACCAGAGAGAGAGAGGGATCTGTCACAGAGATGTGAACCAGAGAGAGAGAGAGAGAGATCGAGAGATGAGGAGAGAGAGAGAGAGAGAGAGAGAGAGAGAGAGGGATCTGTCACAGAGATGTGAACCAGAGAGAGAGAGAGATCTGTCACAGAGATGTGAACCAGAGAGAGAGAGAGAGAGAGGGATCTGTCACAGAGATGTGAACCAGACAGAGAGAGAGAGAGAGAGAGAGAGAGAGAGGGATCTGTCACAGAGATGTGAACCAGAGAGAGAGAGATCTGTCACAGAGATGTGAACCAGAGAGAGAGAGAGGGGATCTGTCACAGAGATGTGAACCAGAGAGAGAGAGGGATCTGTCACAGAGATGTGAACCAGAGAGAGAGAGAGGGATCTGTCACAGAGATGTGAACCAGAGAGAGAGAGAGGGATCTGTCACAGAGATGTGAACCAGAGAGAGAGAGAGGGATCTGTCACAGAGATGTGAACCAGAGAGAGAGAGAGAGAGAGACGAGAGAGAGAGAGAGAGAGAGAGGATCTGTCACAGAGATGTGAACCAGCCGTAGACGAGAGGATGAGAGCAACAATGGTGCTGCGGGTGTGTTAGACTGGGCAAGCCAGGCCTGGATAGGTTTGTGTCTTCTTTATTGCTGGTGCCACTTTCTGAGATAGACAGACAGACAGACAGGGGGACAGACAGGCCTGGATAGGTTTGTGTCTTCTTTATTGCTGGTGCCACTTTCTGAGACAGACAGACAGACAGACAGGGGGACAGACAGGCCTGGATAGGTTTGTGTCTTCTTTATTGCTGGTGCCACTTTCTGAGACAGACAGACAGACAGGCAAGCCAGGCCTGGATAGGTTTGTGTCTTCTTTATTGCTGGTGCCACTTTCTGAGACAGACAGACAGACAGACAGGGGGACAGACAGGCCTGGATAGGTTTGTGTCTTCTTTATTGCTGGTGCCACTTTCTGAGACAGACAGACAGACAGACAGGGGGACAGACAGGCCTGGATAGGTTTGTGTCTTCTTTATTGCTGGTGCCACTTTCTGAGACAGACAGACAGACAGGGGGACAGACAGGCCTGGATAGGTTTGTGTCTTCTTTATTGCTGGTGCCACTTTCTGAGACAGACAGACAGGGGGACAGACAGGCCTAGATAGGTTTGTGTCTTCTTTATTGCTGGTGCCACTTTCTGAGACAGACAGACAGACAGACAGGGGGACAGACAGGCCTGGATAGGTTTGTGTCTTCTTTATTGCTGGTGCCACTTTCTGAGACAGGCAGACAGACAGACAGGGGGACAGACAGACCTGGATAGGTTTGTGTCTTCTTTATTGCTGGTGCCACTTTCTGAGACAGACAGACAGACAGACAGGGGGACAGACAGGCCTGGATAGGTTTGTGTCTTCTTTATTGCTGGTGCCACTTTCTGAGACAGGCAGACAGACAGGCATGCCAGGCCTGGATAGGTTTGTGTCTTCTTTATTGCTGGTGCCACTTTCTGAGACACACAGACAGACAGACAGGGGGACAGACAGGCCTGGATAGGTTTGTGTCTTCTTTATTGCTGGTGCCACTTTCTGAGACAGACAGACAGACAGGGGGACAGACAGGCCTGGATAGGTTTGTGTCTTCTTTATTGCTGGTGCCACTTTCTGAGACAGACAGACAGACAGACAGGGGGACAGACAGGCCTGGATAGGTTTGTGTCTTCTTTATTGCTGGTGCCACTTTCTGAGACAGACAGACAGACAGGCAAGCCATGCCTGGATAGGTTTGTGTCTTCTTTATTGCTGGTGCCACTTTCTGAGACAGACAGACAGACAGACAGGGGGACAGACAGGCCTGGATAGGTTTGTTTCTTCTTTATTGCTGGTGCCACTTTCTGAGACAGACAGACAGACAGACAGGGGGACAGACAGGCCTGGATAGGTTTGTGTCTTCTTTATTGCTGGTGCCACTTTCTGAGACAGACAGACAGACAGACAGGGGGACAGACAGGCCTGGATAGGTTTGTGTCTTCTTTATTGCTGGTGCCACTTTCTGAGACAGACAGACAGACAGACAGGGGGACAGACAGGCCTGGATAGGTTTGTGTCTTCTTTATTGCTGGTGCCACTTTCTGAGACAGGCAGACAGACAGGCAAGCCAGGCCTGGATAGGTTTGTGTCTTCTTTATTGCTGGTGCCACTTTCTGAGACAGACAGACAGACAGACAAGGGGACAGACAGGCCTGGATAGGTTTGTGTCTTCTTTATTGCTGGGCACTTTTGAGACAGACAGACAACAGGGGGACAGACAGGCCGGATAGGTTTTTGTTTCTTTTTTGCTGGTGCCACTTTCTGAGAAGACAGACAGACAGCAAGCCAGGGTTGGTGGTTTGTGTTTCTTTATTGCTGGGGCCACTTCGGACAGACAGACAGACAGGGAAGCCAGGCCGGGGTAGGTTTGTGTCTTCTTTTGCTGGTGCCACTTTCTGAGACAGACGACAGAAGAAGCGGGACAGACAGGCCTGGATAGGTTTGTGTCTTTTTATTTCTGGTGCCACTTTTTGAGACAGACAGACAGACAGGGGGGCGACAGGCTGGATAGGTTTGTGCTTCTTTTTTGCTGGTGCCCCTTTTTGAGGGCAGACAGACAGAAGGGGGACAGACAGGCCTGGATGGTTTTTGTCTTTTTTATTGCTGGGCCCCTTTTGAGACAGACAGACAGACAGACAGGGGGGCGACAGGCCTGGGAAGGTTTGTGTCTTTTTATTGCTGGTGCCACTTTTTGAGACGACAGACAGGGGGCAGACAGGCCTGGATAGGTTTTTTGGGGTTTCTTTATGTGTGGGGCCCCCTTTTTGAGACAGAAACAGACGGGGGCAGAA
>JACEFZ010015577.1:0-20000 GCA_014155875.1 Cepaea nemoralis
TTTTATTTTTCCCCCGGGAGAAATTGAAGATTGTACCCAGGTATCTGTATGTTTCCGTTCTTTTAATGGTCATATTATCTATTTGTAAGAGGCGACTAAGGATGCTATGGTTTCGTCGCCCTGCTACTGAGTGAGTGCGTGGCGCGACACTGTGAGCTGTGAGTTTCGTGTGAAATGTTTTCGAATCTGCCCGAGGTTTTTTGGGACGTGACTGCATGTTCAAAGCGATGGCAGCTGGCTATGTCCCAGAGTTGACCGGTTTTTGCCTTATGCAGAAATGCATGGCTGCTGGGCTTCTGGTTGACTGCCGCTGCCATCGACGATGAACTGTATTTTCGTGGACTGTGTGGGTGAACATCTAGGAAACATCCAGATGGGAAAATGACTGCCGATTCCATTAGAGATAAACTGGATGTTTCGTGGGGGACTATTGTGTTGACATTCTGGCGGCGGCATTATGCACAGTGTATCTGTGCGGGCATGTTGTTTGTCGAGACTCCTGTCTTTTCCACTTTTCACATTGGGCAGCGTTTTATGTGATATTCACTGGCACAGGAACGGAGCATAATGGGTACGACCCGTTGCTGTGAAGTTGGAACCGCGACTAACTAACTAACTAACTAATTATCTATTTGTATGTGGCCAGAGTTTTTAGCTGTTCCTTCACTTGAAATTATCATATATTCTGTCTTATCTTGGTTAATAACCAGCCCCATTTGTACAAGTGTGACAGAGACTAATTAAATTGTAATATCAAAGAACAAAACAGATCTACACAGGGAAATTACAAAACCGAACACAAGAAGGTGTAACATAAAGTATGACCATATGACGAAATATATATATATATATATATATATATATATATATATATATATATATATATATATATATATATATATAACAGCAATGTAATTACAACATCAAAGAAAATACCGATATGTGTCGCACATCAAAATCAAACAACGCCCGTTAAACGATCTAAGTCATCACATGTGATCTTGTTCCTCTTGTCCTTGCGGTGTCGAGGTGAAGTATTGAATGTTTGGTGAGAACAATAATGGAGGGGTATACGCCTGGGAAGAGAGGAATAGGGAGGCCAAGGAGAAGATGGGTGCAGGATGTGGTAGATGATTTCCAGATGGGTGTATCGGACGCGGGAGATTGTTGTTATGGGAGCGAAGTTCTGCAAAGGACATGCTACTGAATGAATGAATGACAAATGTTTGCCATAGATTTTCTTTTTTTTTCCTTTCAAATATGTACATTTTTATCTTGTAATATCATAATTGTAAATGATAATGTCTAAGTTAAAAATCATCTGATGATTGACATACACAAGCCAATGGTAAGAAGATAAGCATGTAGCACTTTTTTATATGTCAACATACAACTTGGATTCTGTATGTTAGAAGTAATGGAAAACAGAACATCATGCAAATGAGAACACACACATGGTTAGACATGCATACGCAATGTGCTTGTACAATAACAATTCAAATATTAAGCACAGCAAATGATGGTTGTAATGTGTTCGAATCAACACTGAGACAAGGACTGTTTAAGAACTAGATGTGTCATATTTTGGGCAGGCTTGGATTATGTGATCTGCTGTCTGCGGTACCAATCCACATGTGCACATGGCTGATTCACCAATATTGAACTTTGTATACATGTAGTCGCGTAATCTATTATGTCTTGTTATGAGACACAGAATGATATGTTCTGGCCTGGCCATAAAATGGTAATCATCTCGTGTTGGTTTCGGTGGCTTTCTGAATGATCTGATGATTCTTTTCTGTTGGTGGTATGCAATAGGCACAGGCACATCAGGTTGTTCTATTGCTCCTTCCTTAGCCCAATACACCTAAAGGCACGAAAAAGCTCCTTCATTTACTGACAATTAGCTTTAAAGAGTAGGAACGCGTCTTTTACCTTTTATTACACATGAAAACCGTTGTACTGAATGTTTCCACGGTTCTGACAATGTTTTCTCCTTTGGGACTTTAAGATAACAGATTGTTCCAAGTGCGGTCCTCCATTTAAAGACCTAACATGAGGCCAACAAAAAAAAAATTAATATCTGGAAGGCATTTTTGCCATATGGAGAACTCACTCCTACTTCGGAGATATTTGTAATTTCGTCCCAAAGTTTAAGGACGGTCAAAAATAAATCAAGACATTCCTAGAAAGTGCCGATACAAATATTTTTTTTTAAATTTAATGTAATATAGTAAAGAATCAGAAAAGTACATTATAAAATTGTATATGCTTAAAAAGAAGCCATCATCTTTTAATAATATTAGAAAATATTATAGGTTATTATCTAATTTTTTATTTTCTATATATTTTTCCCAATTATAACTATGAAGATATTATCACAGATAAGAAAAAATTCTAATATTATTATATCACATAATACATTAATTTTAGTTTGAGTAATATCCCTTGAATAACTGTTAAGAGTTCATGTCGCTTTCTACTATTTAAGTTGGATGTATTCCTTTGATTGTGGTCAGTGGTCAGAATTGTTCATAGACGTGGTGATTAATCAACACATTGCTAGCCTGTTGTTATGATAATTTATATATGCTGTAAGAGACCAAGGAAGTAAATATGGGAAGTAACATTTTATAATTTCTTGCCATATGCATATGCATAATAATAATTTTAATAACGAAGACACAAACCATAGATTGTACGATTTATTGCCAGGCATATTTCGCTGCATGTCGCCAGGTATATACTGCAGAAGTCACGTAACATAGCTGCCATGACTCTGACGACGTCATGGCATGGTTAAGCTATAGCCGAGGTCAGAGAGAGTAAAGGTTACGACTGTGTTCAGAATTGAACACGAGAACATGGAAAGCAAGGACTTTCCAAACAACGTGAAAAAAGAGCTCACTCCCCAGGTGATAGGAAGTGAGCTCGGGACAAGTTAGTCTGCGTTGATCCATCTTCCTGTGTGGACTTGGTGAAAAGTATACAGCGTTATGGCTCTACATTGAGCCACGCTTTTAATCCGTGATGTAGTGTACTGTGATGTGATTGTCGAATAAGTGATTGTATATTTGATAATCTGACATGTGGTTATGTAGAATATTATATGTAGAAAACGTATAAATAGTCTTTGAGTTCACTCCTGTTCAAGTTAACTAGTGTCCGAGTTGGTGTAATGTGTGAAGTATGTTAAAGTAACCATCAGCAAGTCATATGCTGAAAGATGACCAGGGTGCTGACTGGAGAAGAAGAGGAGAATAAATCATCCCCTGTTGGACACGAGAAGTGTTGCTACAAAAGTTGATTGATAGTAGCTCAGTCAGATAGTCCCAGTCATATCCTGGCAATAGCGTAAAATAATTAGATACATCTTCCAAGCTGAATGATACACATGATCGCACAGTAATATCGATTGTTTACCATGGTAATTTTAAATGGACTATCATGTATTTCTGTTTACTTACTGTGGAAGATGTATCTAATTATTTTACTTTATGTTATGCGATTTCTGCAGTATGTACCTGACGAGATGCAGCGAAATATGCCAGGCAACAAATCGTACATTCTATGGCTTGTGTCTCCGTTATTCAAATTCACTAAGGGGAAACATTGTTTTAAAAATAATTTGTTGTTAATTAATATATCTTGTGAAATGGGGTGGTGGGGGGGGGACGGGGACGATTTAGATACGTACAGAATACTTTACTCGGGAAGGAGGGACTACAAAAGGGGAATTGACATAATTTTGGATCCCATGACAATCTCAGACAGAGTATTATTAGTGAAACCCCGTGGCAAACCGCTTGATATTAACATAAAACAAGTATATGCGCCAACAGGAGACAGTACGGAAGAGGATGTCTTTCCCTTGCAGATAGTTTGCATTCTGCTTCCAGTTTGATGACGTTGAAATAGATTTTTAACTTATCCCACATTTGACTTTCTGAGACAGTAAAGTTTTCCGGATTTTAAATAAGAGGCTGTTGACTTCTGCTTCTGTGGGAGACAAGTTAGGCCTCGCCTTATATACAGGGACGTGGACCATCTTTACCCCTACGAGGTTGACTACTGAAGTCATACCGACAAACTGACGGAGTGCCCGTGGGGAGTCCTCTTGGTCCTATTCCTTGGGAATCAGCAGAGAAAAGAGATCCTCAAAACATTAAAAACTTGGTCTTCTACCTTCGTTATGTGGACGATATAATCATCATCACCATAGAGGAACTACAAGCAACATGGTTCCAGGCCATAATGAAGCAGACGCAGAAGAACATCTCTCTGTCTATGGAGCACGCAGAAGAACATCTCTCTGTCTATGGAGCACGCAGAAGAACATCTCTCTGTCTATGGAGCACGCAGAAGAACATCTCTCTGTCTATGGAGCACGCAGAAGAACATCTCTCTGTCTATGGAGCACGAACACAATGAACTCAAGCGTAGTCCAGTCATGAGCCGCTACTTCAAGTGCACTGGACTGATGTTTGCGTGTGGATTAGATTGCCCGATTACCAGTGTCCCTTGCCTTCAAGCGAACCCACTCCGACTTTAGAGGTGCTTGAAATTGACGTCCCCAAGACAAGGAAGAGCAGTCACCATTTTAGTCCAACTGACCGGTGTAGGGGTTTAACCCGCTTTCTCTGCATAAGCACACCGGAAGTTTAAGAACGAGCGTTCTTATCCATTCGGACACGATGACATCTGCAAGACCCCCTAAAAACAGACCAGGTATCAGTGAGTATGTCAAGCGGTAGGTCTGTCTCATTTTGTAGGCCTGGGAATAGTCAACACGATCAGGCACAAGACATTGCTACTACAGTAAGGGCGTGCTCTGGCTCGTACAGAC
This sequence comes from Cepaea nemoralis, assembly GCA_014155875.1. Classification (NCBI taxonomy): domain Eukaryota; kingdom Metazoa; phylum Mollusca; class Gastropoda; order Stylommatophora; family Helicidae; genus Cepaea; species Cepaea nemoralis. The sequence continues at coordinate 4,847 of JACEFZ010015577.1, forward strand.
GGACTATCTGTGTTGACAATACAAGATGATAAGGTACACACCAGCTCCCCGTTGGCTATCTGGTTGGAGTGTGTTCACAATGACACACCTAAAGCCTCTGGGTGAAACATTACAACCCAGGTCTAAGGTTGATCTACACACCAACTTCCCATTGGCTATCTGCTGGTTGGAGTGTGTTCACAATGACACACCTAAATCCTCTGGGTGAAACATTTCAACCCAGGTCTAAGGGATATCTACACACCAACTTCCCATTGGCTATCTGGTTGGAGTGTGTTCACAATGACACACCTAAAGTCTCTGGGTGAAACATTACAACCCAGGCCTAATGTCAGCCAGTCTGTTGTATGTGCTGTGCTGAATCACAACCTAGTTACACTCTAAGTGTGCTGCCTCCTTGCAGTTTAAGTTTAAAGGGGAGTTTTAAGGCCAGCGGATCAATTTTATCTCACCCGCTTTTATCCAATAAGACCTTGTCTCTTAACGCAAGACGCCCTGCCAACAGCGTAGCACAAAGCCCGAACTCTACAACTCCAGTGACGACCCCCAGGAGTCTCAGAGAAAACTGCACGCGTGAACCGAACGACGGGTCCCGGAATCGAACCCACAACCTTCAAAACGCGAGGCAGGCGGCTAAACAACATTTCACCCTGCAGTTGTGAAGTTCTAGTGCCGGGAAAGAACACCCTGCTGATCCCTGAGCTAGGAGAGGGGAGGGAGAACCCTGCAGTTGTGAAGTTCTAGTGCCAATTTAAAACACCATGCTGATCCATGGGCTAGGAGAAGGGAGAGAGAATGCTGCAGTTGTGAAGTTCTAGTGCCGGGATAGAACACCCTGCTGATCCCTGGGCTAGGAGAGGGGAGGGAGAACCCTGCAGTTGTGAAGTTCTAGTGCCGGGTTAAAAGACCCTGCTGATCCCTGGGCTAGGAGAGGGGAGGGAGAACCCTGCAGTTGTGAAGTTCTAGTGCCGGGATTAATACACCCTGCTGATCCCTGGGCTAGGAGAGGGGAGGGATAAATCTGCAAGACAGTTCCGATGGAGAAGACACGCGGAAGCTTCACATGAAAAACTTAAACGTGATAGAAATTACAGTAACCATGCCATTGTCGTGTAACCTGTCTATATTGTTGTTAAGAATGTCGACAGTGTTAAGCGCGTGACATCACGGCGCAGACTAACACGGTGACGTCATAAGGACAGTTTAAAGATGGACGCCCCACTTCTGACATTCACCAAAGAGGGGCAGCGTTCTGTTATCCGTGTTTTGATCAGTGAAGGGGTGAAACCTATGGACATTCATACGCGAATGAAGGTCCAGTATGGTGATGCATGCCTGTCTGTCCAGCAAGTGTATGAGTGTAGTACGAAGTTTCAAAACTGCGTGACTTCTGTGACAGACTATTCACGACCGGGTCTCGCCGAGTAATGACCCCAGAATCGATGTTTCTGCAGAAATGCAAACACTTTATCGCGTTGAAGGGCTTGCATTGAACGTAGTGGCGACTACATCGAAATATGATATATTTGTTCTTTACTTTTTCAGAATATATTCACCCAAATAAAATAGAAAAACATTTCAGATTTTAATTTGAAGCCCCGTTGTACTTTGGAACCAGGGGAGAAGAAAATACTTATACAAACTTCACTCTGATACAAGGAAGTCCTTGTCAGGACTCTGGCGAGCTCGGTTTTAGTTAGTTAGTTAGTCGCAGTTCCAACTTCACAGCACCGGGTCGTCCCATTATGCTCCGTTCCTGTGCCAGTGAATATCACACAAAACGCTCCCCACTGCCCAATGTGAAAAGTGGAAAATACAGTAGTCTCGACAAACAACAGCCCGCACAAATACACTGTGCATAATGCCGCCACCAGAATGTCAACACACCAGTCCCCCACGAAACACCCAGCTCATCTCTGATGGAATCGGCTGTCATTTTCCTATCTGAATGTTTCCTAGATGTTCACCCACACAGTCCACGAAAATACAGTTCATCGCTGATGATAGTGGCAGTCAACCAGAAGCCCAGCAGCCACGCATTTCTGCATAAGACAAAAACCGGTCAACTCTGGGATATAGCCACCTGCCATCACTCCGAACATGCAGTCATGTTCCAAAAAACCTCAGGCAGATTCAAAAGCATTTCACACGAAACTCACAGCTCACAGTGTCGCGCCACTGCACTCACTCAGTAGCAGGGCGACGGAACCATCAAGCCTCCTTAGTCGCCTCTTACGACATGCGTGGTAGGCTACAGTGTTGCTATTCTTTGCTTCCCTTATGGGCCCCGGCAACACACGGGAGGATCTCGGTTTTAACGCATCGGAATTAGGAGTTGTGTGTGCGCTGTTCGCTCGCTTTCAACTACACCGTAGTCCACATTGGACAAATGTTTCCGTGTGGGTTAGCTTTACCTATCACCAGTGTCCCTCGCCATCATGGCGAACCCACTCCGATTTCTGAGTACTTGTAATTAACGTCCCCAAGTTTTTTTTTATGTTGCATATCCCTTACAGGACGTTGCAGTCAACACCAGCATTTTTCAGCTGCTGTTGATGTACTAGGCAAGATTACGCTCGGTAGTTTGCCATTGCTTTCTGAGCGACCGGCTCACATATCCCGTAAGTTACCGACGCGGCGAGAACCGCGAGAGAAAGTCACTCACGAGAGTATACGGGATTACGGAGAAAGACGCTAACACCTAGGCCAAGGATCCCGGCAGTGGGCCCCAAGTTAAGGACAAGAAATCAACATTTTAGTCCAACTGACCAGTGTAGGGGTTGAACTCCCTACTCCTCATCAGCACATCGGAAGTTTAAGAGCGAGCGCTCTTATCCATTCGATCATGCTGACCACTAAATATAGACATAATGTAGCAGGTTCTATTCACAGCGTCACTCTCATTACAACACGTCTGACAGATTCCAGCACCTTCACAAGTTCTCTTGCCTCGTGCAGTATCATACCCGGGGTGTCTTCAGTGCCCCATGTCCGCCGTCGTGTTGCCCTACCCTTGCCTTTTCTCCCAGGAAATGCGCCTTCCATTGCTGTTGTTTCTAAGCCACTGTTACCTGTGTTATGACCAAAGTGTTTTAGACTTCCCAGAAAATATGCCGTTTGTGGACCAGTTTTCTTCGATGCTCAGATTCTGTAGAATATCTGTATACATCTTACTCTTGGTCCATGACTTTCTATGAGTTTAAGCTGAGTCCAGAATGGACATCATGGCACTCGAGACATTCCCATACGTGCTCCGTCCTCATCTTCAACAACCAGCGAAGAGTCCCAATACTAATGGTGCCAGTAGCAGTCTGATTCTGTGTCCGCCTGACCTTTCCTGAGAGTCCTGAGTGCCGGCCACATCCTCTGGTCACTCCCCGCAGCACTATTCTCCCCCAGGCCGTGAAGATTTATCTATGACTTTCTATGAATGTTTCTGTAACATTTAAATTCAAACGTCTTGATTTTCGTCTTTAATGATTGCGGAGTGGTTCTTGATTCAGATCCGAATGTTGCCATGAGAACGATGTTCTGCTTTCGATCACACACACGTCAAGTCCACAACAAGACATAAGTAACTCATGTGTGTGTGTATTGTGTGTGTGTGTGTGTGTGTGTGTGTGTGTGTGTGTGTGTTTTCGCCATCTCACACGATTACCAGAGTCGTGGATCAGCTCTGTGTTCTTGTCTCGACCATACCACATGGCCAAGACATCCAGGTATTTACTTCTCTGCCTTCCCCTTGTTCTTTCCCCCTCAATCTTGTCAGTTGTCACCAAATTCTCCAATGTATTTCTTCTCATAAAGTGTCCAAATAAGTCTGACTGTCTACGTCTGATTTCTCTAATCATTTTACGGTTTCATCTGTTTCTTGCAGGGGCGGAGTGGTCTCGAGGTGTAGTGTCCGCCTCCAGTGCTGGAGGTCCCGGGTTCAAGCTCCGGTGAGTAGGTCAGCATGACCGAATTGATAAGAAAGCGTGTTCTTAAACATCCGATGTGCTGAGGCCGAGGTTAGGGGTTCAACCTCTACACCGGACAGTTGGACTAAAGGGACGAAATAACAAGTACCTCTGAAGTCGGAGTGGGTTCGCCTGATGGCGAGGGTTATACTGTTAATAGGTAAAGCAAATCCACACGCAAAATTCAGTCCAGCATTACTAGAAGTAGTGTGTCTGGTCTACGCTTGAGTTCAAAGCGAGCGAGCGAAAAAAAAATAGAAAGAGCCCCGGTGATGGCCGGGAGTTTTTCACGTGGACTTCTAGTAACAAAATGTCCCCTGGTCTCTGGGTAGTGAGATCGAACGCCCGTGTATATTGTTGCGCACGTAAAATATCCCTTGGCAGTTGGACATCGAAAAAGAGTAGCCTACCGGCGCTGCCCGCAAAAAAATTCGTGTTAAAAATCTACCCAAAGGATTTCAGGATACTCGCCGGTGCTACGGAGATCGTGCACTGAGCTGAGATTCTCGGACTCAGGCTTGAGTTAGGAGTAGAACGGAGCACTTATGGGTTACACCTGTGTGCCGTGATGTTGATCCGTCGACTAAACTAAACTAAACTAAACTTTGTATGGGACTTGTTCATTGGTTTTGCTGCCTGCCCATGGTATTCTTTGCATTTTCCTCAGAAACCACATGTCCACAGCCATTACATGTTTTTCAGCTTGTTTGCTCATTGTCCACACTTCACATTCATACAAAAGTACAGGTTCTATGTAGCACTTCATCACTCTTTTCCTCTTTGCAAATGACACCTTTTTATTGGTCAGTATGTTTTCCATCTTGCAACAGGCTACCTTCGCCATGGCAATTCTTGTTCTAATCTATTCAAGGCATCTCCCATCAGATGTTATGACTGTTCCGAGATAATTGTACCGATTCACTTGTTTAAGAATAATCCCATTGGCTTGTATATTACATTGTGGTATATCTTTCTTCCTAGTGACGACCATAATATGTGTCTTCTTACAATGTTCACCGTGTGCAATAGTCACATCTACTAAATGTTGCAGATCATGATCATTGTCTGTAATCAAGACTGCATCATCCGCATATCTAACGTTATCGATGTTACGTCTCCCATGTTGACTCCTCTTATAACTTCAACATTTATATGGTTTAATGCAGGTTCAATATAACCTTCCTGTTTATAATTTTGTGAGTCTCCGTTGAAAAGTGGTTACACCTCTCGAACCACGTTCCATAGGTCGCGCGTTCGTTCAAGTCTTCGTCATTCAGTTCACCAGCCCATTTATCACTCGGACTCCTGGGGGTCGACGCTGGAGCAACGGAATTCGACGCTTTCGGCAGTCCACCCAGTAGAACGAACGAATGAACGAACAATCTTTATTTTCAAAGGGTTAAGAATTGGGCACGCAGGCCCGTATGACATTCTGCCCTTCTTCTCTATTTCCTCTCATACAGTTTTTCATTCAATATCACTTATGAAGCTAATCTTTGACAACAAAAGAACAATAAGCATCAAAACTCATGAAAAATAATCAATAATACATCACTCACTGAGGCAATGTTTAACATGGGCATTATAAATACCTAAGGAAGATGTAGCGTCCCGCATATGGGAATGTTTACTGGCTAGTTGTCGTTTGAGATAATTTACCATTATTATTGTTTTGTTGTTGTTGTTGTTGTTGTTGTTGCAGAAAAAGGCCGAGCCTTATGTGATAAAACCCGGTGCAATGAAATCGTATTTTAAACCTTTACACTCAATAGAAAGATAGAAGTCATGGTGATATCATAGAAAGACAGAAGTCATGGTGATATCATACAAAGACAGAAGTCATGGTGATATCATACAAAGACAGAAGCCATGGTGGTACCATAGAAAGACATAGGTCATGGTGATATCAATGAAACGGGTTGTGTCTAATTGTGCAATTAAAGTAAATGACGTTATTTTGAAACAAGTGCAGAAATTCAGATATCTATGCACTTAGATAATATCAAATGGACGATGCATCACTGATATAAAGTACAATATAGGACAAGCAAACACTGCATTATATCTAATGAAGAACGTTTTGTGCAAGAGTCATAGTTCTTGAAAGTTAGAAAACGAGTTCTTGCATATTACACAGAACCAATTTTAACATACGACTCGATTCCTGCCACCTGGACAATTAGTAAACATGTGGGGGGAGGGAGGGGGGAATCCCTGGCAGCCTTGGAGATGAGGTTTTATAGAAGAATGCTGAAAATTAATTGGACAGACGATATTAGCAATCTGAACATTTTGAAGGAAGCTGAGTCGTAAACACAACTTATCATAAATATCAGAAACAAACTGTCATAATATTTGGCCATACTATGAGAAGGCAAAAAGTGGAACATGTGACAACCGGAATGATTTGTGGAAAGAGAGATAGAGGAAGACAGCATGAGAATATTCTTGACAGTCTTGTGTCATGGCACACACTAATTGGTCCATGTCGTTGGAGACCGTGCAAATTTGTAGTGAGGCATGATAGCCTATGCCAGTCTCCAGGCACTAGATGATGATGATGATGATGATGATGATGATGAAACTCAATTTAAATGACATGACGAAATAAAACAGCCCGTATTACTATTTGATACACCTAAGAGAAAAACGCACGCTAGGTATAAAAACAGATACACGCAATCACAAACAGGACATATTTTATGGTGACAAATAACAGCACGGGAATAACACGTAAATGTTGCCCTACCTTTATTGTCCACAGAAATATCAGCAGCCAGAGAAAATCACACAGTGTTTAATTGTCTGAATAAAACAACAACCAATCCAAGTATCACCTTAACCCTTGAACATATACTATCAAATACGCAACATATTCGAGTTTGTTGTATTAAAATATGCTATCCTGTTGACTCTACTGTTCCAACACATCATAATCTATTATTTTAAGTGTTAAATAAGCATCGGGTGCGATTTGTCATTGTCGCTACATTCTATCAGGACAACACATGCGCGACACAGAAAAACGTGTCTATATTTTAACAAACACCTGTGTGCCCCGCAGTCTGTCTTCGTGTGTGCTGGACTGCGACATAATGTGACCTACTGTCGCGAGATTACAACACGGTAGTTCTGAAGGTATCATGGCTGCTCCGCTAACTGGGCCGGTATTACTATTAATGTCTAGCGGAATACAGTTCAATCACTCTACTCGTAACATCTTTTACGTGATTCTCGGTCCGTTGTAATTCTACACACAGATTATTGAACCTGGCAGCTTGTTTATCGTGTTCTGCATCGCGATAGTACGATATCCCCGTATTGTTGTGTCATCTTTGCCCAATCAATTAATCAGGTATCGTCTCCACAGTGAAGGTTGGCTGCAATGGATCTCCAACAAATTGTCTCTCCCTGACTGTACATTCTGTCAGATTGATGTTCGTCCATCTCTTGATGTTATCTTCCCACTTGTATCGTTGTCTTCCTTTTGCTCGCTTGCCCTCAACCGTACCCCTCCAGAATGGTTTTTATAAGTGTTATGTCTTTTAATGTGGCCGAAATATTTAACTGGCCTCTTTTGTATTTCTTTCAGCAACTCCCTTTTTCATTCCCAGTTTTTCTAGAACCTCTTTATTTGATTATTTTTGTTTCCATGAAATATGACATGTTCTTCCGTATTTCCACATCTCCAGGTCTTTGTTAGGCTTCGGTAGAGGTATAGGGTAGCTGTGTAGCCATTGTTATTTGATTGTAGCATTCTCAACTGTGCCTGCCAGTTTTCCCAATTCTTCATCGGACAATTAGGCAATGGCCTCATACTTTATAAAGATCGGGATCTGAGCACATGTGGAATAATAGTTCAATGTGCATGAAGATGACATGTTGGCTAACTAACTAACTAACTAACTAACTAACTAGCTAGCTAACTAACTAACTAACTAACTAACTAACTAACTAACTAACTAACTAGCTAGCTAACTAACTAACTAACTAACTAACTAACTAGCTAACTAACTAACTAACTAACAACTAACTAGCTAGCTTGCTAACTAACTAACTAACTAACTAACAACTAACTAACAACTAACTAGCTAGCTAACTAACTAACTAACTAACTAACTAACTAACTAGCTAGCTAACTAACTAACTAACTAACTAACTAACTAGCTAGCTAACTAACTAACTAACTAACTAACTAACTAACTAGCTAGCTAACTAACTAACTAACTAACTAACTAACTAACTAACTAACTAACTAACTAACTAACTAACTAACTAACTAACTAACTAACTAACTAACTAACTACTAACTAACTAACTAACTAACTAACTAACTAACTAACTAACTAGCTAACTAACTAACTAACTAACTAACTAACTAACTAACTAACTAACTAACTAACTAACTAGCTAACTAACTAACTAACTAACTAGCTAACTAACTAACTAACTAACTAACTAACTAACTAACTAACTAACTAACTAACTAACTAACTAACTAACTAACTAACTAACTAACTAACTAACTAACTAACTAACTAGCTAACTAACTAACTAACTAACTAACTAACAACTAACTAACTAACTAACTAACTAACTAACTAACTAACTAACTAACTAACTAACTAACTAACTAACTAACTAACTAACTAACTAACTAACTAACTAACTAACTAACTAACTAACTAACTAACTAACTAACTAACTAACTAACTAACTAACTAACTAACTAACTAACTAACTAACTAACTAACTAACTAACTAACTAACTACTAACTAACTAACTAACTAACTAACTAACTAACTAACTAACTAACTAACTAACTAACTAACTAACTAACTAACTAACTAACTAACTAACTAACTAACTAACTAACTAACTAACTAACTAACTAACTAACTAACTAACTAACTAACTAACTAACTAACTAACTAACTAACTAACTAACTAACTAACTAACTAACTAACTAACTAACTAACTAACTAACTAACTAGCTAACTAACTAACTAACTAACTAACTAACTAACTAACTAACTAACTAACTAACTAACTAACTAACTAACTAACTAACTAACTAACTAACTAACTACTAACTAACTAACTAACTAACTAACTAACTAACTAACTAACTAACTAACTAACTAACTAACTAACTAACTAACTAACTAACTAACTAACTAACTAACTAACTAACTAACTAACTAACTAACTAACTAACTAACTAACTAACTAACTAACTAACTAACTAACTAACTAACTAACTAACTAACTAACTAACTAACTAACTAACTAACTAACTAACTAACTAACTAACTAACTAACTAACTAACTAACTAACTAACTAACTAACTAACTAACTAACTAACTACTAACTAACTAACTAACTAACTAACTAACTAACTAACTAACTACTAACTAACTAACTAACTAACTAACTAACTAACTAACTAACTAACTAACTAACTAACTAACTAACTAACTAACTAACTAACTGCTAACTAACTAACTAACTACTAACTAACTAACTAACTAACTAACTAACTAACTAACTAATTAACTAACTAACTAACTAACTAACTACTAACTAACTAACTAACTAACTAACTAACTACTAACTAACTAACTAACTAACTAACTATCTAACTAACTAACTAACTAACTAACTAACTAACTAACTAACTAACTAACTAACTAACTAACTAACTAACTAACTAACTAACTAACTAACTAACTAACTAACTAACTAACTAACTAACTAACTAACTAACTAACTAACTAACTAACTAACTAACTAACTAACTAACTAACTAACTAACTAACTAACTAACTAACTAACTAACTAACTAACTAACTAACTAACTAACTAACTAACTAACTAACTAACTAACTAACTAACTAACTAACTAACTAACTAACTAACTAACTAACTAACTAACTAACTAACTAACTAACTAACTAACTAACTAACTAACTAACTAACTAACTAACTAACTAACTAACTAACTAACTAACTAACTAACTAACTAACTAACTAACTAACTAACTAACTAACTAACTAACTAACTAACTAACTAACTAACTAACTAACTAACTAACTAACTAACTAACTAACTAACTAACTAACTAACTAACTAACTAACTAACTAACTAACTAACTAGCTAGCTAACTAACTAACTAACTAACTAACTAACTAACTAACTAACTAACTAACTAACTAACTAGCTAGCTAACTAACTAACTAACTAACTAACTAGCTAGCTAGCTAACTAACTAACAATTAACTAACTAAGCTAGCTAACTAACTAACCGACTATCTAACTAACAACTAACTAACTAGCTAGCTAGCTAACTAACTAACTAACTAACAACTAACTAACTAGCTAGCTAGCTAACTAACTAACTAACTAACAACTAACTAACTAACTAACTAGCTAACTAACTAACTAACTAACCGACTAACTAACTAACCGACTAACTCACTAACTAACCGACCGACTAACTAACTAACTAACTAACTAATTAACTAATTAGCTATCTTACTAATTAACTAACCGACTGACTAACTAACTAACTAGCTTACTAACTAGTTAACTAACTTTTGACTGACTGACTAACTAACTGACTAGCTAACTAAGTGACTGACTGACTGCCTAAGTAACTAATCAACTAACTAACTAACTGACTGACTAATTGACTAACTGATTGACTACCTAACCAACAAACTGACTGATTGACTAACTGATTATCCAATATCTTATGCCCGAAGATGGGATAAGGCTCATTTACTTTTTTTTTTACATTGATTTTAAAAAAGATATCCTGAACAGATAGCGATGGAAGGAGGCGTCCCAGGGAGCGGAGACATGGAAGACTGACATAACGCAGATGAATGTAAGATGTGATATCTGTAATATGTGTATGTTTACACAATGAAGCAAGGAGGTCAGCACGGCAGAAAGGATAAAAGCTCTTCTCGTTCTGAAACATCCGGTGTGCTGATGCCGAGGTAGCGGGTTCAGTCCCTACACCGGTCAGTTGGACTAACATGTTGACTTCTCGTTCTTGACTCGGGGAAGTACATTACACGTATCTCTGAAGTCAGAGTGGGTATCGCCTGATGGCGAGGGGTACTGGTAATAGGGAAAGCTAATCCACAAGCAAAAATCAGTCCAATGCACTAGAAATAGTAGCAAGTGATCGGGCTACGCTTGCGTTAAAAGCAAGCAAAAGGCACACACAAAAAGACATAAGAGCCACAGAGGCAGGACACCTGGCTTATCAACTCCTGGCGGGAACAGTGAGCAGAAACACTTTGGGCTGGCTAATGCATCCGTGAACTGAGCACGGATGGGAATGCCCGATGTGCGGTGACGTGGTTCGACGAAACATAGCGAAACAAAAGATAACATAACATAACTGGATGGTGGTGATGTCGATGATGGTGATGGTGGCGGTGGTGATGATGTTGATGATTGATGATGATGATGATGATGATGATGATGATGATGATGATGATGATGATGATGATGATGATGATGATGATGATGATGATGATGATGATGCAGAAACATAAACAGTCAATTAAAAATAGTGCACTTTCAGACAATATCGCTGAATAAGATCAAAGTTAGTTGCATAACCTTTACATAGCATTACAATCAACCCCAGCATTATTTGGCTTTTGTGATTTCTTGGCAAATTTACGTTCTGTAGTTTGGCATTAGGTTCTGAACAATCGGCATTCATACCATTATATGAAAACTAACGCAAGGTGGTCTGTTTCCAAATCGCCTGTGTTCCGAACGCGGTATGCAGGATTGCGAATTGCGTTCGTAACGCCTGTGGGCAACGCCAATTACACATGGCTAGACGACAGGAATAGATCTTCGGGAAATCAGGCATGCATGTAATTACTTGTACAGTTCCTCCAATGTTAATGTTGATTGTATAGTTCCACCCATGTTAATGTTGATTGTACAGTTCCGTCAATGTTGATGTTGATTGTACAGTTCCACCAATGTTAATGTTGATTGTACAGTTACGCCAATGTTAATGTTGATTGTACGGTTCCGCCAATGTTGATGTTGATTGTACAGTTCCGCCAATGTTGATGTTGATTGTACAGTTCCGCCAATGTTGATGTTGATTGTACAGTTCCGCCAATGTTGATGTTGATTGTACAGTTCCGCCAATGTTGATGTTGATTGTACAGTTCCGCCAATGTTAATGTTGATTGTACAGTTCCGCCAATGTTAATGTTGATTAACTCTTTTTTTAAAAGCCGGCTCCATGGCGAAGGAAGTTACGGAGGCTGTTCGTAAGCCCGCATTACAGTGTTCGAAACACGGCTGAAGGCGATTTGGCAGTGAGACCTCCTCGCGTTGGTTTTTTACGGAATGGTATGGATGTCGGTCGTTCAGAAAGCAATAGCAAAATACTGAATGTAAACTCGCCAAGAGATCACAACAGCAAAAAATGCTGGTGTTGACTGCGACGTCCTGCAAAGGATATGCAACTAATTAACACTCATGAATAAAGGGGGTGTTGGTGGCCAAGTGGTTACGCTGCCAGCCTCATAATCCGAAAATTGTGAGTTCGGTTAAAGGTTACGCCATTTGGTTCACGAGTGCAGTTTCCCACAGAGTTCGTGCTTTCCCTGCACACGGAGACCGATCCATATGGGGGAAAAGCCGGTGCAATGACGTCGATCCTTTTGCTTTTTACATCATTTAAAACTGCCATTCTCTAAAAATAGACCAATCAAATTCAGCGTCATCGATACAATAATATCCCACTTTGCTACTTGTAAAAAGAAAAAGAAAAAACAATATCCACTATAATGCAAAAGTTAAAATCAAAATGTATATTTATTGCCAGTACTATTATCTGAAACAGGCAGCCAGCGTTTGGTCACCCATCATATAGTGAATACTATTTTACTGCGGAGTGCCCGGAAACGAGAGGGCTGATCGGCTAGCTAAAGAAGGAGCAGCAGAAAAGCAACCGGATGTACCTGTAACATAACACCAAAAGAAAAGAATCATTACATCAACCAGAAGGCCACCAGCACAAGACGATTACCATTTTATGGACAGACAGAACAAGTCATTCTGCACCTCGGATCAGGACATAGTCGACTACACAACCACAAGTAAACACAATTAAAAATTAGCAAATAACCATGTGTGAACAAGTGGATTGGCGCCGCAGACAGCAGATCACATACTCCAAGACTGTCCAGAAAATCGAGGCACACCTTGTGGTCTAGAGAAACAACAGTGGAAGATAAACTCTATGGACCAATGAGTCATCATCACCAAGTGCCGTGCCGATTGGCGTAGGCGTTTATGACTCTCCACAGATCTCGGTCTTTGGTTTTCTGGTTCAACTCTGCCGTTGATTTTCCTCCATGCCACCGTCGCAATCCATCCAGCATCATTTCTCGTGGTCTGCCTCTGCCTCTCTTCCCCTCGATCTTTTCAGTTGTCACGAAGTTCTCCAGCGCCTCTCTTCTCATCACATGACCCAAAAAAGAGCTGTTTGTCTCTTTCTTATTGTTGTATATAATGTTCTAGTTTCGTTAGCCTCTTTAAGGCATTTGTTGTTAGTTACTTTGGCAGTCCAAGGAATTCGTAACATTCGTCTAAGGAACCACATCTCTGTTGCTTCCAATCTCTTCCTAATTTGTTCATTTATATTCCAAGATTCACAGCCATACAGCAAAACAGGTTCTATATAGCTCTTCAGCACTCTCTTTCTTACATTCAATGATAGTGACTTATTGCATAAGATATTCTTCATTCTCTGAAATGCAGCCTTTGCTTGCCCTATTCTGCTTTTGATCTCTGTTGTACATCTTCCATCTGATGTTATAAATGTCCCTAGATATTTAAAACTATCCACTTGGTGAAGAATTTTCCCTTCAATCTCTATTTCACATTTGGGTGTTACCTGTTTCTTTGATATCACCATTGTTACTGTTTTCTTGATATTCAAGAAGAGTCCTTTCTTGACCAATGAGTAGACTAAATTAAAAGACAAGGAAGTTTATACAAGCGATAATATTGAGGACATAGAGAATAAATTTTAAGCGAACGAAAGAAGAAAAATTAGGGGAAGAAGAAGAGAAGGAGGAGAAAGAGAAGGAGAAGGAAGAGAAGAAGAAGAGAAAGGAGAAGAATACATCTTTATCCTACAAATAACAAATGTTTGTGCACATGCAGTAAACATAGACAGTTACTTGGTCGCAATCCCTTGGTTGGGAGCTATTTTTAAAAAGTGGTTGCAACTAGCTGGGTCATCATAACATTTCACCCGTGGCTTACTTTTCTTTTGTAAACATGAGCCTCGATTGGCAAGGGTTTGGGAATCCCTGATCTTGATTATAATCGTATTACATGGGCGGTCTAACCGCACTCAGCGGGGACGAAACAGATGTCAGTAGCTGAGTCAGGCTGTGGGAAAAGCCGTTGAAAATTATCAATATTTACAACCTGGAGTAAACCCAGCTCATAATGGAGCTAGTTCTAGCTGAGGAGATGGGGAGAAGGGTCGTTGTTGGTGATTTGAATTGTCATTGACTTCATTGGGGCCACCGAGACAGGAAGCCACGGGGTAGCATAAGAGGAATTTGTTAACATGAACACTGTTTGGGGGGGGGGGGGGGGGGGGGAAATAGACCGGAACCCGACAGGGATGACTAGCAACGTGTCGTCTTGATAGACGATAGTTTGTAAAATGGAGTTATACCTCTCCCCATTGGTTGATACAGTATTGATTGCAGACAATGAGCAGGATCTGCAAAATTTAGTAGATGCGGACAATATATCTAGGCAAACCTTCTGGCCTAGAGAAGCGACAGTGGAAGATAAACTCTATGGACCGCTGAGTGAAATAAAAGAGATAATTACATTCATACAAGAGACAACATTGCAGTTATAGACATATTTCAAGCGAACGAAAGAAGAAGAAGAAGAAGAAGAAGAAGAAGAAGAAGAAGAAGAAGAAGAAGAAGAAGAAGAAGAAGAAGAAGAAGAAGAAGAAGAAGAAGAAGAAGAAGAAGAAGAAGAAGAAGAAGAAGAAGAAGAAGAAGAAGCGTTTGTTGTACACGGTGAACAACTATGTTTAGAATTAAATTGTAAAAAGACACAGATTATGGTCGTCACTGGGAAGAAGGAAATACCACAATGTAC